>OY757938.1:33734408-34199408 GCA_963585895.1 Sepioteuthis lessoniana
GTAGTTCTATTCCGTCAGTTAGATGTCGTTTGCCACTTTTCATTACAAGCATGACACATTTTTCTATGCTAAATTCCATTCCTATGTCAAGACTCTATATTTCTAACTGCGGGTATTAGAGTTTCCAGTTCTTTTTCATTTTTTGCAAATAGTTTGATGTCATCCATGTACATTTGGTGAGTGATCTTTTCTTACGATCTACTAAGTTTGTATCCGGCTGCGCATTTTCTGAGTATGTGGTTAAGTGGCATCATGACAGTCATGAATAGTAACGGTGATAGTGCATCTCCTTGAAAAAATACCTCTTTGGGTCTTTGTTTCAGCTAATCTTCTTCTTCCTGGTCTCAATTCCACTCACCAGGTTTTCATGGTTTCATCGATAAACTTTATGACTTCATCTGATATTTTTTTCATTTTGAAGCAGTATATTATCCAACTTTGCGGAACCATATCATATGCCTTCTTGTTTCAATCCAGACCAAAGCTTGATTCTTCCGTGTGGTCTTGCTCTCGTTTAAGATGTGTTGATCTATGTAAATTAACTCTACCGTGCCTTTAGATTGTTTCCAGCATCCTTTCTTCTCCTCAGGTAACAATCTGCGGTTTGTTAGCGAGTAGCAAATCTCTTCCCTTATTTGTGCAGTTAATATTTTCCTCATCATCCGTAGGCAGGTTAAGGGTTTGTAGTTTTTTCTGTGCTTTTAGAGGGGGATCCAAATTTTCTCACAAAATAATTTTGACCCTGCATAGATTAGTTCTTTTAATTTGGTTATATTACTCGTTGATATGTAAGGTATTACTTGATTGATTTTATTCGTTCCCGTCTTAACTGTTCTTCATTCTATGTTTCTTAGTGATGGTAAGATTGTCTTTTCCCCGATCATAATTCCCTTTAAACTTTCTAGATTTACCTTTTGTTCTTGTGTTAGTTTTTTTCCTAGGTTGTTTGGTTGTGCATTGTTCGGTTGTGTGCGATTTCCATTTTCCGAAGTTGGCGGTTCCTTTCGGTTTGACTATTTTTGTTTGTTAATTCTTGATTTGTTTGGTACTGTATTACTATCTTGTTCATTACTATTTTCTTGAGATTTTCAAGCACTTCAAGGTCAGAAAACCAACCTTTTTTATTATTGTTCTGACTTGGTTGGCAAGTCTTTAGCTTGTTGACGGAAAACTAGTACATTCTTGCCACATCTCTATCATTCTTCTCCTATATCCTCTTTGTGTAGGTTGCTCCTAAAATATCAGTGTCGCGCAATTTGGTTGTCTTCCCTGGTCCATGTTTTGTGTTTAAGGCTCTGATTAGTGTAGTTCCTTAAATCGTCATTTATGTACCAGAAAAATGAACACCCAACATTTGCAGGATGATGACTGGGTATCCCATGTTGGCTATCAGGAGCGCACCTGCCGATCATGACATCCAAGCCTGTTTCGTGGGTCCCACGTTGTGTCATAATTTGATTCAACGTTTTTATCATGGGTAGTATATTGTGGCTATACCAGCCCCAGGGGTTGTTTATAATCTGAGTGCCTGACACAGATGTGACCGAGAACAGTCACGGTGACTGATCTCCCCCAACCCCACAAGTTTTTAATTAAGTTAAAGTCCGTTATCCTGCTATTCTATGCTTTATTTCTCGAACTAACTATGTGAACTATTTTGAGACTTTATTTCCGCTAAAGCTGGTCATATTTTTATAAAAATTAGGCTCCTGATGTCTTTCTGGTTTTATTGAGGACGGTAATTGTTCTTACTTAATGCTTTCAGACTATATCAGGTACGCATTTTTCATTGATTGAGAGAAGTCATAGATGAGCAATATAGAGTTTAGCACAGTAAAGTTAAACAAATCTATTTCGGGATTTCGAAATAGTTTAGCTGAAAATATTTTTGGGAATTGAAAAGTCTTCACTAAATTACAAAAGTTCACCAAAAGTTTTTACGATTAACGGAAAAGCAATGTTTTTTGAATAAAAGACAAATTCTACAGACCCGATTTTCTTAGAACACCACACAGCAAAGATTTGTTCAGCAGCCCGAACAGTTCGATTCCTGCCATCTGGGTGGGCGGAATTTTTTAAAAATATATTCTAAAAAATAACGGTCACCTGCCATTCTAGAATGTTCCTTTCTAAATTCATTTATCTATTTTCACCTTCCTCCTAAATCCTCTAACACACCCTTCATAGCAATAACACGTAAGTCATAGAATTTAGCTCGGTGTAAAACGTAAGTCATAGAGTTTAGCGAAGCTGTCATAGAGTTTAATCATTATCAAGTTGGTCATAATATTTTCTAATTACTTCCGTATTGTGAGTGTTAATTACATAACAAAATTATTCGTGCTGTAATAACTAATTTTTAAGATTTTTCATATTAAATATTTTATGTAATATAATACATATCCATTTCTTGTTTGATCTGAAAAAGTCCTGTTAATCTTTTTGAGCACTGATTTATATCAATGCTTTTAACAGGATGGAAATAAAGTTATCATCTGAATGTGACCGATTGTTGTGCTTTTTAATATATATATATATATATATATATATATATATATATATATATATATATATATATATGTATATATATATATACATATATATATATATAAACAATTGGTCACATTCAGATAATAAATTTATTTATAAAATCCGGTATATATTTATATATTGCTTAATCTAAGCCTCGCCGACAGAAGTTGATGCTGTTAATGATCAAATGATCAGTTACATCCCCACAACAGATCTGATTTTAATTCGTATTGTTTCAATACTAACCAAAGTGATGTCATGCTGTTTTGTAGACATGTTCCATTGATAGTAATCTGGCAACTGTCAGAGTCACCAGTAAATAAGCATGTACATTGCATGACTAGTGACCTCTGTCCACTTATGCACATTTACATGGTATTCGCTAGCATATTTTTTTAGTAGTTGTCATTTTTAAGATGATGATTTATCTTTTCCGGAGCAAAGCGTTTTAAAGTTGTTTTTTTCAGTAAAAGCACATTAAATCAATGATAACGAACAGTCTAAATTTGAATAAAATTAATCGTGGGAATCAAAAAAAAAAAAGGTCAATGAAAATATTGTTTTAAATTAGAGAAATCTACGCCTGAAAGAATTAATTCAGTTATAAAATTTTTAGGAGGTATAAGAATAAATTATAATTTTTTGTCAATTAATTCTATTATTTTTTCTTCTATATTGATTTATTTTACAGCAAAACAATAAATAAGTGAACATTCTTTAAGCGTGTTAGTTCCATATTTTTGCGCGGGGTACCAGATATATTACAAGTTAGATGGAATAGTGACCTTTAATAAGTAAAACCCTCCCAATTATAGAAGTACAAATTATAAGATCATTTCATATTTTCGCCCGTTTGACTCAGAAAAATAATTAAATCCATAATTTAGATATATCAATCAAGTCTGTGTTAGGTATGATAAATTATAAAAATGTTTTGCATCTTATCTGGTATTAGTTCATTTACAACTAAATAAAACTCCAAATGGGACATCCACGAAGAGTGATAATTTCATAATTTTTTTCTTTACTTCTCATGTAGTATACTTTGACAAAAAAGTGTATATCTCAAATCTATTCAGCCTCCTTACAGCCAAGATTTAACCCTTTTCATATTCTGCGTTAGGTTTTTTGAAAACACAAAGTAAAAATCTGTCAGTTTTAAAAAGTTCAATTTCCCTGTCGAAAATGACATTGCCATTTATTGCCTATTTTATTGTTCATATTAAATTGCTGCATATTTTCTGTGATGTAGCCATACACCTATCTGCTAGGCATATTTGGGACACATCATTTAAAATGAACACACAGAATTTCTCTATTCCTTTCGAATATTTCGAGCAGTCTTCTGCCGAAGTTTCACTAAGACCAGGTAAGTCTAAATACAAGTTTTATATCAGAAATAAGACATGAAGAGCAGCCATATGTCTGAGCGGTTTGAGAGAAAATGCTCGCCAAAAATTTAGCAATGAATAAATAAACAAATAAAAATCAAATCAAATCGAATAGTTAAAAAGAGAAATAAAACGAAGTTCAGTATAAAAACAAATTACTGTCACAATAACATAACCAAAAAAAGAAAAAAGTATGGAAAATTTAAAAAGAGAAAAAATATTAAGAAAGAAAAAATGATACGGAAGTCCATAGGCATGATATCTTATGGAAAACAAAATTGAAGAAAGAAAGACAGAAGAGAATAGAAGGTGGAGGAGAGAGAGGAAAAAACAAAAACAAAAAAAACCCGGAATGATGTAAACAGAAGATATGTTGTGTTTTATGCCAAAATATACCCAAGGGAAATGCAGAGGATAAGTAATAAGCAGAAACGAAAAAAATACCAACAATATTTTTTACCTGCCCACAAGAACATGAATAGATATAAACGCAAACAATATTGCAGTCTATGACATATCTTGTATAAAGACACAGAATTGAGGTGCATATTGGAAATATACGCAACCCTCTCATGTATGCATGGTAAGATATATACATTATGCGTGTGTGGCTCGTGTGAGCGTATGTGTGTTGCGCGTGTGAGTGTGTGTGTGTGTGTGTGCCGTGGGTTTGGGCAAGCTTGTGTGGGGGGGAGTGTTTGTGTGTGTGTGTGTGGGTGTGTGTGTGTGTGTGTGTGTGTGTGTGTGTGTGTGTGCACCTCGTATTCAGTTGATAGGCATATATACCCATACAAAAACATACATTCATACATAGATAAACATTCACGCACCCACACGTACACACATTTATACACACACACTCATACATATAGAATGTGCGAGTGGTGAATTGTTGCCATTTCGAATTATTAATTTCGCGTTTGCACTTTGTTGTCTACTGTGCAGCAGACTAGAGTTAAGTGTGTACTGTCTACGAGGAAAGCAGAAACATGACTTCTCCAGAAATTTCAAAATGGCATGCTGTACTGCTGGCATTTACAATGGAAGCTCCAATATGAAGATGACAATGTGTATAGGTGTCAATCTGAGGACAGAGTAGTGGATTTAAAAATATTAGATAATGACAATGGTGATTACAAAGGTACAACAGCTCTGAAGTCTTACTATGATCGTTCTGATAAGAAAAGAACTTAAGAATCTGTTGGTGAGATCCAGTTCATTATTAACAACGATCCTAGAAATCAATTTGGACAAGGGTTCATTTTTATCATAGGACATGAATGGCAAGGAGAATGACCTCACTGCAAAGCATTTGAACAAATTCCAGCCTCTCGACAAACCGAACATGTTGAAGTTTTATCAGATGAGAAAAAATTATGTCTGCATTAGATGAACTAGCAGAATAACCGTTGGCTTGCTCTATCCCTCAAGATTTACCGATATTGATGAAAATCAGTCTACATCAAGGTGCTTTGGAACATCATTAGCAATAGTAACGTTCTGTCTCGATTTATCTTCCAACATGGTCTCAAAATCAACACGGGAGGCCTACATCAAGTGCCTGGAAGAAGTAAGGCTTCTCTGGTTTAAGAAGCTGGCTGCTGGAAGATCCTACATTTGGCAACAGGATCCTTGGTTATACCATACATACAGAACCTAGTCTTGGTTCTGGGAATATTTCTGCGGCCATAATATCTTGCCGCCTATCTCCATAAATTACAATCCCATTGATTATTATATGTAGGACGTGGAGACCAACGAAATCTTTTGCAATACCAAAGATGAATCGAAGGCAGTGATAATGACAGCATCTGTAAGTGTGTATATGTGTTGTCGCGCGCACAGGCGTGTGTGTGTATGTGTGTGTGTGGTAAAAGTATCACAATCACGTAAAGTGATTTGTACTTCTGAGCACCAGATGAGCGTGGGCGTTGAAATTAGGTTTAATACAAATTAAGCACAATGTACGCCTACGTAAATTAAACTCTAATTAAACTGCAGTGAATATCTAATCACGTGTTAGGAGTGTAAATGTAAATGTCTAAAATACATTGTCGACAATACGCCGAGATAAGGCAATATTTATGTAAGAAAAATATTTGATATTGTTGGTTTTTAAAGATTACTAGTTGATCATCTTTTTTAAAAGAATACCAGTATATCACTGTTACATTATAAAAATGGATTTTTAAAATCTGTCTCGTGATTTTGAAGGGTATAGTATCGCAGCCACATTATGTCCATAATAGTTCAACGTTTTTGTTGCTACCAGGTTTTTTATATGATTATGTTACTAGCACTATTCCCCCGGTATTTGCATTCAAAGTATACCTTCCATAGACATGATGCCACATCAAGCTAAAGAACCCTGTTTGCTCTACCATTTACTTATCGTCGTGTCCATTTTCTAACAAAGTGACAAAACGGATATTATAAGAATAATTATTCTGGATTGAGACTTTCCTTGGTGTAACAGTAAATTGCCTCGGCTTTAGTTCTGAGACTAAAGAAAGTTTGGATGCCTCTTCATTGCTATTAATCTCAGATGAACGCTGACCCGTAGTGCCAGTAACTGTTTTAATCCAATCTACGGCTCCAATAGGTCTGTTTTGAAAATTATTAGTATCTAAAATTATTAGTTTCTAAATCGAAAACAAGTACATTTTGGTGAAAGAAGCAATTTTAAGTCAATATTAAATTTTACTGTCTGCATCACTTTTAATGTTGGTTGAAATATTGAGGAGTTTGATCAGACAAAATTTGCACCGTTACTTGAATGTTTATTTTTCCCACCGACTATATAAAACCTTTTCTTTTCAACTTGTTTTAATAGATTAAAACTTGTCAATACAACAAAACCAGCGTTTAGCTATTAAAAAACTTTGTAACAAGAAACATTGATTGTGGAAAAAAGTGCATCTACATGTATGTGTGTGTTTGCATTTATGCGTGAGCGTCTGCGTGAGTGAATGTGCATTGTTTTCTTTGCTAGATGAAATATATAATGAATATATATATATATATATATGTGTGTGTGTGTGTGTGTGTGTGCGTGTGTGTGTGATATTGATTGGCGTAATAGGGCCATTACGATAGGAGAGAAGATAACGCAAAAACTTTATTAGTTCGAGAAGAATGACATTTGTTTCAAATCAGTCCGGATATCCGTCCTCTATCGAGAATGAAATATAATGGGCGTCTTATCACCTCGTTATTCTCTCTACCCAGTCAATTCACCATTTTTCCTGATCAATACAATTCTTGCATATGAGCCCACTGGTTTGGTCCCAGTATCATTACCAGCTGATAAGGCGTGCCGGGAATAAGTTGTCATCTTTGCAAATGGGTTCGATGAGCCAAGTTCAAATCCTGTACGAAGTTATAAGCGTTTTACTTTGCTCTAATGTTTGTTGAAAATGTATAAATACATCTGGTCTTCCTTCAGTTATGAGCAAACAGTAAGGTATATTGGGTGAGGCCACTAGTCTCGGAGAAGGGAGCTCTTAAATTCAAAACATCAATACTACACTTAAAAATTGACTTTGATTCTCATCCTGACTGTGCTGGAGGGGTTGGGTAAAAGCATATCTACAAGAAATTGGCTCTTTTTAAACGGAGTGTGGTTTCACTTACGTCCCAGACAACTCGGATTTACCCTTCGAAAGTATGTTGTCTATTGCCTAAGATTGTATCTCTTAAATCCCACGAGAATGTCTCTAGCTAATGAATGGACGTCAAACCTTTTCCCTAATATTGTTTCGGCAGTCATGACAATATATCTCACAAATGTCCGACACATCTGCCATCCAGAGTAACCTGGGTGGGGGAGGCCATTAAGTCATAAGAGAGTTGAATCACTCCTTCGTTACCATAACGCACAGGTTCACTCTGAAACAGAGTGGTAGAACCTGTAAGAGTCTTATCTATTGTCAAATAGACTAGTTTAAAAATTGTTATGATATAAAAATAAAGTAATTAAGTAAGTAAAGTTGGTGAACATTGTCGAGGGTGATCCAAAGGCTCCCTTTTCGATAGCTACTACACCAAAGTATAGGGGAGGGCGCAACTCCTTTCCCTGGATTTCTCCACTTTACCATTGATCCGTACTTTATAATGCTGAGTGTTAAGGAAGGAGGCATCAAGTACCATTTTTTGAGTCTTTGGTATGACTCGACTTGCAGATTGAACCCAGATCTCCCAGGCCATTGGCGAACACTCTAACCTTTATGCCAATGTCCGGAAAATATAAAAATACTTGAGCCAATTTAATTGTATACGCATTTATGTTAATATTTGTTACTTGAAGCTATAATTGTTCACAAATAATCATCATTAGTTACTTGAAATCATATAACTGCTCGAGAATAAAAGACAGATTTCGGCAACAATAATTCAACAATGATTCATATAGGTAAAACCAATCAACTAGCAAATGAATCAATCAACCGTCCGTAAGAATGCGTCGCGTCCAAAATTTTACAAGTGGATTCAATATTTACTAGACCTATTTTCCATGACATAAAGCAGGAGGCTGATGTAACCTGCCAGTACTCCTTTCAATAACTCAAATGGAAGTGTTCCTCTTGACAGCCATCACTCATATGGCAAAAATGGACAGTAATTCTACCGGTTCTACGATCCCCCCTTACAGAATGAACTTGATCGAAAATGTCATAAAAATATTTTCCACGTAAGTCCTTCTTTGTTTCTCATATCTACAGTATATCCTCCTCCCATATGGATTTTCCACGTGGTCCTTCTCAACTACAACCCTGATACTTGATGTATCCCTGAACGAACAAAAGAACGATATCCCGAACTGGTCTATGTACATCAACCAGACATAAACGAAAAAAAATCTTTCTTTTTATCTCAAAGGTGTTTCGTCTACATTTTTGCATGGCTTCTCGCTCTATTCCGGTTAGCGTTAGTATTCTTAGACTATTACATTCATACAAGGATTATACTCCTTCGTATGGACTATAGATTCTGCTAAATAGGAAAGTCACTGGGGAAAATATTGTATTATTAACAATACAAGACAGCTCCTGGGAAGTGGATTAAACTTTTTCACCTTCAGTGATATTCGACAGAGAACATAGTTAAAAATACTCTGACTATAGAATTATATCTTCAGGAGCAGCAATAAAGATACATAAACAGAAGCGATATAAATTTGTATGAAAAAATGTTCTGTGTGAATGCAGCGAATGATTCTTGCAGTTTTTTCTCAAGTAAATCATTGCTCTAAAAAGTCAAGTAAAAAGCCCTGAAACCAAACGTCATTTGCATCCTCTAAATTAGCTCCATTGCTTTCTGTCTCATTTTTCGTTTTATTGTCGCCATGTATATCTCTGAAATTAATAGATCAAACCTGCAGAGTCACAACCTTCACCTGATCGACAAAAAAGTCTGGGGTAACATAAATATGACAATGCATGCAAAAATTGCGATTTACATTATCAAAACTCGAAGTCTCAACTCCACACAAGAGAAGTCTCTCAATCCTTGAAAATCAACCTTCAAAATCTCGGCTTTTGCTGTGGGTTTGATCACTGTCTTGAAATACGTATCTATTTCTGTTGCATGTGATATTTACTCTGTAAAAAAGTTGCCCCAAGCTGTTTACCGAATCATATTTGAACATATTAGTTTGTGTTACAAATAAACAGGCGAAAATAATGCGCAAGAATTCACTGTAGGAACTTCTGCGTCAGATCGTCTCCTTTCAAAATAGCGGGAAATTTGATTGAAAAACTCTCAAAACAAAACAAAGGAAACTGTGGAATTGATATAATGAATGAATATCCTCCGGTGTTTACCTTGGACATAAGCGAATGTAAATATTCACGGTAATATATAAACACAAAGAAAGTCGTATATATATATATATATATATATATATACATATACAACTTTCTTAATGTTTTTCTTGGTGTAATCGACTGCCCATGCTCAGTTAATTAATTTACATAGGCACATACTTCCAAACACAGCTATCCCTCCTTCCTAATACTGCTAGCTCCTATAATCTCGTATGCAGATATAGGATTGCAAACTGTCGTTTTATATATATGTTCTTTCCTTCCACAATAACATTACATACTACTTTTTAATCGTTTAATCATATTTACAATATACGTTATGTGCTCAGAAAGTATCGAGAACAAAAGATTAAATTTATTTTAATTGTAAGATTTAGAATTTAAATGAGGACAGCTCACAGCAGAGTAAGTTATAAAGGGGTGATGACTAGAAAGCAGTATAGACAAATTGTTGAGGAGACAATGCCAATTCTTTGTACGTTTAGAACAACAGTCTCAATTCTTTTTAATCAGGAATTTTCGATGAAAAATAGAACTGTTTAAGAATAGCCAACTCCATAGATACTAATTTCTTATTGTTGTTTTTCCTTTTTTTTAACTGAAAACTCTGCACAATAATATTTGAGGAAAGGAAGGATATTACCAAAAATACTTCTTCCACCAATGTAACATCCACTGGAATCTATGTTGAATATTAAAGGGAATATTCAGAAAAAATTAACGTTTCTTTCATTGTTCATTTCTGTCTAGGCAAAAACTGCTTCAGTTTCGATATTTTTTAATACATTTCGTACTTTAACCAACGTTCATTCACATCTTTGTAGTATATATGTTTCAAAAAGATTTATACTTACAAAATATCTATCTATCTATCTATCTATCTAAGATTTGTTTTGACTATATTTCCATATAAATCTTTGCACATATATGAATATATATGTACGCGAACCGGCTGATGTTTTTTTTGTTATTCTCAATGAATAGAAGAATAAACACGAAAGACAACAATATCCAAATGTTCAATAAGAAAACAAACAAGAGGAAGGAAGAAAAGAAGGAAAAAGAAAGGATGAAAGAAAAATCAAACTCAATTATGAAACAGATTCGTTGTCCGGGAAAGCTTGCTACCGGCAAGCATTTCATTTTCGGGATAACCTGTTATCACCAGTACATTGTTTTACTCCATGCCATTTTTGTCAATCACGATTATTTGTTGGGAAAAATCTAATTTCTTCGCTTCATTTGATAAACATTTATGCAATATTTCGGCAATTCAATATCGAAATTCGAATTTCGGGCATGGGAATGCTGTTCGGTTCTAAGAAGGATGAAAAAAAAAGTAGTAGAAGCTACTCTGTTTGGAGGCTGAGATAGCGGCAGTAGATTTATGCATTGGCGTTAGTTTTTTGTTTGTTTATTTCATTGTTGGTCTCTTGTAGCGAATTTGTTTTCCTCTGTGTTTGTTTTCTTCTTTACTGTCATTGTGATGCTCTTCCAGTTTATTCCATTAGCTATGCATAAAGTTTATTATGCCTAGCGGCGATTATTTTGCCTTTATTGTGAGAGAATGAATATCTATAACCTGTCGGGATTGGTTCGCTGTTAAATTAATCCAACAGATTAAGCGAAATCGAAGAGTAGATATTTTCTTTCTCTCCTAATTTACATTTCTATATTTTGCTCAAACATCTGAATCGGATAAAAGGATGAATACTTCATAAAACACACACACACACACACACACACACACACACACACACACACACACACACACACACACATATATATATATATATATATATATATATATATAATTTTTCTTGTTTACGAAGAAGGGGACGTAAATCTAGATCGAGTGAAAGTATAAATTGTCCGGAAGATTCAGGTTATCCATTTTCAAGAATGGTACAATTTCTTTTTCTTTTGAAATTGTGTCAAGGCATGTTCGGAATGATTATCCTTATCTGATCTTCTTTTTCTTCAATAAAGATGCATTAACGAAGAAGATGCACACTGAATAAATTTTTGAATATAACTTTTTGTGACTATTTTTTAAAAGAGACCTTTCATTTATTGTAATGTAAAAATGACTCCACTTTGAGGTGCTTATGAACAGCCTTATCGTATCAATTTTAGGTCTTCAAAATAAAGCATTGTCTCATGATTGTGAAAATGTACTACAATCTATGTAGGTTTAGTTTTTGTTTTATACTGCCTACGTATGCTCTATCCAATAAACCAAGTAAGTTTTATTGCTCGATGTCACCTATACCAATTTCGTTTAAAAATTGATATTCGAAAAAGCGAATTTAGAACATTTCTTATACGGACTGTTTAAATTCTATGACAAAACTCCTCCATTCTTGGAAAGGATTGAAGACAGCCGAAAACGATCGTAACCCTGAAACTTTTGGACAATTTCAGAATTCATTTGATCAGGATTTACAGTCTTCTTCTTCTTCTTCTTCTTCTTCTTCTTCTTCTTCTTCTTCTTCTTCTTCTTCTCTCTCTCTCTCTCTCTATATATATATATATAACCAGGAAAAACAACATATTTTTATACGTGTCTCATATGTGAGTGTGTTTATGCAATATATATACTTGCGTGAGTGTATGTCCGTGTATGAATATATGCATGTAATATCGATGCGTATATTTATTGATGTATATGTGTTTGTAAAAAAATAATGAGAGAGAGAGAGAGAGAGAGAGAGAGAGAGAGAGAGAAAATAAAGAATTAAAAAAATGAAATTTGGGTTAGAGAGATAGGATGATCTGAGCTTTGTGGTTTTTTCTAAATCTTCAGTTGACATTTCGCATTATTTTTTTGTCTGAAGATGCAGATCTAACATTTTTTTAAATATAAGGTCTGCTGAAATAAATATTATTAAAAAGATATGAGTAATTTTTAAAGGTTTTTCTTTTGTAGGGTATATATATATATATATATATATATATATATATATATATATATATATATATCATAGGACCAATGTTTTGTGCTGTAAAGAAAGAAGTCCGTAGAAAAAGAAATACTCAAACGCGAAGGTAAGGGAGGAAAATATAGCAGTCGTTTATTATTCAGCTATAAACGCTGCAACTCAAAAATTTCATTTTAGTTGTGTCCTTCTCCCTTCCTCTCGGTGGTGACGGGGTGTGGGTGAGAGCTGGCAGTTTGACACACACCTGACAGATAGGTCGGAGCAAACTGGGCTAGGTCAGGTCGGGGCCTCGGAACCTTTAACGTACCCGTTTTGACAACTGCCTTCAACTCTGCCAAAATCTCGTTACTTGTTTTTTTATATAGAGATTTTGGAGAACAAATTGAAGATACTCGAATGTTCGATGTCACCAGTGAAACACGAGATAATGCATCTGTGATTATTTTAAAATCACATCTAACATTGCAGGTCATTTGCCCGCACGCGCTAGTCTCGTGACCCTTCACTGATTGACGACAGCTCCCGTCCGTATTATTATATATATATATATACATACTTTTTGTTGTGGGGATACAATCTCACCAAAAATCGAGTACATGAATCTCAAGATGTGTTAGTCAATTAACATTGCTCCATATTATGTTGAGATATTTTACATATATATGTGTGCATCTGTGTATATATGTGTGTGTGTTTAACTATAAGTCAGCAGAAACGACATAGCATTGTGGGACCTTAGGAATATATAGGTGAGGTTTTTGAATCTAGATATATCTCTTCTATGTACGGATGGTAGCAAATTAAGCAGATCGAATATCAGGGTTATACGACTTTTGTACGTTTAGCTAAAGAAAAAAATGATGCGTTTCGAACACGAATTCAGAATTAGCCTTCGCTATTCAGATTAGTGCAGCAACATTTGTCTGGATCGTTATTATTTATTTTTTTAATATAAGGACATATTTTAATTGTTTGACATGGACGTTTTTTTTTTTTTTACGTGCAAAATTTATTACTACGAATTCTAGGACTCAACTCAAATCACACTACGACACTACGACACACACTCAGACACACACACAAGCACACACATATATATAGAAAGAAATAAAGAAAGAAAGAAAGAAAGAAAGAAAGAAAGTGCTAGATTGGCATTGACAGACAGAAAATTCCCATCGAAAATAGATTCATGAGCAGTTTCCTGTCACTCAAAATTACCTCGTCAAGATATCGGACACATGAAATTCAGTCAGAGCCGAGCTACGGGCTGAAACATCAGAATCAAGAACTGTTCGAAGATTTTAAACTCGTAGTTCTTTACACTGATTACAACAAACTCCATGAAAAATAAACCCCCTAGCAGCAGACCCAAGGGTAATAAAAAAAAGTATTCTTCTTTCTGTCACTGTATAAAACCAGCTAAGCATTACGGTGATTCCCTACATTCAGTTGAAAACAAGAAACAAGAAGCAATAAATGCTTGCCAAGCTGAGGATGAAATAACATGTTGCCCTTCTTATATTCGTTGTAGTTTCTGTGGAAATAAAGAACATTATTTTCATTGACTATGTCTGTTTTAACCCTGGAAACTGCACACTACAAAACCACAGAAGTACGCCTACTTGCTTACCATTTCACAAGTATGCAAAGTAAGACGAACCATGTTGGGCATCGCTGGTGAAGTAAGATCGAACTCACGAGCGATTTTCTTTAATGTTTTCCCACCAGAAAAACTTACTTTCATTAATTATGTGCGGACAAACGATGTGCAAGAGGACTCACCAAAAAGGATGGCCGTTATATAATACGCACTTACACCTATAAATATGTATGCTGTAAACAAAACCAGTTGTGAGGCCAACAATGACTCTATCAGTTAATAACTCTTAGGTAAGGCATAAGTTTCGGTGCCAAAAACATATCTAACCTCAGGGTTCAAAAATAAAGATTTATGTCAATATTCTACTTATAGGAGACATCGAAAATATAGTTTTTTGACAATTCTTCCATTAATGTACTCATTGACTTTTTGACCTTTAAAAGAACCTCTCAAGATTGCATCAAGTAACTTATTTAACATACACAGAAGCAAAAGAGCAAACAAACTAAGAAAATTATCTTTCAGATTGAATTTACACCGTGTTATTGTACTTTCTTTCTCATATAGTTTCCGTGAAAAAAATTACTTTTAAAAGAAAATTATTTTACGTAGGTAATTCATATGAATAACATCGAAAAAATCGATATTCACTAAATATTACGCTTAATGGGTGTAATTGCATACACATATGTTTGTGTTTGTGTGTGAGGGAAAGACGGAAAGAGAGCAAGATCGATTGAGAGAGAGAGAGAGAGAGAGAGAGAGAGAGAGAGAGAGAGAGAGAGAGAGAGAATTCTCTCCCTTAAAATGTATACATATCTACATATTTACTTCATTTGTGAAACCTGTGGTATATTTCTATGAAAGCAGATTTATATTTTGATGAAAACAAATTGATGTAATAGAACGCATGTAGTTCGAAGTGTTAAGGTTATTAATTTTCGGTTCTTCGACGTCGTGTAGTTTTCTGTAAATCTGTCATCGCAAATTGTAGAATAAGTAAATAATGAAGAAAATAAAATGGAAGAAAATGTGAAGTTCGTTTCGAAGAAAATTTAAAACGTTTAGAGAAGGCAACCTTTTCGTAAATTAGTTAATCTAAAGGTCACAAGGAGAAAAGTATCCATGTACTTATGTATGTACCATAATCCTTTTGGTTGTATTTGTATGTATAAACATCATTCTTTTATGTCTCTCTCTCTCTATATATATATATATATATATAGACATATATATATATTGATAGATATATGTATATGAATATATTTTTGCGTATATATTGAAACCCTCAGATATTATATATATATATATGTATATATATAAAATATCTGAGGGTTTCAATATATACACAAAAAAATATTCATATTCATATATATATACATGTATCTATATATATATATGTTTATATATATATACATATATAACTTACACACATATATATACGTGCGCGTATGTATGAGTACGTGAGGATGCATAGACTGTTGAATATTGCCCACACATTCACACATACACACGCACATACATATATTGAGTAGAAAAGTCAATATATATATATATATATATATATTTATATATATGTTATAACAGTGTTGGTTGTCACTATCTCACTTCATGCGTTTGTGGCAGACCAAATGCGGTATAATTTGGAATAGGTTCAATATATGTGATAGAAATATCATATAATAATAAATAAATGAATAAATATCACATATCATATATATATATATATATATATATATATATATATATATATATATATATATTTGAAAGCATGAAAGTTTGCGACAGCGGGTTTCATGCCGTCTTGTAACGACAATTATCAGACAAAGAAAGAAAGATAATGGAGAAATCGAAAAACCCGAAAAATACAGTCAAAAGAACGTTAGGCTCGTGTAGAACTTTTTATGTGTGTGTGTGTGTGTGTGTGTGTGTCTGTGTAGCATAGCCAAAATACGAATATGTAAAATATTCTGATGCAGAGAAATCCGAAACACTGACGACTTTCTTTTGTTCAGGTACGAAACGTTTATTAACTTCTTGAGTTTAGTTTTTCGACACGAGGAGAGAGAGACACAATTTTTACTATGCTGACCGTTCCTACATCGCCCACAACAAACCCCCCAGCTGGACAACTAACTGACCCAACAAACGCGCTTCCCATAGCCTCCCGCTGGACTGGCCTCGCCCAGAGTCAAATATCAACTAACGTCTTTTTCGAAATCACCAAATTCCCTCCCCATCGCTTCCGGGCATGATGTCATTCGCACCCCAGTCACATTTCCTATCTGGGGTTTTTATTATGACATTTGTGATTGTCATATCCTCTGCGCACGAGCGTGAACTTTACTCAATGTGTGCACCTGCACCTGTACTAAGCCGAATAGTTCAAAGTCCAACCAAACTGAATGATAAAATATAATTAACAAAAATGATTAATAAAAAAAATCATTCCGTAATTAAATAACATGTGTGTGTGTGTGTGTGTGTCGATTATATTTGTGTATCATTGTGTGTGGTCGTATAAGTGATATTTAGTATGTGTGTATATGAAGACACATGCGCCTCGCGGCAAATTTGAGATTGTCACCAGGATATACGAGATGTGATATATAGCGAAAGTTGTGACAGTTAAAAAAAATTGATCATGTATGAAACATGTTGCTTTTCTCACTTAGATTCTAGCATTCTCCACCGCACTTCCCAGATGAAAAATCAACTCAGTTATATATCGCTCAAGAACGTGACCTGGAGGGTTACTCCTAAGCAAGACTTCAATGCCACCTCCAACGGAGAGATACATTCTTAATAACTACATACCTTCCCCTGATTAAACACTTCTGTTTTTTAAGGAGAAACGAATGAAATGTGTGATAAAGAAACTAAGAGACACTTTAAAGATTTTTTTTTTATTTAACATCATTGTTTATGTTAGAATTTTTCGTCCTACCTAACAAATGAAGCTACGAAAGTCTTCTACATGTTCTGCATTTGTGTGGAACCTACCTGACAGTGTATATGGTAAGATTTAATAAAATGGAATAATTGTAGTAAATAAGTAAATCTTTTTAATGTTTGGAAATTTAAATTTTATCATTTGCTTTTATCTTGTAGAAACCTGGCTCCATAATTCTTATTTATTTTTAATATATTCACTTAATAAAAACCAATCTTCAGGAAGAACATTTTTCTTATTTAAGTAAGACTGCATATCGAATTGTGTAACTGTGAATAAAGTTTGTCTCCTCACAATTATTGATATGAATAATAATTACTGCCGTGCATTTGTTTTTTGTCACACTTCTCGCCACACTCATATGGTGACGCAGTAAAAATGGAGTCTTCTGTCAAAAATGGAGTCTTCTGTCTTCTGTAAAAATGCTGAATTTGAAGAATAAAGAATATAGAACGTAATAAAAAAACTGCAGCAACAAAATAAAATGAAATAAAAAAAAAGATTCAACACTTGATAATGCTGATCAGAGGATGTTCTCTGAAATTTTTATCTCAAAATAAACCTACCAAGCTTTTCTCTTTTTAGCTTCATTGCTATAATAAAATCTTATTGAATTTAGATATAACTCCGAATATCTTTTATTTTCAACAAGTGGGTTACATTTTTTTGTTATATTAACATTTTAGCTGCTTCTCGAAGTTATAAAGCATCTGATGCGTTATGTTAACAGCAAAAATCTTATTAAAAAAATTATATTTCAAATAAATAAAGAATAAATACATTCTAAAATATCTAAAATTAGAAATGGAAGAACTTCATTACTTTTTATGGGACTACAATCTATTTTTTCAAGAAAAAAAATGTCTTATAGCTATTGAAATATACCTATGGATCTTTTCACTAAAAATAACTTGTTGATATTGAAGAGTCATAACAAGAGAACTTATTAAGAGCAAAGCCCTCAAACTTTTGCTATTAGAACTAAGATTTTCTGATACTGATGAAAAATGACAAGAGTGACGAACATAGAGAATTTAAATGGAAATAGTCAAACTATCATGAAATTTTATGTAGCTATATTACTCATGTAGTGACGTAACACTTATCGTGATACGAAATGGATTTGGCAAGCCAAAGTTCAAATCCTAGATGAGCTTGTTCTTTTATCCTCTCCCTAACACCCGTCAGAGGTGTGGATTGTGTGCATGAAACTCCAATCCGTGGGGATATTAATTTTGCGACGTTTTTATTTTTTCTTACAATTGAAATAGCGTAATATTGCTCTGCATTTTTTTTTTTGGGGGGGGGTAACTATATCTACTTGGTTCAGAGAATTTTTCTCGGTATATTGGTTTAATTTGGTTTAATGGCTAATCAAACGTTCTAGATTATTATTGCCAGATCCATTTTTATACAAATCAACAGTTCTATTTCAAACAATTCAGTTTAGCATAAGTACACAGTCTAATTGTCAAAAACACTTCTATTTCTACCTATTCAGTTTAGTCAAACAGTTCTAATTCAAACAATTCAGTTTAATATAAGTATAGTTTTTGTATACATAGTTAAATATCAAAAACATTTATTTTTTAAACAATTCAGTTAAGTATACAAAACAGATCCATTTCAAGCAATTCATTTTAGCATAAATTCGCAGTTTAAATGTCCAGATAGTTCTATTTCAAGCGATTTAGTTTAGCATAAGTACTCAGTTTAGTTCTATTCGACCCATAGATAGGACTCTATCAGGTGCTACCTCTCCGGGCCAGAGTGGACCTGGGAGCGAGGGCAATGAAGGGGTATTCTGTATTCCCCAAAGCTCCAGCATAATATTAACCTCACCATCAGATAATTTAGTGTCATATAAAGGACATAAATGCAGTCGGTGGATTCTACAGCCCCAGCTGACTGGGAAATTTTGGTAGAGTATATATATATATATATATATATATATATATATATATATATATATATATATATATATATATATATATATATATATATATATATATAATTAGTTGCATATTTACGAGTGTATGCTAGTAATATCGACAGAGTGTGCACATAGGAATTGACGAATGCATTTGATATATACCAGTATGCATGAATGTGTATATGTTATTAGTATTTGGAGTCATGTAGGGATGGATTTGACGAGCACAGTTCAAATACTGAACGAGACTCTTTGCGTTTTACTTCGCGCTAATGAGCTTGGGATAGGAATGAAGCCATCGCTTCTTCCACGGTAAACAGTTGGGTTGAATGAATTCGCCAGAACTTGGTCTTAGAAGGAACCTGTGGAAGATCCGTGGTACACTGGTGTACCATTCTCCTCTTATAATTTTATCCAGAACGTGTGGCTGGTTCTACGCACGCCTTCTTACTATAAACAAATCAGCTAGATAGTTATTTTACTTTGGCTTCGTTAATTCTCATTATCCAACTGATGGACATAGTTTATTATTACTGGTACGGTATGTATGCATTGCAAATATATGTTTAAATTTACTAAGCTTTTATTTACATGTAGCAGAAGGCAGCACCCAATGAGAATCGAACTCACTCCTGAAGGTTTGATAGTCTTACTTGCTTATCATTACACCACCCAAGGTGTCCAGCAAATGCATGCTTTAATCATAATACTATGGATTGTATACATAAATGTGCAATTATGAAATGACATAATTCATACTTTGATAAAAACTAAATTACTGTAATATTTTGTAAATCATTAATCCTCATGAATACATTCTTCTGTTGTTGAGAAACTTGCGTGTTTATGATATATTTTAACATTATAAATTTGATTTATTAATATCATAAATATAATATTAATGATATTTATGATAAAGTATAACATATCTTTGACTGAAAACTTCTGGGAAGTTAAGGGTGACACAAAGAAATACCACCTTGAAAGACAATGCTATTACTAACACTTCACATAGACATGGGATTTGCACCCACAAAATTAGAGTAGAATAATATCCTCATGAGAGAAAACAATGCCAGGATTTTGGTTGCCTGTGCCGATAGCGACGTAAATCTCGTACTGAGATTGACAATTGATTTACGGTATTCAGAGTCAGGAGTCCCTTCAATACACGATATACCCTTTTTTTTTACACTTATACAATTAAAAAATAGTCAGTTAAACTTGAATTATATAGAATATTGCCTCGAGTTTCCAATGAATTTAACGTTATTATCTCGCCGAAAAATACAAATTGATATCATTGAATTAAGGATTCATTATTGAGTAAACTGATGTCACAGGAAAGTTTTTAGAAATTCGATTCTCGTTCTCACTTAGTGTATAGATATTTCATCTAACAAGATAGATTTTTTCTATTTAGATTTTACATCATTTAATTAACGTATCATTCCTAGAAAGTTGTGAATAGAATAGAGGCTGCATCATGATCTGCTATTCTCTCGATATGACGGAAGCAAACAATGTCTGGAAGTATTTAAAAATACTGTTGGGAAGCATTGAGTTACTGGTAATGATGTTTGACCCAAGAGTCATCATCTGATGAAGGCTTTGTTCTTTGCTTTTCAGAATCATATGTATATTATGTTCTTTGCTTTTCAGAATCATATGTATATTATGTTCTTTGCTTTTCAGAATCATATGTATATTATGTTCTTTGCTTTTCAGAATCATATGTATATTATGTTCTTTGCTTTTCAGAATCATATGTATATTATGCTGTGACGCGGCTATATAGTCTAGTGTAATATAATAGCCGAGGGATTTCGGTTCATGCCTTTGGGTTTAGTTAGGCTGAGAACCTTTCGGCTCAGCACATGGGTTAGTTAGGTGCAACCTTGATGCAGGTGGTAACGCGTGAGCGCGCACGGAGCGGACATGTCACTCAGAGATGTCACAATAGTCCGAGACGAAACGGGGTGACAGGGTACGGATGACGTCACGCACCGGAAGCGCGCGGAGGTTTGTGTGAGATTTAAAGAAAGTTAACGAGTTGAGTACTAGACGCCAAACTAGAAGGATCGACTTTTGGAGCTCGTAGACGTGAGGCGAACGTGCGCCCTATGGGGGCCGCTCGAGTTGGGGGCCAAATGAATAAGAAAGCATAGAAGATTGTGTCTCTCCTCCTTATGTCGAAACCTTTAACTCAAAGTTAATAAAAAGGTTTCGTACCTGAATAAGAAGCCGTTACGTGTTTTCGAATTCCGAGATTCCGATGTTCTTTATATATTCTATCGTTACGAACATTATCTGTCTATTTCCCAAATAGCTGTATCTACCTATGGTACACTTAGCCTACATTTTCATATAATATTTCAGTATCATTTTTTGTATTATCTATTGTAAACGATACTTGCTCTTAGAATTTACCATTAATTACTGGAATATTTCCGTTTTCAAAGAGTAATTGAATAAACGAGAGATAATTTCAAGATGTGATAAATTTATACTGAGCAAAATATTGTGCCTGAGGGCGTTTGTTGTTCACTTTATAATTACCTGCAGTTCTGTTCTTGACAAACCACTCAATACCGACCTGTAAAATGGCAACATTCGAACACATTATGAAATTTTTCTAGTCTCAAGATTTGTCAATCGCTCATAGTACGTAGGTTGAAACTGTAGACAGTATGAATTAGGTCTGTGAGAGTAGATTGCCAAACGAAGTTAGTTTGAAAAGTAAAGGGGCTGGTGTCATAAACAATTTATTTTAATTCCAAATTACCAAATACATGGTTTTCTTTTCACCGTAACCCCCCTCGAGTCTAATGGACTTTCCTATTCTTCTCTGCCTGGCTTCTATGCATGGTCGGAAGGATTCTCCTGGATTGTCCCTTAGCTTAGTTGTTGCGGCCTTCTTGATATCTTCCATGACTTCAAAACTGGTCTCCTTCATAACCCCCTAGAGTTTGAGGAAAAGAAAAAGGTCACACAGAAAGAATCAGGTGAATAAGAGGGTTTTTCAGTACGGCGGTGTTCCTTTTTGCCCGGATGTTAAGCACAGTCAATTCCGTTATTTTTTAGACATGCCCAAATAATCGGTGATAATCTTCCAAACTCTGTCTTTTTTATGTCCAGCTGATTTGTCATCATTTAACAGTCAATGATGATCGACGCACATCACCTGCTTTACTCGACGTTGTTCTCAGTCCAGTTCGTTTAAGGCTTCCCTCTTCTAGAATTATCTTTCACCGCTCCGCATTGCTCTTTGAAATTCTTGAGCCATTCCAAAACATGTGTGGACCACATGATGCTATCTCTATACACTTGCTGAATATTTCAAGTAGTTGTGAGCGACTTCTCCCTTAATGGACCTAAAAATTTCAAGTTAATTCGTTCCTTAGTGGATATAGCTGAATGATCTGAATGAAGGGAGGTGTAAACAAAAGCATATAAAAAGAAATGGCTACAGAAAGCTTAAATTACAGTTATATACTTCTGCTTTCTCTCTTTTATCCATAACTGACACAACACACCCAATACCATTGCTTTTTAGATTGATATCGTATAACAACGTTGCTCAAAATAGCAAATAATTCAGCTAGAGAAATTATAGAAGTTTAACAAAAAAAAAAAAAAAAATACATGATGAATTTTACATAAAAAGACACATCAAGATAGAGACAATGTTTCACTCATATAAAATGGGATGATTGCAAAATAGAATCTTTTTTTTCTGAAACTAATACGTGCTATTTACAAAATGTGTTATTGATATTGGGAGATTATTTCAAAACTTGCCGAAACCAAGAAAATTCAATCGAACAAAAAAATAAATGAATAAATAAATAAAATAATAAAATAAATAAATAAATAAATAAGAGCTGTTTAAGCAAGAAAGAATGATTTGCGATTTTATTAATATTAATTGCTGGACCATTTCTTCTAAGTCACTTGTAATGCATTCTATTTTGTCTGAAATTGTGACATTCTTGAGCATTCATGTTTTCTATTCTAAGTTTATGCGCTTCTATCTGCTGCTCCAGATATCATGTTCGTTCATTCTCGTGCACGTGATCTCTCTTTTTTATGGCCTAAGTCTTATGCTCTTAATATACATGACGTTCCTCTTCTTGCCTATTCTCGCTTCTTTCTTGTTATCTAAGTCTAACTTGCTCTAAGACGATATTTCTCTGTTCCTCATCCATTTCCTCTCATTTTTGTCGGTGTCGTCTTCTTTCTCTCTCTCTCTTTCTCTATTATTTATTCTCTCGGTTCCTATCTGATCGTGGGTCTGTGTCTGTGCATCCTTTCTCAAACAGCTTGCAACCATATTTCTTTTTGAAAAAAGTATCGAGTAATTAACTTTGTCGCTTGAAATTCGACGTATACAAGAGGGGAATGTTGGTGAAATATCTACCTTGGCTGCAAGGATATGTAGAAGGACATCTCATTTAGTCAATGGAGAGGACAGAGAAATATCTCATCGGCTGCAGAGATGGTATGGCGATGAGTGTTATATGCAAGCAAATGAACGAACGAAACAAGTAGATTTATAATGTAAGTATTGGTAGATCTTTTTAATAAAATTAACTGCCTTTTTATTATATTTGCGCGTTATTTAAAAATATTTGTGGATTTTTTTCATAGAATTGATGAGTTGTTTCATTATAGTTGCAGGTATTTTCAATATATTCATAATTATTTTCATAGAATTTACGGCTTATTGCATTATATTACACAAGAGGGTTTGTTGTCTTTTGACCCACTACATAACACCATCTTTGAAACGACCAAAAAATAAATTAATTATTCGAAGAAAGTTCAAGAAACATAAGTCTCTGAATGTCTAGGACAACATAAACAAATAAAACATTACTCTCGGAGCGACCCTCAAATTTATGCAAGCGCAGCAGAGTGAGTCAAAAGTGGGTAATTGGTACGGTAATAATTTGGTATGATGTTTTCCCATTCATTGTATCGTCGATGTCAGTTCATGCTCTACGTACTTATCTTGCCCGATTATATTTTGGATGTGAGACCACTGAAATCACCAGTGAAACATTTTCACTAATTTCTTATTTGCACACGAAAGCGCAGTAAATATTTGCAGACATTTCAATATTTACTTTAGTCATCAGTAGAAAGAACTATACTTATCTAAAGAAATATTTATGACATTAAACTGAATAAAAATTTTTGTTTACTTTTCAAGATTTAAAATACGTCATTTACGGAAAAATCTGATATACTAATTTGAAGATGTGAAAATTCGCTATCTATCTATCTATCTATCTATCTATCTATCTATCTATCTATCTATCTATCTAATGCTGTATTTTTAACCTTTAATTTATCTATCATTTATATATATGTATATATACGTATATCTATATATATATATATATATTTGTGTGTGTGTGTGTGTGTGTGTGCGTGTGTGTGTTATCACTATCATTTCTAGAAAAAACTCACGTCGTTTTTTGTTTAGTCTCGTCTCTGTCACCGCAGAGCCTATATTTGCTATTTTGTTGCGTCTTATCTATTCTCGCTTTGACATGATTGGTTCTTATGGCGTTGTCCTGTGCTGCTATTAGGAGAGATTCCGTTTCTCTCTTAAGGTTTCCTTTTCTTAGCCAGACCCAGTTTTGAAATGTTGTTTATTAGTCGTTTAAAACACCCATAGAGTTGTTTTTTTCCTATTTTTGTTTCCTAGTTGTTGTCATTCTATCGTCTATCGTGTTGTCAGTATTATTTCTGATGGCTGTAATCAGTCCTTGTTCGTGTTTTTCTATGTAGCCTTCGAGCCGTTGTATCGATGCGTCAAAGCTGTTTTTGATGCTGGCAAGTCCTCTTCCTCTCTCCCTTCTAGATACATATAGTCTGTCAACGTCGTCTCTGGGATGTAATGCCTTATGCATGGTCATTAGTTTTCTTGTTCTTTGATCCATTTGTTTAAGTTCATCTCTGTTCCACTTGAGAAAGGGTCTCGAATATCTAACGAGGGGCACAGCCCAAGTATTTATTCTTTTTATTAGGTTTCTGCTGGATAGTTTTGTCTCGAGTAGTTTTTTAGTTCTCCAGGGATATTCTTTTTGAATCTTGTCTTTCATTTCCACTTGCTTGACGGTGTCAGCCTCGAAGATACCCAAGTATTTGTAGGTTTCCTTTTCTCCGAACGTTCTAATTTTGTAGTTCCATTCTGTCAGTCTTATGTCTTTTGCCACATTTCATGACGAACAAGGCACATTTTTCTATGCCAAATTTCATTCCAATGTCCTCACTGTATATTCTAAAGGCGTGTATGAGAGTTTCCATTTTTGTTTTCATTTTTGCAAACAGTTTAATGTCATTCATGCACATTTGGTGATTGATCTCTTGCGATCTGCTAAGTGTGTATCCGGCTATGCATTTTCTGAATATGTGGTTAAGTGGCATCATGGCTATTATGAATAGTAAGGGCATGTCTTTGAAAAATCCCTCTTTGGCTCTTTGTTTCAGCTAAGCTTCTTTCTCCTGCTGTTAGCTCTACTCTCCAGGTTTGCATGGTCTTTTCGATGTAGTTTAAGACTTCATGTGATATTTTGTTCATTTTGAGACAGTGTATTGTCCAGTTTTGTGGAACGATATTATTATTATTATTATTATTATTATTATTATTATTATTATTATTATTATTCACTCATTAGAGCTTTTCACATCAGCGATAGCCGATGGTTTTTCACTGAAGTCTGAGTCACAGCAAGTCTCCTCAAGTCTTCGGGACTCTTATTAGTAATCTGGCAGTTCTCAACAATGCTGTCGTTTGGATGGTCTCCACTCGTCCGCCAACCTTCAAGTCCTCTAGTCTCTTTGGTAATCCATTAGTTACTGTTCCAAATGCACCAATTACAATTGGTATAATTGTCACCTGCATGTTCCACAGTTTTTTCAGTTCTCTAGCAAGGTTGAGGTACTTATCCTTCTTTTCACATTCTTTCAGTTTTATTCTGTGGTCTGCCGGGACAGCAAAGTCGACTATTTTGCAAGTTCTTTTTTTTTGTTGTTGATTATTATTAAGTCTGGTCTCCTGGCCTGGATTAGGTGATCCGATTGTATATTAAAGTCCCATAGGAGTTTATGAAAGTCATTTTCTAGGACAGGTGCTGGGTTGTGCATATACCATTTGTTAGTATGGTCGAATTTAAATTTCTTACACATTTCCCAGTGAATCACCTTACCGATCCAGTCGTGTCTCGCCTTATACACCCGCTTATTCCTAGTCCTGGAATTACAGTTGTCTCCTTTACGAGGGAAAATTAATCAATATGGATTTACCATTATTTTACTTAGCCGCTTTAATCTTTTTGTTTTCTTTTTTTTAGCACTGTTAAAAATCTAATACGAGTTTAATGGTTTTTGTTTCAATTATTGTTTTAATAGTTTCCTAATATATATATATATATATATATATATATATATATATATAATATATATATATATATATATATTATATATATATAACCGGTAATCTATCTGTCTACCTATCTATCTAGTGAGCAGAAAAACCTTTTTCTCACTCTGTAAAAGGAAAACAAAAGTCCGTTCCATGTTAACGCACTAGCTGATTCTTTCTTATAAACGATTATAGCTATCTCTGTATTTGTGTGCGTGTGTGTATGTGTAGGTATGTGTGTGTGAGTGTTTGTATCTATGTATATGGTTATATGCGTGTGTTTGTGTGTGTATAAGCAACTACTAACATGCACACAAGTCCATGCATACACACACTATATATATATATATATACTAATTTATGTCCTTCTTGATGGACTTTCCGCCATTCTTTACGGATTTTAGTCGCGTGAGAAGGCATTGATTTCGCGGCCGAAAGATATTCTTCCAACATGTCGATTTCCTTCCGACAGAAAATTGCATCAGACGTCATCTTTACTCAAATCATTTCCGTTGCCTCAGCTCCTCCACATTTCTTCTTACACACCGACTTTATTTCCACCGTTTGTAAATTGATTTTCTTCATCTTTTCTTCTTTCTGGCCATAGAACTATTCTCTTCTCTTAGCCGCTCTCTTCTCTTTTTATAACTTCCTTTATTCTTTTTTTAAATCGTTATTGTGTCTTTTTATTTCCTAAGTTCTTTTCGTTCTCTTTTCATTTTATTTCAATTTCCTCTTCCTGTTTCGCTCCATATGTTCTTTCTTACTGCATTTCTTTCCTTTTTTTCACTTTCATCAATTATTTCCCTATTTTTAAGTCTGTATTAGTTCAATTTCCGAATAATTATTTTCTTTCTTTCTTTCTTTCTTTCTTTCTTTCTTTCCGTACCTTGCAATATATTTCTTCATCTTTCCTAATTTAAAAATTTCTGACGTTTCTTTTTCTTAAAAGTGCTTTTTAATTTATTTTTTCTTTCTTTTTCAAGAAGCAGAAGTACTTTTGGTTCCAGTTTTTTCATTGCAACTTTTTACTGCAATTTTTTTCAACTTATCTTGACATTACTTTCCTTTCCTTTCTCATTTCTCCTTGAGATCATCATCTTTTTATAGTCCTAGAAACGCTCCTTTCCTTTCCGTTCAATCTCTCTGTTTTCTTATGTATTTGCATTTTTCTCTGCATTCACAGAGTACTTTAATCAGTGCGTGAGTTTCACAGTCGTCAAAGTGAGGCCTTCATTATGCTTAAATATCACCTGAAGTTGGAATCGTTTATCGGCTAGATACACTTTCGGTAACACAACGATAATTTCTTTTGAGTTTGAATTAAAAAAAATACCATTTCAAAAAAAATATCTTTTTAATTCGACGTAGTTAAAAGGCTTCACACCAGATTATTATCTTGAGAAAAAGCAACACATGATTTCAGAAATTACAGTTTATATTTCAATTTACAGATATATTGAAAGTGTATGTTTCTTACAGCATAGTCATTTTGCTAGTTATTATAAATTTGGACACTATCCAATCTGACTAATATATATATATATATATATATATATATATATATATATATATATATTGCGTTTTATGTCTTTTTGTATCCTGTGTGTGACAGCAAATTGCTTTCATATGAAGAGTATGTATCAATATCTTTCACGTCGGGAGACCTGGTCAAGGAACAAGCACATAAAAGTATTTCATACATTTCTGACATAATGAAGTGAGCATTTTATAATTATTCAGTTATTTTCAATCATCTGGGAACATAACTATTCTATTAAACTTTATATTATATCTATTAACAATAAATAGCCAGTATAAAAATATGCGATTAATTCAATTAACATAATATTTCCAGTGATCTATAAGTAAGGACATATTTAAAACCGTATTTTAATTCAAAGAAATGTTGATTTTCTTCGAAAAAATATTTTTTACACCAACTGAATCATCTGCAAATAAGGGTCTCTTGGGATGGTGCTAAACCGAATCTGGTAGTGAGGCTCCAGTTCTGGAGCTGCGGGAGTTTAGAGCCATCCCTTCATTGTCATTACTCCCAAATCGACTCTAGCCCGGAATGGTTCTACCTGCTCAGTCCTATCTATAGGTCGAACAGATCTGTTTGAAAATTATTTATATTAAATAAGAATACTTGATGCCATATAACTAACTGCGTATTATTAGTATTAAAAATTGGTCATTCAAACTATAATTTTTACTAAGGATGTTTATCGTTGCTTTTCCAATTTTCCATCGTTGGAAATGGACTCGATAAGTCAACTTCAAATCTTAGTTGAGGCAGTGTGCCTATCATTTTGCCTGTCTTTTAGTCTCTTAGAAATTAATGAATTCATCTCATCCCCCAACTAAAGAGCATATTAAGGCTGACTGGGTTATTTTGCTTTCGTACTGGAACCAGCTGAGGAGAAGGAATTCTAATTTACAAATGTATACTTTTTAAATAACTCTGGGCGTAGATTTTAATATGAAAATTGAATTATATTTTATATTTGAAAATAAAGGAAATACAATAACATCAATTATTTGCTATATTTTAATGAAAATTTCTTTTGGATTTTGTATTAAACTATGAGCTGAAAAAATAATCTAAGTTAATTTTTGTTATGTTTATAAGCACCTAAATAGATGAATACTAAGAATCGAAGTAATCTAACCACATCGCTTAATGAAAAGAATTCCGGCAACAGCCCCACTCCTCAAAAAGGTGTATAGCACGAAACTGCATAAATTGATGAGGCTTCATTATTGGAGGTCTGGAGAGGGTGGAATATTCATTCTTTTCTATTACTCCCAGATCCACTCTGGCCCGGAGTGGTAGTTTAGGTCTCTTCTCAGGAAACCTTCTAAGGGTCAATTAAATCTGTTTGAAAAATTTCGATATTGAATAGGAATGTTTGATATCATATAACTATTAGAGACAAATAAAGTACGATTTAAAATGGTGAAAATAGATTTAGTTTCTTGACATTATATTGCAATTTTCGACAATTCTTGAAGGGCATGTACCTCTTTGATTTATGTTCGTTTCAGCATTTTGCGTATGTCTGTTTCAGCATTCCAAGATTTAGAAAAAAAAATCTACGAGGTTAGCGCAGAATTTGATGTATGTTTGCATCTCATGTTTATGCCCATCCGGAAATAGCCTATGATCTTGTGAAAGTGATCAGAAAAAGCCTGTAACACAGGGACGAATGTTTCTAGCCTGGCATGATGATTGGTGGCAATTACTGCGCTTGTATAAATACTCACGCATCACACAGACGCTTATTATGTTCACCTGAGGAACAGCATTCAATTTATTAAAAGTCGTGCTATCGTGCCAAATAAGAACGTTTTTTAAATCAAAAACAAAAAAATTAGCTAAAAGCTATTTAAACAGAGCTCACTGGGGATCTAGAAAATGTCAGTGCAGATTTTTCCTCTTTTTTTCAATTTGAGAAAATCGGTATCAAATTAGGACAGCAATTAAAAAGACGAGGAAATAATTTGTATTTAAAATTAAATGATGAAAAGTCTTGGAATTGACGTCGAAATGACCTTCTTTTTCTTCCTGATGAATAGTGTACCTTTTCTTTGTATTAACCATTTCTATATATATATATATATATACTGACTGGTCGTCCTACCTCTGCTTGTCTATGTGAAGGGTTCCATTGGAATATATCGCTTATGAGTTCGTACTTACTGCTCCAGTAGTGTCCCGCATGTCTGGTTTGTCTAACTTGAATAGTTTTCGTGATTGATGGTAGGTGAGCGTACATCTGCTGTTTTGGGGGTGTTGCCTATTCTTGTGTAATTGTCACCGTTTAGGTAGCGTCTATGTAGAGCGTCCATTTCCTAGCGGTTACAGTGTTCGCCAATGTCCCGTGTTCAATCCCATGTTGAGTCATACATTTTTCTTGCTTGCCAGTTTGTTTTCTTGTTTCATACATATTTGGACTTCAAGCAATTGCATATAACGGTTTTTCTGCGTCCTAAGGCCTTTATAATTTCTCTCTGAGATTTTCTGACTCTTTTCAAGCTGCGAGCTTGCCTTTCTCAAATTCAGATAATTTACTTCCTTTAGCCATTTATGTTTTTAATATTTCAAGTATTACAATTTTAATAATTTTTATATTTCGTAGATTATATATAATAAAATTTTCAATCAAACTAACTCCTTTTTTTACTTTTGAGAGAGGATGAAGATTAAATGAATGATTGCATATTATTGCATAGTATTCATTAATATTTTTGGTTGTATGTTTGCTAATACATGCATATAGATATCCATTAGATTATAGACATATATGCGTGTATATGTGTTTATGAGTGTAAATCTATGCGAACAGATATCGGTGTATATTAATATTTTTCCGTATATAAAAAGAGTACTATATATATATATATATATATATATATATATATATATATATATATATATATATATATATATATATATATATATAGTTGGTATATCAAGAATTGCCCGGAAGAAAATGGTTTCATATCTCATGTATTTTTTCTATTTTTGTTTTGGGAGGTGTTGCAGTTTTGCAGGTCTGAATTCTGAATTTAATGTATTGTTTACAAAATCTTCAAAAAGAAAAATGTTTACCGGAAGCCTAAAAATGCATCTAGAATTGAGATTGTGAAAAGATTACCTTACTTGAAGAAAGCAAATGATAGCGAAAGAATTCTGTTAATGAAAGCAATGTCAAAAAGGAACAGAAAAACATTTCATATAACCCATTAGATTCACTAATACAGTTTATTTTAATGAGAAAATAGAATGGTAGTCAATAAGATGAGATGACACACTGCCAGGAAATAAAGTTGCAACCCACTGAAAGGCGATTTTAGCGTACTGTTGTGAGGTTAAATAAGTAAGGTCGACTCACAAGTAAAATAAAAGATATTTTTTTATTTTATTGTTTATTTGTCTGGAATTACCAAAGTGTGGCAAAATCCTTTTTAATTAGGTAGCCTGGCGCTGGTCAGTAGCCCAGACACATAACTTGGACCCCGTTTGGCATTCTCCTAAAAATTGTGCCTCAAGCGCCAGCCAATACACCAAGCCCTGTCAAAGCAGGTAAGATCCTGGGGGATGTCCCCCAGAGGCCCAAGAGGGTCTCGGTCTCAGCCATGCAGCGTGAGTGCTAAGATTCATCGGCATATATTCCAGGCGGCCTTGACTGACCAACAAAACAAACCTGCCCAGATCCGTGCACTGAACAACACGGCCGGCCGAAGTATGTCCTGTTGTATTTGTTGACAGACGCCTTCTAGAGCGACCACCGCTCTAAATAGTTCTCAGACCAGTCCATCCAATGGAGGCTTCCAGCCACTCCACAATATCCCCTTCTTTTTTAACTAACTGCTTCCTCAGGAAGTTGTATTTTTTTCGGATTTATCTCCATTGTCCCTGAAAACATCCTTTTCCGTTTACGTGAATATTTCTCCTCAGAGACTACTAAAGGTATCGGTGCACGAAATAAGTTATTAATGAGCTTCATTAGTTCCTACTTCTGTTAATTATATCTTCCTGGTACCTTTTCCTGGCACAATTGTATCAGTCAAGCAAAGAATTTATGCACTACTCTAATTGTACAACTGCACATAGGGTTTTTATTTTTCATCCCCTCTGACTATTTCAAAATAACATTTTCTCTTTTTTGGACCAGCAAAATCCATTTACAGCCTTGAACAAGGTCTGCCCGTCTTTGGCCATGGGGCAAATTTCACTGGTGGCACCTTTGCTGCTTTCGCACGAACTCTGCAGAGTTTTATATTTTCTTTTTTTTTCCATATTCGGCCAAAAACCATAGCTTGTCATTAAAGGTTTTAGCCTAACTATATCAAGACAGAAGTGTTTAATATTCTTTTTTTTTCAGTTCTTCTGACATCACTATGCGTTTGCCGTACATCAAAATTCCATCACAGATGAAAACATCTTTTCACCATCAACCTTTTTGCGCTGTTAGTCGATATTTCTTTTTCTCTGTGATATATTTGTCTATTTTGCATTATTTATAATCACGATTGTCACTGATAATTCTGATTTGGTGTTGCAAAGCATGCTTTTTATTTCTATTTCTACTCTTAGGACTGCTATCACAATTTTGTCTAATGGCTTACGTGGTGCCTTCAATAAGTTTCCAGACTTTTAAAAAAAATTGTCGTAGACTCTTGAAAAATTCGGTATTATTGCTATACATCGTATGAGATGACTGGCCAATTTTTATGATTTCAGGTTCAAATGAACAGTTACAGCAGCAATTGGAATACACCCTACTAAAGCCTGATTGTCACAGCTGGTGAATTTCAAAAATGCGATCTGGACGTGTGGACACTTTAGAAGAACGATATTTAATAAAATTCTGTTTTAAACTTGGAAAAATGCCAGAGAAGTGCATCGAAAGCTTCAGACTGCTTTTGGAGCATCTTGCATAAATCGAGCATCAGTTTTTAAGAATTAGTTTCTCAATTTTCTTTCAAGTTAGTTAATTTATCAATATCCCATATAAACTGGTATCTATTTGCAACATAACATCTTTATTGTTCATCTGTACTTTCTTAAACTTTCTTTTCATATTTATTTTTCGCTTTCCGTTTTAGTTGAGTAAACTGTATTTTCCCTTTTTGCCCTCTATTTTTGGGGGCTTTCTGCAATGCGTATGCTTGTAACCATTTCGGCCATAATTAAAACATTTTTACCTTCTAAATGGACATTTATAATCATAATGAATCTGTCTACAGACATAATAATGGGCAATTTTTCTCGATTTTTAGTTCCTCCAGTCTTTTCCCAAGACTTTGGAAACTGTTCCAAGTGCACCAATTATAACAATCATCACCGGTGCCATTATGTTCTATAGTTATTTAGTTCTCTTGCAAGATACTAGTATTTAGCTATATTTGCACTTTCTTTTATTTTCCCTCGATGGTTCATCACAAAGGCAAAATCCACTTGATGGTAAGTTCTTTGGTTTCTTGTTAATTAACCCTAGTATGCTGCATTTGTTTATTATGAGATTAACCATCTAATGTCAATCACTTCATAACCTACACTTGTTATTCTGTTGTCATATAATTTTCGCTTTAATATTTGTCTTTATGGCATTATTATTGCCATGAAAAAAGATTCAATTTCTCTCTTGAAATTTCCTTTTCTAAGCCATATCAAGGTTATCATGTGTGCACCATTCCTAGTTTGATGTCGATAAAAACATCCTGTTGATTTTCTTCCACTTTCCATGATCTATTTTTTTTGTTTTTGTTTTTGTTTTTATTCTTTATATTGCTATTGCTGTTATTAGCTGCTCTAGTTAGTGTCTTTTTGTTAACTTTAATGTTATCCTCGAGTCTTTGTATCGATGCATCTTCGCTGTTCTCAACACTGTTGTGTCCTCTTCCTTCTTTTTTCATGACATATATAGTCTATTTACATCATTTGTGGGCTGGAAATGCCACTGACCTGATTTGAAAAGTGCTGGCCTCTTCCGACAGAATCTCTTCCTGAACTCCTATAAAACCTCAATATAGTAACTCTAACCCTAACCCTTTGGCCAATCAACTGTATTGTGTATTGACTTCCTTACTCCTTCCACACCGCTCATCATCCCTCACAGACTCCCTGCCTTCTTCTGTGAATGAGATTTTTGATGTAGAACTTAGTTTCAAGGAGTTTACCTGTTTTCTGGGAGACTCTTTTACTTTTTCTTTCAGTTCTGTTTGCTTGATTCTGTTCTCTTCCAATATTATCAAGTGTTTGCATTTTTTCTTCTCTCCACGTTTTCTGATGCTTTCCTGATTTGGCAGTTTCAGTCTATAAAGAAAGCGTAAATGTTATGGGCTTTTGAAATGAACAAACTGGACTCTCTAACTTTAGCGACTTAATTAATTTTAGGTTGCATATCTGCTACTTGGGGACTATTTACTGTTGAAATTTGATTCATTTGTATACGTCTGATTATAATCATAACCATTTTTATCTTTAATGTTCCACCGCATTTTTAATTGTCCTTTTTTATTTGTCTATAATCATTTGCTTGAGCAGATTTAAATGATCTCAAGTTTTCCTATCCAATACTAATAATTTTCAAATAGATTTTGGCTAACTGAAGAGACACTAACACGCACTACCACTCCGAGTCAGATTGGTCCAGGAAATAATGTCAATTAAGGGATATTCCAAACTTTCCAGATCTTTGCAATTGCACAAAAATACAACTGGGAAGAAAACAACAGATTGTGGAGTAGTTCTTTATTTTCCATTACTCCTTTGTCTACTCTCATCCGGCGAGGTTATACTTGTTAGGATCCCATCTATGGGTCAAATAGAAAATTTAGTCATTTTCTTTAGTTGAAAGCATTTAACTGCGTGTAAAAAATGACCATTAAATTTAACTATTGATATAACATAGCATTACTTGAAACAATTTTACTGTGTGCAAACGAATGAGCTTTAGCTTGTTTAAAACTTATTACATACCAACTATTTATCTAAAATCATTTTAAATGCTTAAGTATAAACAAGATGTGGCATTAGATAACCTGCAAAATTTCACATGCCACAAAATACAACCAACCAACCGGCTTTCGGGTTCAGGTTCAACAATATTCCTAACCTTGACGATAAGTAATGAAGTGCACTTTGCATAACGGTCATGATCGTAGGCACTGGTCTTTGCGGCTCGTGTTCAAATCCTGCATATGACTATTTGCGATTCACTTTGCACCAATGCTCTTTGGAAAGCCCTGAATCCATTTATTCTTCCTCAGCTAGAAGTAAATAGTAGGTTAAGCAAGGTTCTTTAACCTTAGTTAGGTAACCAGAGCAGGAAAGGGAAACTCTGAATTCAAACCAGTCCCTCGGTACAGGTATTGAACCTCCTCATCCGTATTGGATAAATAGTATTACTGTTGCTCTTCAATAAGGGTGGCTTTGGGGTTAAATAACTTTAGAATATTGATATGCTATAAAACAAAAATGTCAAACCAAATCAAAGCAACTTTACTCCGCTTGAAAAGTGACCTTGTTTAGCACACTGTCCGTAGCTCAGCGGGATACATGCACTCTTTATTGTCTACTGACAAGTAGTTATCTAAATTATTTAAGTTACATTCATAGGAGATATCTAAAGAAACAAGATACGTATTGCTTAACTTATAGAAATATTCCGTAAAAAAATGTATTTATTTCCTTTAACGAATTATCTATTTCAATTTAATCAGGCAACACATCAGGGAGACTCGGTGAATTTATACGTGTTGAAATAAACATTTAACACTTGAAAGCAGAAATTTGCCGTTGAAAATCTGTTCTACTGATATGCAACATTCAATTTTCAGTCATCTCTTTCAATAACTGGCTCTTACGATTTTGTAAAGAAATAGCGTTAAAAGGAGACAAATTAAACCTAAAGAGAGTTGCTTGGAGAAGAACACCAGTGCACAGTTATTTTGCAGTCGTCTCATTCAGAAGGTGTGACAATTTCTACATAAGCTTTCCTCAATATAAACTACGTATGTTTGATTCCTTTGAATTTGATATTCACGTTGAATCGTTAATTCGTTTTTTTTTTATTTAGGCCTTTTGCCCAACACAGTTTATTATCACTAAGATGATTAAAAAATTTCGTCTCTCTAAAATGACGACAATGGATTTATGAGATATCATTTTTCGAGCGATTTTTATCGTAAATGAACGTGTTAATAATTTATTACTATACGTGTTAGTATTTCGATTCGCGTTTGCTGATAAAAGAAAATTATGTGGCCCAGGAAGTGAGTAACGCCGGATATAGGCGTGTCCTGTTCAATAGGATGTCAGCAGGAATGTCTGTATAATTACGAAGAGAAATTAATTTCAAATTGTCACTTAATGATAGTAAGAACATTTCTACAACCATTCGGAGGGTCAACATGACCTTAGTGGTGGGTGCTGCATTGTAATGTCTGTGTAATGAATTGCTAGGGGATATAATTAACTTTGCTCATTAAATAATGATAAAGAGATAAAAAGAGAAGGATAAATAAAACAACATGGAATGAAATAGGAATGAACGTGAGCCATGTAGAAAAAAGGACTAAGTTGAATTAGAAGAATTGGGAAGAAAAGAGATAACGCAAAAAGAAAAAAAAAGAAAGGGAAAGGAAAATGTAGAAAGAGAGAGTAATATGAATGAACGAATGAAGGAGTGAGACAGAAAAGAAAAAGAAGCGAGTAGGAAATGTTTAAACAGGAAGAAAAGTGTTAGAAAAAGGGGGTAAAAAATCATAAGGAAAGAAAAAGGGTGAATACACGTCAAATGAAAACATTTTTAACAATATATAAGAAAAAGAGAAGAAAACTATGAAAAAGAAAGAAAGAAAGAACTGCATCATAGAGAGAAAGAAAGAAAGAACTGCATCATGAAAAAAAAAAAAAAGAAAGAAAGAAAGAAAGAAAGAAGATTATTAGTTAAAACGGAGAAAGAACCTGATACCGATCTTGAAAATTAATAAGACGAAAAATAAGACAAGTGGGAGAAAGTGAGCGACGAAATAAGAGGGAAAAAATAGAAAAAAAAATGAAAGAGAAACGAATATAAACAAAGAGAGAGAAAAAACGGAAAGAAAAAAAGATGAACATAAAATAAAAGTAGAAAAAGAAAGCCAAGAATGCAAGTATGATACATAGAGAACTTAAATAGATATAAGAAAGAAATCAAGCAAGAAAGAATTGTAAAAAAAGCGAATGGCTTTGAAGATAAGGGGAGGAAAAGAAATATGTTAGAGAATATGTCTGAATTTTTAGAATGAACCTTGAGGATTTTTATCATTAATGGTTTTCGGACTATTGTCTTCATCTTAATTGTTATTTCCACAACGTTTCGGCCGATATGTCCTCCGGTCTTCTTTAGGTGTCAGTCGAACTCGGGAACCTACATGGAACTTCGAACTACGTTCTTTATTGAATGCACGAGGCTCGCTTGTTCCAATTCCGTAAGCCATAACCGGGTAAGTATTCCAGTATTGTTACTTGCCTGTCGTCATGATTGAACCTGTAACATGCAGATGATTGTCTCTTTAGAAGCGTAGAGAACCAACGCCTTTAACCAACGCTATGTGTCCTACTGAACAGTTTAGAGTGAAGTTTTGGGACTTATAAACTTTATGTTGTTACTCAACAAAGATTACGACAATTATGCGTTAAAAAACATATGCTCATATTCAATTTTTTTTATCTAACCTTTTCAATTATCGGTTCCCATATTGTATTCATCTCTGGTCAAATCAGCAGGTCACTGTAGCCCAACGTAAGTGCTGATTTCTCAAGACGTCTAATCCTCCTCTATTAATTATTTCAACTTCATCCCATAAGGGTAGATGGTTTCTGTTTCCTCCCATATATGATCCACCATACCTGACTTTTCAATCTCACCTCATACTACTGCCTTCCGATGTTCTTCTAGCTTTACTTTTAGTGGGCGACCCGTCTCACCTTTGTATATTTTACAATAACTGCAAAGGATGGAGTAAAAACAGTTCTTGATCATGTTGGATTCCGTTGGTGGCTTGACCCGGAAGAGATATCTCCGGAGAATTGAACCACTTGTGAATACTGTCCTGATGTCATATGGACTACATATATTTTGGATCCTTTTGGCTAGTATTTTGACATAGGGCAGACATACTGTGGTGAGTTTTCGGGTATTGTTCTCTATCCTCCTATCCAGGTTTCTTGGAGCCAATATTATGCGCTGTGGGTAGTTGTTGCGATGGAGGTGGTGTCTCAAACTAATTATTTCTTCTTGAAATGCATCAGTGTCGTTGACTGACGGCGAATAACAATACAGGAATACTTAACATTGTACCCGGTTATGGCTTACTAATCGGAACAAGTGACCCCCGTGGATTCAATAAAGGACGTAGTTCGAAGTTCCGTGTAGGTTCCCGATTTCGACAAACAACTGAAGAAACCCGGAGGACATATCGACCGTAACGTTTTGGAAATAACAATTAAGATGAAGACAATAGTCCAAAAACCGTTTATGATAAAAAGCCATTCAATTTATCAGTGGTCAAAGTTTTAATTCTCAACACAAATGACCCTCGGTCACCGCTTTCTTGCAAGTTTAAGTTAAAATTGGGTTTGATATCTGTTTGTCTGTTGATAAATTTGAAGAATACGGTCGGGCAAACATATTAAGTGCTAGGGTTTGACATCACGAGCCAATTGATTAGATTATGCTTCTCCTACCATCAGACGAGCACAGACTAGCACACAAAATCGCTTGACTACTTGGTTGCCGAGTTAAACATTGCTCAGCCAATAGGGTCATGTCCTCACACCTCATGGGTCACCGCGCACGGCTCACAGTTGATCGCGTTGGTTGGTCTTGCTGCAGAGGAGCAGTAGGGCATGTCTTACTAGGATGGTTTCTGAGATGGAAGGTAAGTGGCCGTACAGATGCTTCTTTGTGGGGTGCTGCTTCCAGGAATTGTTCAAAATAGCATCTATCTTTTCTTCAAAGATATTGTCTTAAATTCCAGGTAGTTCTTCCATACCATAATACTGACATGGTTACAACTTAGAAGAAAATATTTTATCTCATCAGAGGAATCACATTTCCAAATGATTAAAAACCTGTCGAATAGCCAACGTCTTCCCTAGGCGTGTGTTGATATCGATTTCAGTAGAGGAGATATTGCTGCTGAGTTATGTGAACTGGTTCACTAATTATAGAGGCTTGCTCTTTTATGAGAAGATGTTTCCTTTTTGTTTAAAACGCATTAACTCTGTTTTATCAGCGTTTTTAAAGAGACCAATGCCTCCAACTGCTTGCTCCAGACTGTGCAGGTGGGATTTGGCTTATGCAGGAGAGTTTGTGAGAAGTGTTAGATCACCGACACAGCCTGCATCTGTTATAGGTTCAACAGGATAGTTTTGGCTTCTTGTCTTTTTTAATATGAAACAATTTCCTTTTGTTAGATCTATTGACGTTTGTAGTACGTAATCTAGGCAAATTACAAAAAAATATTTTGCTAATGTATCTCTTGGTACGACTCCGACGATAAGGTATAACAAATCAGAGTCACCAACGGATGAGCGAAATATTCCTTTCTTGTTTTTGTAAAAATCATTATAACGATTAGTTCCTTTTTGGTAATCATATACTACTTGTATTTGCTCAAACCTTCTTGGGAATGTCCCTCGTGGTGTTATGGATAAATCACTGGACTCCGGAATCGTAGGACGCCAGTTCGAGTTCCAGTCACGCCATTACGCTCACTTTCGGACAAATACCTTTGGGAAAGGTATGAACCCTCCCACGTACCGGTTAAATAGGGGCACTACTTTCCTTCTAAAGAAAGGGATGGGTCTGGCATTAAATGACCCGATATGGTTTATATGCCATTAAAAAACAAACAAAATCAAACTTTCTTTTGTGTCAGGAATCATATATTTTGGAGAATTCAACCAACAATGGTGTTGTCTGGATATTGTTTGCCCATACTCCTTCGATGATTCAACGGAGAGTCACAATCTGTGAAGTTGATCAATTTCTCCGAAAGCTGTTCTAATTTTGTATAAGCATTTTCACAGTCTGATAAAACTTAGAAGAAAGTGGTTATAAACCATAGCAGCTATAGAATAAGGCCTATGCCTCTGTGATTCTTAGAGATTCCAATATTGTCTTTCTTAGGAAAGGGAAGGATGCAGCCTATCGTCTCTACCTGATACACAGCGTTTCATAATAAACGAAAAATATCGTCAAATTTTCCTGCCTTTCATATTTTGTTGAGGTCTGCAGCTCTTCTGCTTTTAATTTTTTCCGAGTTGCCTCAATTTATTCCTCCTTCAACTTTCCAAGTTTGATGTCTAGTTCGCTGTTGATGATATTTTCAGTAGAATTATCAGTGATTTCAAAAGGGTTTTCAAACAGATTTTTGTAATGTTATTTCCACATTTGAAATATTTCTTCGTTAGCTGCTTGTAGTTTTCTCTTGAGGTGCTTTTCCTTCCTCTTACTCTTTAACTATCTGACATGGTTATCGTGATTGTCAGTCTTCAATAGAATTTCTGGTTTTATTGATTTGGTCTTGAATGTATTCGAGTTGTTCGTTTTGGTATGTTTTAGTTCTTCCTGGACTTTCTTAAATTTCTTCACACTGGGGTTTGTCAGGCTTCTTTTATTATGCAAGGATGCTTTTTTCATGTTATCTATTTTTCCTGACTGGTTTGCTTGGTATGCACTCTGAGGCTGCTTCCATATGGTCGGTAACAATGTTTACATATTCACCTCGCGCAGTATGTATTTCAGATGTCTCCTAAAGACTATTAACTTGTTTCTTACACTTAACGTATAGTAATTATCACTCGAGGCTAATAAGAACTGATTATATCGCCAAGCTTTACGTCATTCTTTTTTTTATTTCTGCATTGCTATGCATTGTTTTTTTGAATCTGAGTTTGGTTTGGGCTCTCTTGTTGACTTTTTCAAACCTGGAGTCAGAACTGTAATTTCAGCAAAATGCACCTCTTCTTTATCTACGTGAAGGGCGATGAGGTTTGACTATATGGTTTTCTTTCAGTAGCTATTGTTCTCATTAATATATGCCACTCTTTTTGATGAGTAGCAGTAGTTTCCGGACTGAACTATTTGATCTTGGTTGTTGATCAGCATCTGGTAAAGTTCGCCGTTGGTCCGCCTTTGGATTCACCCACTTCACATCACTTCCACCTCGCTGCATCTTATGGCTTCCATTGCTATACTCGAGTATAGCTCATATAATACTCTCCCATCTCAGAATCCGTTATCCAGTGACAAGCAGGATAACAGTGATTATGGAAACAGTATGCTTATTATATTAACAATGGATGTCACTTCTGTTATTGCCTGAGTGTTAATTTCCCTATTTGTTTTTGAATTCTGTTCCGTTCTTGATATTGCTCTTATTTTCCTTTAAAAAACTTGTCCTAATTTTTATTATTTATTGTATGATTGATGCCATTCCTTTTATTGCTTATTTAATATTTATAGGTTTTATTGTGTTCTCTGTCATTTTCTCGTTTATATCTAGAGTGATTTTTTTAAATTTTACTCATGGAAAGTCTCTATAGTGGTAAACGAGTTGGACTGTGACACCATAGGAAGTGAGTCCAAATTCTAGTCGAACTTGTATGTTCACATACAGACTAATACCGTTTGGAAAGGTACGATCCCATTCTCCCCAGAACTATGGATTAAATCGTACCATTATTGTTCTTCTCCAAGATTGTGTCTTGCTGGTCACATGTCACAATAGATATAGGCATTTGTTTGAAAAGTGCTTCCGAGTAAAATCGCCTGGAATTTGTTGGTGCAGTCCCAACTAAAGGTAAATATTATAGCTTACAATAACTATTGTTTAACACTTGTACCCTCTCATGGTTAACGGAGTTCAAGATTCTGAGTCGGTTTCAGATTTCGACATGAAACGTCTGAAGAAGGCCAAAGGATATATCGGTCAAAACGTTGTGTGTATAACAATGAAGATAAGGGCAACATTCTGAATATTCTAACTAATAAAAAAAGCATTAAATAACCTACGAAGATTGATATGCAAATAAAGAAAAAAGCAAACCATTAGACTTTTCTAGTGAGCCTTTCTTTATTTCTATGTTATACATAGAAGGCACAAGGCCTTGAAGGTTTGGGGGTGGGGAAGGTAGCGGTCATGTTATTCTATATGTTCTAAGGGAACCTACCTAGCCACATTCACCGACCCAGTCAGCAGTACAATATATAACCATTCATCCATCGCCATATGCGCAACAACCACCGAAATACCACATTTGCTCTATGAAGAAGACCTACTTAAAACCCGAAAGTGATGTATGATTTTATTGACAATATATGACTTATTCACAATGAATATGAAGGGAATGGGAGAAAAACCCCGAAATATATACAAACGAAAAACTAGGAAAAAATCCCCGTTTGGTTTCCCTCCAATCTCCGCGTCTATAAAGTTGGAGGCCGACTGTTTTTCGGGGCGAAAGAACTGGAAACAAGCCGGACCTACCCTAGGTGGGACGGGAATCTTAATCTACAAGGGTAAAAGACATAAAGGGTCGGGTGCGGTATGGGTCTATAAAAGCAGGTAATATGATTTTTATACATATGAATATTCAAGATCTTCAATAAAAGCGGACTGGGATACGGGTTGAGGTAGAAAAATAATGGGGATGGGGAAGATCTTGAGAACTAACGACTAGATGACGGGGACAATGACTCACAACATACTGCTAACTAGGTTTCAAGGGGAAAAGCAGTTCTACTTACCAGGGATGAGGTCCGTTATTTATCCTACGCCCCACCAGCGTACAAATATGGCACAAGGCCGTTTTTAAGGTGGGTCCTATCGCAGGGCCGAACCCCAACGCGGCAGGCAGTTCCAAAAATGCCTCGGACCCCGTCGGCATTCCCCTTTTCGGGGCGCCTCAGGTGCCGGGCGATAAACCCAACCCCTCCGAAGAGGGTTAAAGCCCGGGGGAACGGCCCCCTGAGGCCAGAGGTGATGTATCCAGTGGTGGAACACACCCGGGGGTCCCTAAGGACCCGTACCGTAGACGCCATGGGCTGGCATAGGAGGGAAGGATGACTCCAACATTGCCCCCTTTCTTACGACCAGGCAGTCACCCACCTTTTGATGAATGTTACGCGATCCAAGCGTTTTCTATCGCATCTCTTTTTGACCCTAAGCAAATGCCTAAAGTACAAAACCAGATCACGTTGAGAAAAGTTTGCATCGTCATACAATCCCTTGTTTCGCGTCGACCAGATCACCATTCGAGCTACAGCTAGGATCGCGAGAAACACCATACGCTTCTCACCCTGAAACGGAGGAAGAACGTTCTCCACGACGTAACCAACATCGAGCAACACGAGCTGTTTGGGTTCGATGCGAGCCATCCACTCCCCGACGTGATCCCAAAACGGGCGAACTCGCCCGCAGTAGTAGAAGGCGTGCTCAGCCGTTTCTTCCAAGCCACTGGCGCAACGAGGGCAATCGGGCATGTCTGCCAGTGTTATGTTTTAACCCTTTGACCAGGCCAAAAATGCCACTCAAGGTGACGCACCGGAAGGAAGTGACACATTCTAATGGTAGTTATGAGAGGAAATCGCGTGGGCGGAAATTGGCTAATGAAATGGGACGAGGTAAAAAAAATCCCATTATACTCTCATAGACTAATGCAGCGGAAGAGAATGTCCTCTGAACTGCATGAAAGTTATTTCCGCTCGATGACAATCACACAGGCTATTCCAAAGGTAGCGGAAGTGACACATCCCGATCGCCAGATATAGGATGAAATTGCGGAGGCGTGGAGGCGTGTCCATATCACCACGTGGGAGTTTGAAGGTAATATAAGGCCGACGAATTGAACAGAAGGAGAAAGTTGGAGAAGGAGGGGGACGTGTTGTAGTAAGGAAAGCCAGCACACAGCAGAGCGGACTCCAGGGCTCCGGTTGAGCAGCTCTGGAGAACGAGAAAGACACAACGCTGACGGCCATAACTTTGGGGTCAAAATATTTCAGTTATGTTCGGTCTCCAGCTCCCTCTCACATACAAACCTTGAGTAACCCTTTTCGAACCCTTACAAATAAAGTGAGAGGTAAATATTTTATAAAAAAGTCTTCCTGCGTCTTTATCATTACGTCTGTTATTCTTGCGTGCATCTTTATTATTGTGTCGTTATGATACGGCACTTGAGTATACAACACCAGGCCCGCTTTGTAGTTCAAGCCGAGAAGGGGTAACGCATTCCGTACAAGTCACCAGGTGAGTGAGAACTCGGAGTTGTTCAAGAAGCTCGATCCTGGCGCCCAATTCCAATGAGAGCGGGTCTCCTCCGCCGTCCAGCCTCGCCGCTCGCTAAGAGGATCAAGAGCGGAATCCACCACTAACTCCCGATATAGCTCCTTCCGAGGCCGTGAAAGGTCACTGGACCCAAGAAGGTTACGAAGGGCCTTTCGGCACACGCGGACAAACAGTGCTTCGCCCATTGGCTTACGTCGACCTTCAGCCTTTGGGTCTGAGTTGAGGCGAGGAAAAGTCCGACTCGCCTTTCGCCTCCACACTGAGTCCCACGTCAAGGATCGGCCCAGGTATGCGAGTCTTTCAGCAAGCCAGTGGCTCTCCAGATCAGGCATACCCAGACCCCTGTTGCGCGTAAGTTGGATACAGACCTGTGTACGGACCATCGGCCTTGCAATCTGGAGAGTGATTGTTTAAGGGCCTTTCCTAAATGTGACTTTTCCACATTTGTCTAGAGCAAATTACATCGCTATGACGTCACTAAATCTTTTAAATCATCTTCATTTTTTGCGTGTAACATTAAATCTTTCGCATAGAATAGGTTGTTTATTTTTAGAGAAGCATTAGAGCTATATGAAAAAGAAGGGGAGAAAGTGAACCGACTTGGAAGATACCATTATTAATGTTCAGATTATAACTTTTGAATATGCTTTTTTAATAGATTAATCGGAGGTTAGTATACTACCTTTCCACATTGTATTTTAGGAATGTTGTTATTACTAGGGATATCTTTTAAATATTTTTGACTTTTAGAATCCATTCGTTGAGAATGTTATCAAAAGATTCTTTATTATCAATCCAAGCCATACTTGGATTTTTCTGTTTGGATTGACAATTCTCGATGATCATTTTGTTTATGAGGAACCGATTTTTGCGGCTGTAGGATTCTTTTTTTGCATCTCTATTCTTCTAAAGGTAAGATGTCTTTATATCTTATGAATTTATTTATTTTCTCCTTTAAAATCAATGTTATTATTTTATATGTTGTCGTAAGGCATGGGATTCGTCAGTAGTTTTTGGTATACTATAAGTTTTTGGTAACTTACAATATTAGTGAACCAATCAGGGTGCTTTCAGGTTTAGCAATGATTTCTGAAATTTATCATTAGTTAATATGATAGGTGGTGGGGGCAAAAGTTTATCATTTGATGTCTTCCAGCTAACTTCCATTACGTTTGAGTGTATTTATAATTTCTTCTAAGGTAATATCTTCGTACATTTGTAGTTCCTTATTTTTATAAGCGCCTTTTATATTTTCAATCAACCTTAATTTTTTATGTCATAATTTCTTATGGCTCCAAAATGTTTGCTATTCTTCCATTCAACTCAATGTCTGTCTATTTTGATAGAATTTTTTGGAAGATCTTAAAATGTTTTGTTTTGACTAAAGAATTTTCTTCATTTTTCATATCTTCCGAATAAGTGGAGTTTTAGTTGCATTTTTTGCTTCTGGTTTTCTTTTATTATCGGGGTCTTATCGGATGTTATTATCTCATATTTCCTTTTAATTTTCCTTGCCTTCCTAATTTTTTATTTTGAAATTTATACTAATTTCACGTGAAGGTATTTCGTGTCGATATTCCCCCATTTCTTATTGTATCTTTACTTTCTAATATTATTTTACTCTTTGGAGAGTTTTTTTTTTACACCAGCGTTAGCTGATGGTTTCCCACAAGAGTATGACTGACAGCAGGTCTCTTCACATCTGGGTTATTTTCAGTATTCTGACCAATCTTAATAATACTGCTTGTTTGGATATTCTCTACTTGTCCTGCTATTTTCAAGTCTTCCAGTCCTTTTTATAGATCCTTTATTGACTGTACCGAGAGCACCAATTACAATTGAAATTGTCACTTTCCTGTTCTATAGTTTTTCAGTTCTCCTGCAAGGTTAGGGTACATATCTTTGTATTTGCTTTCTTTCAGTTTTACCATGTGGTTCGCTGAAACGACAAAATCCATTATTCGGCAGGTTGTCTTGATTTTATTGACTATCACTCGGTCTGGTCATCTAGCCAAGATTAGAGGATCTATTTATATCTCAAAATCCCAGAGAAATTTGTGTGTCTCATTCTCCGGGACGGATTCTGGGTTGTGCATATAGCATTTGTTCGTATGGTCAAATTTAAACTTCTTGCACAATTCCCAATGGATCACCTTCCCAACCCAGTCGTGTATTGCCATTAGCCTAATGAGTTTTATGTTAGCCAATGTTCTGGGGTTCAATCCCACGTCGAGTCATACCAAAGACTCAAAAATGGTACTTGATGCCGCCTTGATTAACACTCAGCAGTGTAAGGTGAGAATCAAGGGTAAAGTAGAGCAATCCTGGGAATAGAGTAGAGCCCTCCCATACTCCTCGGTGTAGTAGCTATTGAAAAGTGAGCCTTTGGGTCACTCTCGACTAATACCGACTACATTCGATAATATAATTGATCGTATCGTCTCTATCACCACATCTGCTATTTTGTTCTGTCGTATTTATTTTGGCTTTGACCTTATGGCGTTGTTATGTGCTGCTCTCAGAGGAGATTCAGTTTCTCTCTTAAAGTATTCCTTTCTCAGCCATGTCCTAGTTTTCTCGTGTGATATTTCACTCGTTTGTCTCTTGAAGTGTCTATAATTTTTTCTTTCCCAAATTGTTTTCTGGTTATTTTTGTTCTATTAATACTTGTGTGGTTTGTATTGTTTCTGGTCGCTTTAATAAGTTTTCCTCTGTATTTTTAATGTAATGTATGAGTCGTTTCCTCGATGAATCGGCATTATCTCCAATGATAGCGAAACCTATTCCTTGTTCATTCCTTGTGTTGTATATCGAAGGGTGAATGTAACAACAAAACTTATTCATAAAAATATAAGCTCCCTTTTTATTTACAACCAAATATCGAAATCGTTGTGTGTGTGTGTGTGTGTATGTGTGTGAGAGAGAGAGAGGGGGGTAAGGAAACTGCTATGAGTTACACCAGGTTTAGACAGACATATTCAGAATCTTGCTTCTCCGTGCTCTTTTGACGGGAGGCTGATACAGGATTGGTTGTTAGTCCAGGGGCCGCCGCCCTAGTCGGTGCCCGAGACAACGTGGCTTACTATTTGGCTGATTGCTCTCCTTGACTTGCCTGGAAGTCGTATATTTCCGTCATAATAGATTTTTCTGACGCCTACACACTTTTCCTTCCGGCACAGTTCACGTTGCATATCTGCTGTCCCTTGTTTACATTAAGACATTGCTGCACATCCTGTTCATGAAATCTACACTAAAACGTTGTCAAAGGTCAATATGTAACCCTTGGCAAGTGCAATCTGTCTACGGCATCGCTGGGATGTAAGACCTTAAACACCATTATGTTCTTTGATCTATTAGGTTAAGTTCCTTCCTCGTCCAATTCAAGAATGGTACTGAATATCTCACACTGGTGATAGCCCAGGTGTTTATCCTTTAGGAGATTTCCGCCATATAGTTTGGTTTTCTGCAGTTTTCTCGTTCTCCTGAGATACTCAATATGAATTTTTCCTTGATTTCCATTTATTTGATGGTGTCTGCTTTCAATATTCCCAAGTATTTGTAAATTTTCTTTTCTCCGAACATTCTGATCTTTTCTTGGTTTGATAGTTCTATTCTTTTCGACATGTGTCGTTTCCCGTTTGCGCATTTTTCTATGCCAAATTCCATCCGTGTTTCATGACTGCATTTCCTCACTGCTTGTATTAGTGTTTCGAATTCGTTTTCATTTTTGGCAAATAGTTTGATAGTTTAGGGGATTTATCTTTTTTTTGCGAACTAGTATGCTTGTATCCGCCTGTACATTTCCTGAGTATACAATTGTTTGGCATTTTCCCAATCACAAATTGTAAATGTGATATCCTTCTGGATTTTCACCTCAGTTAAGATATTTCCTCTTACTACACTTTTCAGTTTTCATGTTTTTCACGAAAAATTTTATGACTTCATCGGATGTCTTGTAGAGTTTGAGATTGTCTATTATCCAGCATATTGTATGCCTTTCTATAATCAGTCCACGTCATAGGTCGAATTTTGCGTTTAATTTTGATGTCCTTGTAAATGTGCTGATAAATATAGAGTATATCTAATGTTCCTCTGGTCCACTTGAGGCATCCCGTCTGTTCCTCTGGGAAAAATCTGTGGCTTAATAACGATTTGTAAATCTCCTCTTTAATTGTAGTTAGTATTTTACAAATCATAGGTAGGTACTGTGACGAAAAATCGACTAAAATCCCAAAACGGGACTTTATTTTCGCACGTGTGAAGACGGGGCAGGTTGGCACTTGATCCCCTACAGAATAAGTCCTGTTCAGAGTTCTTCTCTCAGGCATATAAGAACTGGCATATTACGTGAGGAAATAATTTAGGACCAGACTGAGCACCGCTGGCAAGGGGTTCCAAATTTCACACTATCACACACCCACCAGGTCGCTTTCTTCCTTCCCCGAGACAATGGAAGATAATGAGCCTATAGGTTTTAGTTGTGATAATATTAATATTGCAGTAGTCGGCAAATCCGGTTTCCCGTGTGATACTTTAGGAATTAATAGGACAATTCTAAGCAAGATAACATAAGGCGAATAGAAGCTGAAAGGAAAGCATGAAGTAACAACATAGACCACATGGTAAAATGAAAATACATAAATTCCTTTACTACGGTTATATATATACGTTCAGAGTGTCAAAACATATAATTGGACAGTCCATGAATATAAATGTCTTTTCTTGGCTTTTATCCTTCTTCAAATTGAGAAAGAGAGAGTGGTAAACGAAATTTGGGTATAAAGGAAAAATGTCCCCAAAGTTACTTATCTTTTTCTCGACGGGGTTCCACTGGAAAATTGTTCTTCTTTCACGGGCTTATAGACTTTTGTTCTGTTTTTAATACTGGCTTGAAGAACTCGGGTCCCTCATGTCTCAGTTAATCTTTGGTCTTCAACCCGGAGTAAAATGGCTATGGTTCGTCTGCCCGCTATGAACCCTGCTCAAAAACTGACTTTCTTCCTATTTACTTCCGCTGAGGGGAAGGGAGCCCCACTTCCGTTTTGGGGTCCCAGCCAATCATTTGGCTTCTCTCTCTTTCCCCTTCCGATGTCCGGTGACCTGAGGTCACTAAGTACCAACATCTGTTTATCCCCTCTGTGACCCACATTCTCTCTTAACGGTCACTTTTTGACTGCTAGATAGTGCTACTTCAACACGGGAGAATAGTATCAGTCTTACCTCTTCGTCTCCGTGAGCTATCACGTGACAGTACGTTATAGGACTATAATTGTTTGAGGCAATTCCCTTTTTGAGTTTTTCTGGGTCCAGATAGTCATGTTCCAGATCATCCATTCCGGTATGTCTGCTTCTTCTAAGCATCTTTTCATTTTGATAGCCATTCTGTCATGGATGGAGGTGATTTTAAAAATAAAACAGTATCCATATATGCCATCACGACCCAAAGTATTCCAATTTCGTATTTTTTGGTGTTGTTACAAATGAATCAAGGTGTACATTTGGCTTCAACCCTTCTTTCAGTACTTGTAACACTTTACCATATTGTTTATCCGTTCAGCTTTTCTGTTATGATCTCTACGTTCCCATATTTTACTACAAAATTGTTTTGCCTCTCTCGCATTCAGTTATGGGTAAGTCTTCGTACCTTTTTTCCCCATCTTGCTGCTAAAATTTTCTTTCGTTGTTTTGGAATGTTCCGTTTTGTCTGTATTTTTTATCCTATCTCGGTATCTTTTTAGTCTTTTTTCTTTCGCCTGTGCCTTCTGATTTATCTCCTCGAATTGTATCGTTTGTTCTGGTTGCGTTTCTTGGATCTTTACGGTTTGAGATATGTGTTAATAATTCGTTCATTTCTTTCCGTTTTTACCTTGATGGTTTTCCAGTCTTGATTTCTGAGATATGATAATATGGTCTTCTTTTCAGACTTGTCTTGAATCTCCTACTGTCTTCCCAAATTTCTACCATTCTTTTTTTATATATCCTTACCGTTGGGTTGCTGCAAAAATAGCCTTGAAATGCTAGTTTGTTGACTCTCTAGTCCATTTTCTGCCTTAAAATCTTTGATTTTAGAGGTTGCTTGGATCGTCGTTTGTGTACCTGGAAAAATAACAGGAAACACTCGTAGGATGAAGATCAGATCTCCTATGTTGTCTATCAAGGGAGCATCTGCTGATCATGATACCCAGACCTGTTGTTTGGGTCTAAATTGAATTACGTTTTGGTTAGTCATGTTTTCCATGGGTAGAATATTTTGGCAATACGAAATTATTTTCTGCGCTTCTGATAGAGGTGTGACCATGTTGCCTCATGGTCAGAGAGTTCTAAAGTGAGTCATAAAAAAGGAAAGAAAGAAAAAAAAAAGTTTTAAGTCCACAGTGGGACTACTTCATCAGTATCACTTTATACCAATTTATGAGCTGTCTGCTGATATTCCAGTATCGAGATTTAAGATCATTGGAATGTTATTGCTGAGGAAATAAGACAATTTAGTTAGGGAAACTAGAACTATCATTTATATTATTGCTAAACTAACTGAAAGTACGGTCATGTATTCAAATACACACGTTCTCAAAAATCAAAATTAGACAGATATTAATAATATTAGCGACAAAACAAAACATGCTGTTAACATCAAAAAGTTTTTGCATAAGCTTGAAGAAAATGAAATTACTTTTTGCTGGCCGTCAGTTTTTTGATTGTAGCAAGATAAACCATTCTGTTTCGTTTTTTTGTTGAGGAGGAGTGAGTCCACGCTGTTATTTTCTTTTTTAATTCGTCGGCCGTTTGCATATTTTCAAATGCCGACTGATATTCTTAACTATATACATAAGTGGCTTTATGGATTATTCTAGGTGTCGATTTACCATAATTCTTCTTCTTCTTCTTCTTCTTCTTCTTCTTCTTCTTCTTCTTCTTCTTCTTCTTCTTCTTCTTCTTAATATTATTATTAATATCATTATTAATATTATTATTATTATCATTATTATTCAAGGGACACCTGACCTCTTGTACTAGCGCGACATCGCTGATTTACGAAAATATGAAATAAATGCAATTAAATTTTAACCTTTGATATTCCTTCCTTCAGATAAGACATAATAAAATTGAATGATTATATAAAATGAGAGGAACAGCACGGCATCTAATAGAATTCGGCTGACTTACTGCTAACCTAAAGCAACAAAAGTTTTAATTCAGGAAATGATTAAAAATGAAAAAAAAATATTTAAAAGAAATATTAAATCGAACAAGCAAACATAAAATACAATAAAAACACAAACAAAACAGTTATAAACAAATGAGGTCATATTTGTTTGAAAACTTAGGTTATAAAATAAGAAATTAATTTCAATAATTCAAGCAAACATTTTACTTGATTTAATTAACCTCATTAAATTAATTTTTTCAAAAATATTGATACATTTCATCACTCTTCCATCGCGGCCATATTTTTGCTTGTATTTCCTAAATATTCCCAACTGATCTGATAACTGTAACAACTTTTGGGCATTTAAATGTCATGAACGATACTGTTATAATTCTGAGGCAACCTTTTCTTTGTCTCTAGTAGTTTAATAAAAACAAATGATTACATTCCTGAAAATTATCGAAAATAATTTCTGTAGATTTCTCGCGAAGAAATAGGCTTCATTTCTTTGGAAGTCTACAGTAACATAAATTTGTGCTTTCAGTGTATGATTATAATCATATAATTATTGAAAAAAAAATGCACGTAAGTTTAGTATAATGTTAATGACTTGTGGGATTGATAGCTGATTTAAAAGAAACCCATATTTCATAGAGCCAGTTAATATATGGCTCCCTAATCAAACACTTGCCGAAGTGGTAACTGTCGGTTGAGAAGTCAAAAGTTTCAAGGATACATGTGAACTGAATGGAATAGGAAAACCAATGATTTGGAATCCTGGGTGTGCTCTGATTGACTGGTTGAAAGAAATCCCACGACCAGAAAGAAGAAAAGTAAAATAACTAGAGGAATGATATTCAGCGTCTTTTGAATCCTATTCGGGAGCAAACAGGAACAAAACACCTCCGTAATGCTACAATCTCATATACGTGGTGCCTTCAAAAGTTTCCAGACTTTTCCGTACAGGAATTTAAAATTGTCGTAGACTCTTAAAAATACAGTATGTTATTGCTATACATTGTATGAGATGACCGACAGATTGTTATGATTTCAGATTCAAATGAACAGCTACAGCAGGAATTGGAATACACCCTACTAAAACCTGATTGTCACAGATGGTGAATTTCAAAAATGCAATCTGACACTTTAGAAGAACGATATGCAATAAAATTCTTTTTGAAACTTGGAAAAAATGACACAGAAACGTATGGAAAGCTTCAGACTGCTTTTGGAGCATCTTGCATGAATCGAGCATCAGTTTTTGAGTGGCATAAGAGATTCAAGGAAGGCATGTTGTTGAAGCATATGGAACAATCCCCAAAGACATGGAAAACGGATTAGGGGAAGAAGGGATTAAAGGAAGAATAGACACCATCCAGACCTCAGCTTTCTCAAGATCAGCTTGGATATTTATACAAAATCTCGGGACCTAACGCAAACTAGCAATCAATTAGAATTCTATGAAAATCTACCAGTTAAAATTCGTGGGAGACACTCAGAAAGAGTATAGGACTATAGGTCTTGGAAATAAGAGGATGTGTGGAGACCATCGAAAATACACCATTGTTGAGATCTGACAAAATACTAAGAAGGGCCCTGGAGACTTGAGAAGACTTACTGTCTACGCTGGTGTGAAGTATTCGTAAGCAGAATAGTTATAATAATAATAATAATAATAATAATAATAATAATAATAATAATAATAATAATAATATCAGTAGCCGAGGGAAAAAAATTTAACAAATGAACCAGTGAACGAGAAAACTAATAACGATGCATAAAGCCTTTACATCCGAGACATGGCATAGACAGACTGTATGTGTCAAGAAGAGAAGGAGGAAGAGGACTCGCTAGCATTAATGATCCCTTTCATACAGTGATAGGATGACTCAAAGAAAAAAATCAAAGAAAGACTAATTAGAGTGACCACTAACGACACAAAAATACAATGATCCACAGAACAACAATAACTAGAAAACAAAAAGGGACAGAAAAACAAACGTATGGATGTTTCAAGCAACAAATAAGCTAAATATAACACAAGAAGATTGGGGCATGGCTAAGAAAGGAAAACCTTCAATAAACAACTGAATCTTTTCTAAAAGCAGTACAAAACAAGGCCATAAGGAACAACTATTTTAAAGCCAAAATAGATAAGGTACAATAAAATAGTAAATACAGGTTTTGTCGGGATAGAGACGAAATTATCAATGCAATAATAATCAAATGCAGTAAATTACTGCAAAAAGTATATAAGACTAGATATGACTGGGTTGGTGATCCACTGGGAATTGTGCTATAAGTATAAATTTGACCATGTAAAGTAGTGGTATATGTACAACCCAGAGTCCGTCCAGGAGAATGAGACTCACAAACTTCTTTGGGATCTTGAGATACAAAAAATCACCAAATCTCGACCAGATAACTAGACCTAGTGATAGTTTACTAAAAAGAAACAATATGCTGATTATTAAACTTGGCAGTCACGGTAGACCACACAGTAAAATTAAAAGAAAGGGAAAAGAGAGATAATCACTTAGACCTTGCTAGAGAACTAATAACTATTGAACATGAAGTTGACGGTGATCCCAATTGTAATTGGTGTGCTTACAGTATAGGATACAAATTTTTTCTTGTCTTAAAATAAGCAATAAAAACATACTTAAGAACATTCTAGAAATTTAGGATCAAAACCGTATTAGCATTTAAGTTACATTTTTATATTTTTCAACCGATCGGCTAAAAACATAGAAAAGAACATTCTAGAAATATAGGATCGGAAGTCAACTCACAGAAAATATTTAGGCTCGAAAATAAGATAGTAAAATACAAATCTGATTGGTCAATAAATGTCTACGCGCCAAAATTTTAGGACGATTTTTTGATCCATCTGTAGGATATAAATAACACAGAGTTAGGGAGCCATTAACACAGACTTACACGAAGACTAAGGCAACACCACAAGCCACTAAGCCAGTAATACAGTAGCCGATACTGTGTCCGACAAATTCCTTTCCTTCCTCAACTAAAGTTCATGACCTAACTTCAGATGGCCGAGAATCACATTCAAAAGAAAAACCCGACAAACTTTCTTTCATCAATGCGACACGCTGTCGCCACAATCATAAAACCCGCTATGAACTTAATGTAAGTAAGAACGACTTATTTACGGACTCCGTTAACATGAACATACACACACCTTTAAACAAATTTATTTTCTTCTTGCCAAATTTTATTTTCCAAAAAGCCATTTACACATCATGTATTTTATTTGTTTTCATATTCTGTTATATGCATATTAAATTATTTGTTGTTTAATGTTCGTTAAGTTCTATTCCATTTCTTTCGCGCGATTGTAAAGTGTTGTGTTGTATTTGCGGTGGGAATAATTCAGGGAGCAATACCCGTAAATTACGGATGCACATCTACTGAAATAACTAAATTACATACAACCCCCACAACAGTCACTAAATGGTTCTTACAGAGCCTGGATGACTTGGAAATAAGAGGACAAGTGCAGACCATCCAGACTACAACATGATTAAGATCGGCTAAGAGTCCTAGATACGTGAGGAGACCTGCTGTGAAAAAGAAAAACTCCTGTGAAACTCCACAAACTCCTGTGAAAAACCATCAGTTATCGGTGGCGTGAAAGACACTCAAAGCAATAATATGCATAAAACGAGTAAGGAATGACTCGACCCCAAAATCACCTTTGTTCAAACTTATACGTCTGGTAAAGCAATTATCCTCGTCTGACCAAACACACACAAACATATATATATATATATATATATATATATATATAAAGTTACTGTACATATTGACTTGGAGACAACAAAAGACGCCAGAAAATTGGGAGTTGTAAAACTTTTAGCTTCAACATCACTGATTTGTTTATTTGTATATGTATTTATTATTAAATGAATATGACTAAAGTTAGAATGATGTAATCTTGATTTGGACCTAGAATTCAATAATCAAAACTTTAAGAAGGTGGGTTGGAAAAGGAAACCACACTATTACTTTCAGCTTTATAATTATTGATTTGTTCATTTTGCATCTGTATTTATAATTAAATGAATATGTGTAAAGTTAGAATGTTATGATATTCATTAGAATTTCTAATCCAAAGGCTAAATATAGAAAAGAATCTGAAATGGAAAGGAAAAATGCTATAAAAAGTTGAATCAGTCGAATGCATAGGAAGCAAAATGCCAGCACGGATTACTATTATCACCCCCCAAAAAAAAATTAAGATGAAAGTTTTATGAGAACTTATACTAAGTTAACACTTAGTTTTTCCTTCGGTGTAAGAATCCTCTTTTAAATATTTTTGTAGCCTGTTAATGAGTTTTCTTCCTCTGAAGAGCAGCTGGCCACATCTGTACAAGAGCACACATAATAATAACCACATGAAAAATGACAAATCCAGATACAAATCAACGCAGGACTCAGAAAACTGACATGGCATGATCAGCAGGTGCTCACTTAATTGACAGTTGATGGAATTCGATAGGCATCCCGTGAATGTTGGTGTTCTTATTTCAGGTACACAAAAACCAACAAAACAACTACTCAACAGAGAGACACCAACGGATGATAATGGGTGAGAGAGAGTAACAAAAAGGTACTTCACTAATATCTTAAGAGTAATCCTATTTTGAGAAGATGTAGGAAAAGTAGAGAAGAAATTTGGGTAGATTCCGCTAGATTTGATACAAGTCATGGGCTAGCTAATTAAACTAGAAGTACATAATTAGTTTATGACCTTAAGATACTTGAAATATTTGAACAAATACTTAGTGAAAAATATGAACAAGTTTCCGACCCTAATCGAAAGACAAAATAATGAAAACAAGCCCTCAGAATTGAAAAGCAAAACACGGATATCCAAAACGTCACACACCCAAGCACCACATAACAAATGTTAACGCATGAAAACAAAATAAATGTAGAGTTACTAAAGAAAATCATGACTGAAGAGAAGGCTACATTACCATCCCTGAGAACCAAAGACTGGAAAAACGTTAAGGTAGAAACCGAGAAGATAAGCAAATTTTGACAACAGGCCACATCACCGAACTAAATGAGCTAATTTATATAAGATAAACTGTTATGTGAATAAATCAATGCATCCCTAAGGAACCTGAACAGAAATACAAAACCTGAATGGGAAAATAGACTAGGACATGTAAAGAAACTGTGACAATAAGCGTGAGTGACAAGGAAATAAAGCGCAAAGGGATACGTTGGGATTAGAAGATCAAAACAAAACAACGGAGAAGTTTGAGAATTTAACTTGAAGAGATAAATCAACAAATATTGTTGAAAGAAAGGAGATTTAAAAGAAACCTATCCAAGTTCAAGCAATATTAACAAAACAGGATATTGCAAAATAACGAAAGGGAAATCAACTAACAAGTTGGTGGTAAAAACACTAGGAGAATTTTGTATGATTTGTGTTTAGAAAAAGAGCTCCGTTGTTACTACTACTACTACTTATTATAATAATTATTGTAATTAATCACATTGTAAGCAAATGTAGAAAACCAGTACAAAAGTAGTACCAGGCCAGGCAAGACTTGGTGAGAAATGTGATCCACAGGGAATTTGACCATACTAGCAAATGGTATGTGCACTAATAAGAATCCGTCTCCTAGAATGTAATTCTATGGAATTTTTAGATACAAATAGATCACTTAATCGTGGCCAGAAGACCTGACCTAGCGATTATTAGTAAAAAAAAAAACAACAAAAATTAAAATTAAAATAGAATAAAACAAATTAAAAAAGAAACGAAAAGAAAAAGAGAACTGCTGCCTAGTCCATTTTGCTCTTCCAGCGGACCATAGAGAGAATGTAAAAGAAAGTGAAATGATAGCAAATACTTGGACTTTACGAGAGAACTATAAAGCTGTGAAATATAATGAGGTAGTCATATCCATTATAAGTGATGCGCTTAGAGCGATCTCAAAAACCTTGGAAGAAAGATTGAAGGAATTGGAAATCAGAGGAAGAATCACAACCATCCAGATAGTAAAAGACCACCTATTAAAACTGCAGCAAAATCCAACACCTGCCGAATATTGGACCTTGCCGTTCCGGCGGGCCACAAGGTGGTACCAAAACCTTGCTAGAGAACTAAAAAAGTGTGGGACATGACACTGAGGATGGTACCGATTGTAACAGGTACACTCAGTATAGTAACCAAAGGTATGTACTGGGATTGAAAAATTGGAAATAAAAGGACAGATGGAGACCATCCAAACTACAGCATTGTTGGGATCGACATTTTGCCCTTCTTTCTGCAGAGGGCAGTTTCTCTTATCACGTTACCAATACGTCATGACTTGCAAATAACTCACTTCAAAATTAAGTCAAAAATTTCCATTTCTCAAAGTTTGATTTTTTCCCCATACAATTGGTCTGCACCTGGCTGGCCCCTTCGTGACCTTAGTTCCTGCTAATCATAGTTTTGACTAACTGACTTTCCGATGACAAATAAATATGAGCTTCCATTTCTTTCTTACTTTCTCTGTTTAGAAAAAAACAATTTCATATGTCGTTGCATTTTCTTTGCGAGCCAAAAAATTAAACAATATTACTCGTTTCCTTCTCATATTTTCAATATATTGTATTACTCTTCAAAAAACGATGTACTAATTGTATTCTTATAAAATCAGCGCTGCTCATTGTTCTTTGCTACTAAAATCATTTCCAGATTTCTTTGGCTCAAGTCTCTGGTTTTATTCTTCTAAAATCCGCGCTGCCCCACTCAACCCTGTTATACTTGGTCACTCAGACTCCTATCAAAAACTCTCTGACGACTAAAATAACAATAATAATAATAATAATAATAGTGCGTGAGAAAAAGCTCAGATGTTAATGCCTTTTTAATTTGGCCAATTGCTGTTTGACATTCCGACGTCTATCTCCACTTTTTATCTTTTTTAGTAGTTCGTTTAGCGAGGCGCGGAGATCGGGCAAATTTTTTATGAAACTTTGGTTGTAGTTTGCAAGTGCTAGGACTCTCTGTAATGTCGTAACATTATCAGGGACGGACATATCCTTGATAGCTGTAGCCCTTTCGGGGTCGGGACGTCTCCCGTAAAAATCGCATTTTGTTTCCTTTACCTTGAACCCAAATTCCTGTATTAGTGCGAAAACCTTAAGATGTTCTCGGTGTAGCTCCTTCGTTTTACTACTAATTACAATATCAAGATAAACGAAAGTGAAGTCAAAGCGGTCCAGCACGGTGTCCATCACCTGTTGGAAGATAGCCCGTGCGACTTTTCTTCCAAAAACTAGTCTGTCAAATTTGTACAGCCCTCTGTGTGTTTTAATGCAAAGTAGTTTAGAGCTATTTTCTTCTACTGGAATCCAGAGGTAGGCCTCGCTTAAGTCAATTTTTGAAAATACCTTTCCTCTATTTAATTTATTAAAAACCTCTTCTGGGCTGGGGAGTGGATAGTGGTAAGCCTTGAGTGCCGCGTTCAATCCTGTAGAAAAATCTGCGCATACCCGGATTTCCTTAGATTTTTTTCTTATATATACCGTTGGAGCTGCCCATTCGCTGAATTCCACTTTCGATAATATGCCCATATTCACTCATCGGTCTTGCACTTTATTTATTTCTTCGTTCGCAGCGAATGGTACGTTTCGCTTCTTTCTAAAAATGGGGCGTGTATTTTCCTTCAGTTCAAATTTTGCCTTAATTTTAGTACATTTGCCAAGACCAACTGAAAATACTTTGGGGAAACTACCTTTTAGTTCCGTCTTAATTTTTTCAGCTTCGGTCGTAATGCATTCTACTTTTTGGCAAAACGTATTAATTGGTTGATCACAGAAATTAAATTTCCCAAACCAGTCTGACCCAAACAAATTTTCTGTGTTGTTCAGTACGAAGACTTATAATTTTTTGCTCATACCATTTAGTGACACTGGGATAATTATTTCGCCTTCAAATTTTATTTTGTCTCCTGTTACCGTTCGCACCGTCTTGTTTGTCATCTTTATTATTAGCCTATTTAATTTTCTCCAAGTTTGTAAGCGTATTATTGATAGATCAGAGCCAGAGTCTAACTGAAATCTTACCGATTTATTTAGTACTTTGACTGTTATGTATTTACAAACGACTTTGTCTGACTTGTCCTCGCTTTTTTAAAAATTTCTGACTCTGTTTTAAATTATTTTTCTGTTTCTACACCGTGTGTCCTAATGTCTGAATTTATCGTTGACATTTTTTGTACGATAGGGACAGTCCTTGGCCCAATGTACTTTTTCACAGCGGTAGCAAGCGCTGGGGTGATTTTTCTTGGTTGTCACTAGTCTGCCTGTATTGAAATTTTGGGTAATCATATTTTATCGGAGAGTATGTTTGGGATTTATGCTTGACTTTTCTTACGTAAGCAACACCAGACTCCTCGATATTTTTTTAGTCTTTTCAGATACTCACTATCATCTGACAGTCTTCGACAAAAGTCTGCGTCGGATTTCCGCGTCTTTTGCCGACACTAGGCCTTGTGCGAATATCAGACATTTGAAGTTATTCGCTAACAATTCGCCTAGTTTAAAATCGTCGCAGTTCTTATTGACGAGGCAAACCCTAAATAATCATCACTGTCCCTTTTTATTAAGTTGAGACATTTCCATTTTTTGTGGAATAGAAACGTTTTGGAGCTGAATAATTCTGACAGCAATTTAACTGTTTCTAAAAAGCCAAGTTCGCAAGTTTTTTTGGTAAGATATAATCTACGAACTTGTTGTGTTCCACAGTTCCTAGCTTTCGTAGAAGTAGCCGGAATTTTTTTTACATTGGTCCAATTGACACATTCGGTAATATAGATATCTTCATATCTTCTGTAATATGCCTCAAAGGTATAATCATCATCTAGTGCGTACGGAAATTTTTGAAGTGTGTTCCACACTGCATTTTGAGTGAAAATAGTAGTACTATCTGTTGGATGGTTATTTCTTAGACTTTTAAAAAGTGCTTCTTGTTGTTTTTGCAATTCAAGGAACAACTGTTGTTGTTTTTCCTCGTTTTTTAAGATTCTTTTTTTGTTTTCTTTCAGAAGTTGTCGTTGTTTTCCTCGTTTTTAAGATTTCTTCTTCGTTTTCTTTCTAAAGTTGAAGGAGTTTTTCCTCATTTTTTTTTATTGAGACTCCATTTGGAATTTCATCATTTGTGCAAGCATTTCTTTCAGGTCTTCCACTTTTTGGGAGGCGGGGGTTGTTTTTTTTTTACTTCAGTAAATATCCCCAGTAATCAAGAATAATTACTTTGTGTGTGTGTGTGTTTTTATTTGTACAACATTAACTGTAAGCGCCGAATTAAATTTTTCTCTCTGAAGTGGGAAGAAAGAAAAAATTTTTTGATTACGTGACAATCTTAAAGTTTTTTTTTTAATATCTGTTATCCGAGACACTCCGTCGTTTGTACAATTTGATACCTTGCAGTTGTTTAACAAAAATCTTGTTCGGATCGTTGTACGCTGGAACTTTGTTGTAGATTCTTTAACAACTTGTTGTTGGGTATTTCTTTGTTGTTGCTCTGTATCTTCGCCAGTATGTTGTGGGCCCAGAAAGGTGACTAATGAAAACACAAACATGGCTTTTAGATATCAGATTATATTACACAAGAAAGATAGAGTTACATCCAAAAGGTAAGAAGTCTCGTACTGTTCGGATAACACCGATATTGATCTGCCTTCTGGCAGTGAAATCTCTAGTAGAAATAACGGTGAGAAGACTCCATTATGGTAGGATGGGTAAGGCTCCTAAAACAACGGGCAACACAGAGCAAACATTATCACAGGAACAAAAAATGAATTTAGAAAATTTAAAAAAGAATTATGGATGGAGAAAGACTACCTTACCTTCACTAAGAAGCACAGACTGGAGAACAGCCAAGGCAGAAGCGAAAAAAAATAAATGAAGTATTAACATATATATCAACAAATAACATCACCAAATTAAATGAACTATTCTATGCAGGAGTAAAATTAGTTTGTGAAAATATCGGGATTCCCTTAAAGAAGACGAACAAAAAAAATCAAAACCTGGATGTGAAATTCGACTGGAAACGCACATCAGAAATCTACGAAAACAAATAAAAATAATAAAACAAAGAAAAAATGCTGGAACATTTTGGAACAAAAAGGGAAAAGCAACACTAGAAAAAATGACAAAACTACTCGAGGAAATAAACCAGAAATGACTGGCAAATAAAGGAAGATTAAAAAGATATCGAGAAAGACAAAACAGGGCATTCGAAAACAACGAAAGAAAATTCAACCAACATGTAGGGGGAGATGGCGCCAAGACATACTAACAACCGGATTCAAGGGAAGCTAAACAATTTTGGAGTAAAATATGGCAACCAAGAGAAAATAATCAAAAATGCCGAATGGATAAGCAACATGGGAGAAGAGTTAGAAGGACTCGATGGTCGAAAGTAGAAATACACATAGATCCAATAAGAAATACTCTAAAAAATATCACATTGGAAAACGCCAGGGCATGATGGCATACATGGATTCTAGTTCAAGAAATTTATCTCCATCCATGACAGACTAACTATCAAAATGAATAGATGCCTAAAAGAATCAGACGTATCTGAATGGATGACCAAAAAAAAAAGATCACATTGATCCAATAAGACCCCCTTAACCGTCCAAGACAACTGCAGACCATAACGTGCTACTTGAAAATACTAACGGCACAAATAAGGAAAGAGATAACAACTCGCTAAAAAACCGCGAATTGTTCCATGAGGAACAGAAATGATGCAGGAAATAATCCAGAGGCACAAAAGAACTACTCTGCATTGATCAGCACATCCTCGAGGAGAGCAAGATAAGATAGAAAAAACTAGTTTTGGCTTGGATTGACAACAAAAATGCATATGATATGATTACGCAAAGCTGGATTATAAACTGCCTCAAAATGTACAAGATATCAGATGAAGTCATAAACTTTATCGAGAAAACCATGAACACCTGTAGAGTGGAATTGACAGCAGGAGGAAATGTTTAGCTGAAGCGAAGATTCCAAAGAGATACATTACTACTATTTGTTATAGCGATTTTGCCACTCAACCTTATACTCAGGAAATGCACAGCTGGATAAAAATTTAGTAACTCACAGGAAAAGATCAACCTCCTAATGTAAATGGATGACATGAAACGGTTTGCAAAAAATGAAAAAGAATTGAAAACTCTAATGCGCGCGTTAAGAATATACAGTCAGGACATAGGGATTGAATTTAGCATAGAAAAATGCGCGATGCTAATAATGAAAAGCAGTAAACGACACATAACTGTAGGAATGGAACTATCAAATCAAGAGAAGATTAGAACGCTCAGAGAAAAGGAAACCTATAAATACTTAAGCATCTTGGAAGCTGACACCATCAAACAAGTGGAGATGAAAGAAAAAATTGAATATCTCAGGACAACCAGAAAGCTGCTCGAGATAAAAATATATAGCAGGAACCTTATCAAAGGTATAGATACCTGGGATATCAGCGTCGTAAGATATTCGGTACCATTCTTGAAGTGGATCAGAGAAGAACTTAAACAAATGGACCAGAGAACAAGAAAACGTATGACCATGCATAAGGCATTTCACCTCAGAGATGACAGACTATATGTGTCAGTAAAAGAAAGAGGCAAAGGACCTACCAGCATTGAAGTCAGAGTTAGTACTTCGATGCAATGACTCAAAGACTACATAGAAAAGCTCGATGGAAAACTGGTTACAGCCACCAGAAAGAATACTGATAGCACGAGGACCAACGGAACGGAAATAACCAGAAAACAAAAATGGGAATAAAAATAATTCTATGGTCATCTTAAGCGAGTAACCAGTGACATCTCACACGAGAAAACATTGACGTGGCTAAGAAAGAGGAACCGTAAGAGAGAAACTGAATCTCTTCTAATTGCAGCACAAAACAAGGCCATCATATCAAAGCAAGAATAGATAAGACTCTACAAAACAGTAGATGTATGTTATGAGGTGATAGAGACGAAACGATCAATTACATAATAAGCAAATGCAGCAAATTCGCACAGAAAGAGTATAAGACTAGACACGACTGGGTTGGCAAGGTGATCCACTAGGAACTGTGCAAGTAATCAAAATTTGTGCAAGAAATTAAATACAAACAAATGGTAAAGGCTCAACACAGCATCTGTCCTGGAAAATGAGACGCACAGACTCCTATGGGATTTTGAGATGCCGATCAACTAATCTCGGCCAGACGACCATATCTAGTAATAATCAACAAAAGATGGAGAAATTGCAAAAATTGTGGGCTTTGCTGTCCCGGCTGACCACAGAGTAAAATTGAAAGAAAGAGAAAAGTACATCAACCTTGCTCGGGAATTGAAAAAACTTGAACATGACAGTCACTATTATCATCATCATCATCATCTCGCGCTGGTAGCACGGATATCCCTGACCCTCTCTCGCCACTCCTTCCTATCGTTCATCGCCCTAGGTAGGTCTTCAGGACAATATCCCGTATCCTCACATAGCTGCTGAATTTATGTTCGTGCTGGTCGTCCTACTTTTGCGCGGCCATGTGTGGGGATCCATAAGAGTACATATCTTATGAGTTCATCTCTGCTTCTCCAGCAGTGTCCTGCATGTCTGGTTCGTCTAACTTGAATAGTTTTCGTGATAGGGGGCAGGTGGCCGTACAGTTGGTGTCTTGTGGGGTGTTGCTGCCAGGACTTGTTCAGGATTGCACGCAGCATTCTTGTGTAATTGCCATCTAGCTTCTTCTCCAGCCGTTTTGTTAGCGTCCATGTAGTGCAGCCATATAGCAGTATCGATGTGACCGCTGCCTGGAAGAAACTGCGTTTCATTTTATCGGTTAGGTCTGATTTCCATATAATCGATAGCCTATTGATAGCTGTCCATGCTTTCGTTAACCTTGTTTCGATGTCCTTTTCGGTTGATTCGACGCTGCTTCCTAGGTAAGGGAATTTGTCTACTAGTTTAAGAGGGGTTCCTTCTAGGGTGGAGATGTCCCCCGTTTGGTTATAGCACATATATTCCGTTTTGTGTGCATTAACTTACTTACATTTTAACTTACTTAAAGTCCAAGATTACGGTACTTTCGTCAAACTTTCACTGGTACTGATTTTTGCTTTTTTTGCGGTATTGGGACTTTTCCTAGGCTTTTTAGTTTTTATTTTTCTTTTTTTCTATACTACAGTTGGGAACCTAGTAGGCTTCAGGAATTATAGAGCTTTAAATTTTTTTTTTTTTGTGTGTTTTAGGCTTTTACTTTTTCTTCTAAACTACTGTTAGGGCTTTCTTTACGAATTTTTAAATTATATTATAGAAGAGATTCAAAAACATTCTGCCTTGTTCGCTGACATTTGGAAAGAGTCTTAACATCAATTTGGCTTTATAGTAGAGTAAGCGTGTCTTTACATTTAAAACGCATAGTTTAAGCATTATTTCACAAACAAAACACAGCATAACATTTTGTAAAATTCAGCATTTTAAATTGATAGGACTTAAAGACATACTGACCAATATTGATATAATTCTTCCTGTTGGCTCTTGAGTTCAAATGCTTCTTCTTCGTTTTAACTTTTATTAACTACTGAATTTTAGGTAGTTTTGGAGGCGGTCTACTGGATGGGGGGAATATTCATTTCATTTTTTTTTTCTTTCCTTTTAATTGGGGGGGGCGGGTGGTAGCATTAGGTGTTTTAGGCTTTTACTTTTTCTTCTAAACTACTCTTTGGGCTTTCTTTACGAATTTTTAAATTATATTATAGAAGAGATTCAAAAACATTCTGCCTTGTTCGCAAAGAGTCTTAACATCAATTTGGCTTTATAGTAGATGTTATGTCAGCATAACATTTTGTAAAATTCAGCATTTTAAATTCTAATCGTAATTAGTGATCTTGGTACAGTCATTAAGGATTGATACAAGAACTGGGGGACTTGAAAATAAAATGAAGAGTGGAGACTATTCAAACGACAGCATTTTTGAGATCGGCCTGAATTCTGATAAAACCCTGGAGACTTGAGGAGACTTGCTGTCGCTCAAACTCCAGTGAAAGGCCATCAACTAACACTGATGTGAAAGACTCTCAGAGAGTAATATGATAATAATCAAACCCTTGAAAAGGAGGCTGGAAGAGGTGGAAATTGGACGATGAATCGAAACCATCCAAACTACGGCATTATCAAACTCGGCTAGAATACTGAAAAGAATACGTGCTTAGGACCCGACAAAACATGCTGTCACTCAGACTCCAGCGAAAAACTCTCAAGGAGCAAAAAAATCCTCCCGAGAGAAACTGGATCACTTTTAATTGCAGCACAAATAATGCCATAAGGATCAATTATTTTTAAGACAAAATAGGCAAACAGGATATCGTGTTGGGTATGTGGAGGTTGAAATGAAAGAAATAATCACATAAAAAGCGAAGTCAGCAAGGAAGTTAGAAGAATCGAGAGTATACAGACCACGGCATTGTTAAGATCGGCTAGAATAGTATAATACGAAGATTGTCCGGGAGAACTGATGAGACTTGCTGCCACTTAAACATCAGCGAAACACCACCAGTTAAAACGTGTGAAAATCTCACAAGGTTTTGATTATAATAGTAATGGTCAAAGGCTGGGAAAATGGGCTGGAATAGTTGGAAATCGGAGGATGAATTGAGACCATTCAATCTATAGCGTTATAAAGATTGGCCAGCATACCGAGAAGAGTCCTAGAGATCTGAAAAGACTTGCCATCAATCAGAATCCAGAGGTGTGTGGAACTCGCAAAGAGTATAACAATTATATTGTCAAACGACAAATGACGAAAAATCATCGTCATGGCTATGAAAGGGAAATCTCTAGCGAAAAAGTCAATCTCTTCTAAAAGCAGCATAAAAACAAAAAATAAAGCAAAAATCAAACAGAGACAATAGAATATGCTACAAGAAATAATAAAATCTTTTAAAACAGATTTGTACTTATTTATGACCGATACTATAAATATACTCATACATATATATGTATATGTATACGTGTGTGTGTGTGTGTGTAAGTATGTTATGTGTGTGTGTTTGTATGTGTGTATGCGTGTGTGTGTTTGTTTCTAGGTTGGGGCTAAAGTCACTAACCATTTAAAAATGTATTACATTTTTATAAAAATGATCTATTGTATTACTTCCACTATTAGTCCAAAGTAATTTTTAAGAGTCAAAATAGATATAATCTAAAGTAAAAGTACTTCTTTTTTTCTTATTCAAAACTCATTCGGTTCGTTTTTTGTGCTTTTAATGATATTTCAACCGTCGTGGGTTATTTAATGCCAAAGCATTATATTTATATATATACGGCGTGGATTTTCAAATAAACAGCTAAATTTAAACACTAGGGGTGTTCTTTTTACAGCAGCGTTGGCACAACGTCCTCTGGTAGAGTTCGCACAGCGACCTCCATTCGATGTTACATATAGTTCGGCTCCGATAAGAATACAATGGGGTCTCTGCCCCGACTCTCGACATTACTTGGGCGTGGCTTATCGAGTCGGATTTATCAAGCAAACAGTATGATGTACGGGGAATTCAGGAAAAACCAGTCATGCCGAACAATATTAGCCGTGACACATTCTCCAGAAATAAACATTTTTTTCTTTTTGCCATTGTGCACAAAATAGGCATTTCGACTTCATGCAAATTCATAACTTGTCAAGTTATGTTATTATATTGGCCAATTTCCGGTGTGTACAGACCGGAAGTGACATACTGGTTCTGGCTAAATATGGACGGTGATCGTTGCATTTGAGCCGGAGAGAAAATAATACGAAGAGAGAAAGAGCGAAAATTTTAATAGGGAGAGGTATAAAGAATGGTTAGTTGAAAGATGACGGAGTTAAATGCAGAGTACATAAAGACTTTTGCACTAACCAACCCCCTCTCAGTATATATATATACGAATAGGTTTGTGGCATTACTTCAGTGATGGAATATTAAGCTAAAATGACTGGAGACATGGTTTTATGTAATTAAATTAAAAGTGACTAAAATAAATCCTGAGACACCTTTCAATGGTTAGATTTGAAAGGAAAAATTGTTTTAATCGTTCAACTTATCATTTACCGGCGATTATTTTTTCTTCGAAAGTCGGTTGAAAGGCGCCCCAGGATTTATTTAATTTCATTATTTATTAAAATCATGTCTTTATTCGGTTTTCACTTGGCACATATATTTAACACACCCACTCACACACACACACACACACACATGCATGGATGCACGTGTGTGTGCATGTGTGTGTGTGTGTGTGTGTGTGCACGCGTGTGTGTGTGTGTTAACTGTGTGTGTGCGTTTTTATAAGCATTTACTTTCAGCTAAATATTTTCAGTGATTTGCTGTCAATTTTGGTTTGGTTTGGTTTGGTTTGGTTTATTATGTTTCATGGCATATCAACCTCTTATGGGTTATTTCGTACCCAATCCTGTTTATATATATATATATATGAATTGTAAGCGCATAATTTGTAGTTTAACATTTTTAGACTAACCAGAGCTCACTTGTTTGCACAAATAGTTGGAGCTATTTTAGCTAACACCAGTATTTCTATCTAATGTTAGTTATTTGTTTCCACAGTTAGGTGATTGAGAGAATGGAAAATACATCAGTCTACATGTTCGATTGGAGGCTGGTTCTGTTCAGAAAGTTCAATATCTGCTTAGGGTCGATTATTTCAAATAGTTAAAACCATCGTCGAATGTTGGTTAGTTTTGTCACATGGTCTACCACTGAGAGGAGAGAAATAAGAAATTTCCCCTTACCCCTCCGTGTTTGGATTAACAGGCCGCCAAAGACTGACCGTTAAAAGAGGAATAAGGAATGTAGGTCAATTCCTCGCGGCCTAAGTAACAAATCCAGGTCAGAATGAAAGCCAACAGATGTTTGCACTCTGTGAACGGATGGATAAAGAAGGGGATATACTGAATAGAGATAGTAGTCCGAATGAATCGCCTGACAGGGTGAAGGAAGAAGAAAGAGGCCGAATGATTGGCCAGAACCCTTAAAACGGAATTTGCACCCTTTTCGTCAACGGAAATAGGAAGAAAAGAATTTAGTTTTAGGACAGTAGTTGGTGTGACAAGATGTGTTGACACAGTGGCCAAAACTCCGGGTGAAGAAGCGAAATAGAGCTCTTTGACAAGAGATAGCAGACGCCTTCAAGCCGAGCTCCATAGAATCCCGCTAGCCTGTTAAAGAAAATACTCTCAGAAGAAACCCGTCGTCGAAAAGCAAAGTAAACCTTAAAGCCGTTTTCTCCCTTCCTAAGTATTGCAATTACATACACTCTCTCTCAATTTAAAGTAGGAAGAAAGAAAAGAATAAGGAAGACAGATATTTGTATTTTGATATTATCCGCTGATAATATAGCCGACACGTTAAATATCTGTCTGGTCCGCACGCATTAAAAACTCTGTTATATTTTAAATGTCCCCTCGTGTTAAAATTTATTCATTGTGTCATCTGCCAATCGAGTTGTCTTTTGCATGTTCCTTTTCAGCTTCATTCGCTTCAATTTATTCTCGCTAAATGTCCTATTCGCCTTTTGAAAATATTACACGGGAAATTGGAATTGTCGACTACGATAAATAATATTATTATATCAAAACCTAGAGGCTCATATCTTCCATTATCCTTGGGGTAGGAAGACGAAGTGGTCTGGTGGGTGTGTGTACGTGAAAAATGGAAACCCCTTGCCAGAGGCAGTCAGTTTAGCCCAAATTAGCCCCCACATTATCTTACAGTTCCCATATGCCCGAAAAAAGACTCTTAACTGGAACTTATTTTGCGAGGGATCAAGTGCTAGACTGCCCCGACTTCACATGTGCGAAAAATAAACTCCCGTCCTGGGATAAATATTTTATAAACGTCACAGTTTTGTGCATTCAATCAAGATGTGTTTTATAGTGTACTGGTTTCCACATGGACATTTAGGGGGAGGCTCTCTTTTAGAATGAAGGGGTGGGTTAATCTAGTTAGTTTAATGCGTAGCCGGGCAAGAGTGGTTTCTTCTCTTCTTGTATTGTTAGGATCTAGCTTCCTTTCTTTTTAAATGGGCTGTACTTGGAAGAGCTTGTTGTGGGGGGGGGGGTTCTCCCATAATTGTTGTCATTTCTTTGTAATTATTTGCCTGATTTTCTGTTTGAGGTCAGTATATAGTATTTTTGAATTTTTATCGAGCACCGTATTGAGAGCAGCTTTAGCTAATGAATCTGCTTTATCGTTTCCCTGGATTCCTATATGGATTGGGATCCGGCAGAATATCACCTTTTTGCTATGGTTCATGTAACTGAGTTTTTTAGAAGCTTGACAATGAAGAGATTATCAAGTTTTGTATTTTTAAGAGATTGTAGAACAGAGAGGGAGTCTGAATGTATGATGAACTATTCCTTGTTGTTTGTTGAAACTAGTTTAAGTGTCAAAGATTTTGGCAGAAAATATGGAGACCTCTTTTGGGAGTCGTTTTTTCAAAGTTTTCTTGTGGAGAACTGCTCCACATCCCGTTCCATTGTTGCTTTTGGAAGGTTAGTGCATGAATTTTATTTTTAGGGATCTTGTTTAAATCAAGGATAACCACAGGTTGCTTTCGTAGCCAAGGAGGAGAGCTTAGTTGAATGGTATCATGAATGTTTGTTAGTGAAATGTCTGTGTGTTCCAGTATGTGTTTCATGCGAAGACCAAATGTTTTTATGGTTTTTCTCTCAGCTCAAATAGTTTTTGCAGTTTGGTATAGAAAGCGCAGTTATATGTCGGATTGGATGGTAGTGATTTCAGTACTGTAGACCTATGTTTGCGAATCTAAGTTTTAGAGGTGGTTCGTAGGTTTCAGAATAAAGGCTCTCCACTGGAGATGTACTAAAAGCCCCTAAGATGAGTCTCAATCCCTCATGGTAGACTGTCTGTAATGATTTGAGGTAGGATTTTCTGGATGCTCCATATATGAAACAAACCATTGTCAATTTTTGAACAAATTAAGATTAAATGATTTCAGCAAGTTGTGCTTGTCTGCACCCCAATCGTTCTAGGCTATTACATGAATAGGTTTTAATGTTTTGTTTCTCTGTTAACTATTGAATGTGTGGAAGTAAAGAGAGCTTTTTTATCAAAAATATCGCCGAGGAATATGTACTGGTCAACGACTGAAATTTCTAATCTGTCCATATTTAATGTAGGGTTGTTATGCATTTTACTTAATCGACAAAAATGTAAGCACTGAGTTTTTGTTTTGGAAATTTTAAAGCCGTTTATCATTGCCTATTTGTTTATTTGGTTGATGTCCTGTTTTAGTTGGCTATGCGTATATATTAAAGTGTAGAGGTGATGCAGAATCATTAACGAACAAATACTTATCAACTCCAGGATTCAGGCAATCGGTGATGCTATTGATTTCCATGTTGAAGAGGAATTACTGATAGTACACTCCCCTGAGGAACTGCCTCTACTTGATTTTAGACGTTCGATAGCGTTGAACCAATACAGACTCGAATTTTACTGTTCGAAAGAAAAGCTTTGATAAAGTTTGGAAGTCTGCCTTTCAATCCTCTATTTTGTAGGTCATTCATGGTACCATACCTCCATGTAGTCTCGAATGCCCTCTGTAGGTCAAAGAATATTGCTGGGAGATGTTGTTTTTGTATTATTGCCTCTCGTATGGCGGTTTCTAATCTGACTCCATGATCCATTGTTGATCTTTGGCTCCTAAAGCTGCATTGGAAGTTGGTAAAAAGATTATTGGATTCTATGAACCAAACTAGCCTTTTATTGACCATTAGTTCCATGGTCTTTCACAGGCAGCTTGTTAGAGTTATTGGGCGATAGTTAGATGCGTAACGATTATTATTTCTTGGTTTAGGTATTGCGATGATGGTAGCTAGTTTTCATGATACTGGTAGTTTGCTATTTTTCCAAATGTCGTTTAATGCAGTAAGAAGGGATTCGAAGGATTTTGATGGTAATTGTATGAGAAATTCGTAGGGAATTTCATCTGGGCCGACTTCAATGTTGTGGGGTTTTTGGATGTTTTCTTTTCGTTCTGACAATGAAAAGAGTTCATTGTAGTTTTCAAGTGTTGCCCGATTTGAAATAAAGTTTTTCTTTTACGTTCTTGTTTCTTTACTTGTGAAATTCTGTATGGAGTTTGTTTAGGAGGAAATTGCTGAGAAGGTCTCAGCTAGTGTGTTGGCAATATTGGTATTTTGAGTATTATTTTTAATGAGGCGTTTGATTTGAGTAGACTGGTTTTTGCCAGATATTTTGCGGATCATTTTCCAGATTGAATTTGTTTTGGTGGACGAATTAAGTTTATTTTCATAATTTTGCCAACTGATGTTTTTTAGCTTATTTAATGATTTTCCTTGCCTTTGTTCTGAACAGTTTAAAGAGTTTAGGTTGCTAGTTAAGGGTTCTTTTTTGAATTCATGGAGGGCAGCATTCACTCATTGTTAATCCAGGTTGTGTTGCGTCTGTTTAATGGTGATGTTTTTAGTATAGTATCATTTGCTATAACAGTTAATGTTTCAGTGAAATGCTTTAGTAGAACTGCGCTATTTGAGTTTTAAACGAGTTTTCTATTACACAAGGTTTTAAATTGTTGCCAATCGGCCTTATTTGTTTTTCAGTTGGGAGGTCTGTTGTTGTCTTGAAAAGGTTGTGAGATTTTCAGTATTATATTGTAAAGCTTTGTCATTTTCAGTTGAAAATCAGTGTTTCTTTTTTCCACCTCGACAAGCAGAATTTGATCTTTCAATTTTTTGACAATAATTGGCGTTAAGTTTTTTTAATATTATTTTTTCAATTAAGGGTAATAAATTATTAATTGAAGCACTGTTAGATTCATGTGTGCTAGGGCAGGACGGGACCAACCGATTGATCGGATCGGGACTATCTGACCACCAGTCAGACCAAGTAGGGGCCAATGTGGTGTGTTGCAAGCGATTGACCCCTCTGTCGTCAGACCAGTGACTGCTCAACCACCAGGGTTAAAAACTAGCGCCTTACGGTTCACCATGCATGGCCAACAGGTGGCCTTATTGGAGGGGGGAGTCTTACCACTCTGCAAAGGTGTAGTTGGCATATTATACAGCCCCAGCAGATAGGGCGGGTCAGTTTTGGTTGAAATGGAGTGTCTTGTATTGGGTGAAATTAAGATAGTAAAAGAGGAAAATGATGGTTGAAAAAAGACACCAAACAGCAAAACAACAACAAACAAAAGAAAAACTGAGATTAATAAATAAAATGGTGAAATTTAATGAGGTAAATTGATAAGAGTCAAAACGATAAGAATCGCTTCCAATTTTACTTTATCAGTTGAAACGTAGATGCAAAGTCGATAGTTAGGAGAGAGGAAAAATGGAAAACTTGGGATATGACATAAGGGAGAGGAGTGATAAATTAAAAGCTGCATAATGAATAAAGATAAACATAAGTACCTGATGTTGTCCGAGTGTCAGAAATATAGAAAGATTTTTGTTAAACTTAGATTTTTGTTAAATTTAAATGAGTTAATGCTTTACTTCATATTGATATTGTTTTTAATGCAAAGTTGTCATTGTAAAGCTTTTTATCGATATTTTCTTGTATTAAGACAAATTTCACTAAATACTTGTCAAATTGTTTTTCTTATGGTTGATGGCACAATATGACACAAGCAATCCCCGATGATACAATTTAAATATGAGTTGACTGAAGAGTGAGATTCTACATTTATGGTTAATGAGCATTTGTATTCTTTTTTTTTTTTTGTTCTTTCGACAAAAACTTTAAGATTTTCTATTTAAAATAAGGATAATGAGCAAAAGTTAAACAATTTTTAAGAAGTAAATAATATCTTAAAAATTAGGATGATAACCTTTGGAAAAATATAGTATATATCATATGGTTCATTATTATCGACGGATTTTCCATGGAGCAGAGAGGGGCAATAAAGAACACAGGTGAAAGAATCTTAGGAGATAAGGTATTATCTCAATGTTGTCCGAGTGCCAAATGTGCAAAAACATTTTGGTTAAACTTAAATAAGTTAACTTATCGCAAGTTATATATATATATATATATATATATATATATATATATATATATATATATATATATAACTTGCGATAAGTTAACTTATTTAAGTTTAACCAAAATATATATATATATATATATATATATATATATATATATATATATATATATATATATATATATATATATATATATATATATATATATATATATATATATATATATATATATATATATATATATATATATATATATATATATATATATATATATATATATATATATATATATATATATATATATATATATATATATATATATATATATATATATATATATATATAGTATGTAATTATACGTTTAAAAATAGGCTGAAAAGTTCATTGGCTGAAAAGTTAATATGATAACTTCATATCTGCTGTTGATGTTTTGTTTACCCAATGGGACACCAGCGCCCTAATACCGATCTAAAAAAGGTGTGGAGTACAGGGTGGGGGGCTATATTGAGAAATAAAACTCATTTAGTCTCATTCCACGAGCCCAGCGGTTAGAGTGTTCGCCAATGGCCCGGGAGACCTGGGTTCAATCCCAGGTCGAGTCATACCAAAGACTTTAAAAATGGAACTTGATACCACCTTGCTTAACACTCAGCATTATAAGGTACGGTTCAAGGGTAAAGTGGAGCAATACTGGGAATGGAGTAGCGCCCTCCCCTACACCTTGGTGTAGTAGCTATCGAAAAGGGAGCCTTCGGGTCACCCTCGACTATGGTCGCTAACTTTATTTTGGTCAGCCTATTTATCTTTCAACTGACTCTTTTAAAATGTTTTTATATTATTAAAGCTTGTTTTTCTGCATCTGTAATGAAGTCATAAAATTATATATTTTTTTAGAAATCGGAACATAAAGTAAACGTTCAGCATAAAATAATGTTGACTCTTCTTTTAAAATCGGGAGACGATGATCCATTGAAAACATTGTAAACATACCTAATATATATGACATTATCCTTTATATTCAGTTGATATCCCTATCTTTGAGGTCTTTGAAAATATCTGCCGTGTAATCGGTTGAACCAAAGCAAACGTTCATATAAATTGAGCACAACCTGTCCTCAACAGCAGCATTTGAAATCGTTGTGTTAACTCCGCAAATAAGCTTCTGCGTAAAATGCCTTTGTTGGATAATAAACTGCTCAGACTGAAATAGAGGTCATGTTTTTACAATTCTCTACAAGGCCAAAAATTATTCGGTTATGACACTGATCAACAAAATTTGCAATAGAGTAGGCCCTAAAGGAAATAAATAGACTTTAGAGAAGTGGATGAGGTAATATGTGATTACGATTAGAGATGAGAAAGGCAAAAAGAAGCAAACCAGAGAGCGAGTGCAAAAAGGTCAGTCTTGTGGGAAGCGAGCGAGCGAGCGAGAGAGAGAGAAAGAGAGAGAGAGAGAGAGAGTGGGGTGGTGGGAGAGAGATTACTTTGGTTAAATTTATAGGTTCATTACTGAAATTGCTTCATCAATCAATTAACTCGGCTCCCTGTTCGATACTTGTTGAGACTCTGGGACGCCTTCAGATTTTATTTTTCGAATTTATCCATGTTCTTTTTTCTTGTATTTCAGTTCTCCCTCCGGCATCGTTGCAATGATTTTTATTTCATCCTCTTTATTCGTAATCATACCACATAAAGTCTTCCCTTTCTCACCTTATCTTTTATTACACACTAGTAAACTTATTCAGAGTTGCCTGGGTGTCAAATATGTTGCAAATTAATAATTTCATTTATTTACGCTTTATACTGCAAATGTAGTCACATTGTGGATTTTCGTAAAATGGAGCAAGGTAGGTAATATTTGATATGTGAACCATAGCTACACCAAATGAACTCGAAGGTCTGGTTTAATGACGTCATATACTTCCCAATAAAATATTCCCCATACTGATACTTTTGAGATGTTCTAACTGTTGATTACTAAATCGTTCTTCAGTTTGGTTGGGCTTTGAACGAGTCGGGTTAACAGTTCAGGTGTATAGCATTGGGTACAGTTTACGCTCGCAGGCAAATTATATGACAATCACCATTGTCATAATAAACCCCAGAAAGGAAACGGGGCTGGAGTGTTGACGTCATGCCTTGAAGAGATGCGCTGAGAATTTGAGGATTTAAAAAATCACGGCAGTTGAGGTCCGACCATGATGTTGAGAAGTTAAAGTCCGATCATGTAGTTGGGAAGTTGACATTGGAACATGCAGGCAGACAATTGAGTCTCTACCATTGGGGTATAAGGAATTGAATTCTCTATCGTTGAGGCATGTATTTGGATTTTTGCAGATCTCTACCGACAGAGATCTTAAACACTACAAGATGCACCGCACGTTTGTGGGGTCAGATAGTATGGTCAGCACAGAAAGAATTGTGTCTCTCTCCTCGTGTCGAAGAAACGAAGTCAGAAGTTTATAAAACGTTCGTACTTGAACAACGGAGTTCGCCTGCCTTTGTACATGATCTGTTTTCGCCAGTGTTTTTGCATATGTATACGAGTAGTATACAACACAAGTATATATTCTATATTTCTAATGGGGTTGTATAAATAAAGAAAAATCAAAACAGGGACCTCTTCCACCATAGAACGAGAATCAATACCAAATTATTCCAGGTTGAGCAGTTGCAGAAGTCCTCACCACGGCAGTTGGTATGACCCGCGCCCAAAAGCCATCCGTATATAGCTTTATGACCCAAAGATTTTAATCGAAAAATCACCTCTTGATTAAAAAATGTTTCTTTTTGGTTTGGTTTAATTTATTTGTTTAACGGAATATCTATTCTTTAACGGTAGCTTAATGCTGAATTTTAGTTATTTGTAAATTTTTAATTGTAATCAAAACTATGCATTAAATGTTTCATTGCATTTTCATAGCATTTTTTTTTTGTCTATAATGATTTACTTTTATCTAGTAATATGGTATAGAGTATGCCTGTCTGATACAAAAGATTTTCAAACATATGTATTTGACCCCTAGGGAGAATCTTAACAAGTACTACCACTACGAATCAGAGTGGACTTGGAAGTAATAGTAATGAATGGGTAGGTAATATTAGCCAGATCTCTGCAACTACAGCCTCATCATCGGATCTAGTATCGTGTCATACTTTTCTTAGGGAACAGGCTTTCCCTCTCTGCAAAGGATACAGTCGGGATATTCTATGACCAAGTGACACAGCTGAGCTTCTCTTTTGGGCCTCAGAATTGTCATAATAAATAATATTTAATAACGTCTTTTGATTTGACAATATTTCACAGAAAACATTAAAATCCTAAAATGATTCCTTTAAAGAAAATTAATGTTTTAAAAAAAAGTGGAGGGGATTTATTTATTTATTTTTTTTGAAGATTGAGTAAGTGAATATTCATTTAAAATCCAGAGTGTTTTGCATTCTATAATTTTCTTCCTTTTCTCTAAAGATATTTCCCTGAGTATATTTTGCTTTGCATTATCACATCTACAAAACGCATTTTAAAAATGCTTACTTAATCAGTATCGTCTCTCGAAATCTTTCTAGAATCTCGAGAATTTTATATATATATATGTATATATTTGAGTAAATATATGCATGATTGATATAAGCATATATACGTCGCAATAAATATATGCATATAAACGTACACATATCTATGCATATAGAATAATATATATATATATATATATATGTGTGTGTGTGTGTGTGTGTGTGTGTGTGTGTGTGTGTGCGTGTGTGTGTGCCTTCGATTAAAATCTTCAATTCAAAACAACACTGAAATAATTGTCTGGAGTTTTCTCAGTATTCAGGACTCGTTTAAAAATGACTTAATAAATATATATTGAACATAACTTTAAAAAACTTAAACAACAAAATCCTAAATTCAGCCAACGAATACTTTGGAAGAAAATTAAATCTTTAACTCGTTCTTCGTTATAAAATGCGAGAAATAATTGAACATAAATATGTATTTACCCATTTCATTTCATATTTCCTTCTAATGTTATCCGTCCTTTTGTAGGTTCGTATTTATCAACATTTCTTTCTTTCTTTCTCAGGTAATTTGCATCTACGTATCTATCGATGAAGTACGTCTGAAAAGTAAAGGGACGAGTGTCTCAAACTATTTATTTCAATTTAAAAAAATCAAAGATAATTTACCCTTCTCAAAATTCCACCTCGAATCTACTACACTTCTTCATCCTTCTCCGGCACTGTTCTGTGCACTGCTGGAAAGATTTTTCTGGGATGTCTCAGTTCTGCCGTTACGACCTTGATGAACTCGCTACCTTCAAAACGGATTCTCTTTTTGATTCCCTCGAACCTGGAGAAAAAAGTCAGACATAGCAAGAGGAAGTGAACGGAGTGGTTTTTACAGTACAGTGATGTTCCTCCCGGGCAGGAACTGCCGGTTTCTCTGCACACCTAGTCCTTTTATTTTTCCAACATGCCCATATTTTCGGTGATAATCTTCCGAACATTGTCCTTTTTCATGTTCTACCGATGAGCAATTATTCGAACAGTTACGTAGCGATTGCCACATTCCATCTGCTTTACCGCTTAACGTTGACTTTAGTTTTGCTTATTAAAGAGTTCCTGCTTCTAGAGTTATCTTTCCCTTCCTCTCAATTTTCTTTGAACATCTTGTGCCGCTTAAGATTAGTGTGCGCAACATGGTGTTTTCCTCATACACTTGTTAAAGCATTTCAAAGACTTCGTAACGGATTTTTCCCGGATTGGACCAAATATTTCAGGTTGATTAATTCCTTAGTGATCATAGGTGAAAGAGGTGTAAATGAAAGCATTTGGAAAAATACAGTGGTTACATTTATATGCTCCCAAAATATCATGTTAGATGATAATACAATCTTCTTATTCTTCTTTTGTCAATAGCCGACACAGCACACCCAGTCTCTTTACTTTGCTGACAGACATCGTATATATATATATATATATATATATATATATATATATATATATATATATACATATGAACGCCTTGAAGTGAGAATTAGACAGCATGTACCCAGAGGTATTATAATTAAAGGCTGAAAAACATCCGGGCATTCTCAGGCAATGGATTCTGCTATTGGTAAGCTTTTGCGTGCCATAAATAGTTGTAGGACAAACTATCAAGACGACTGCTTTTCTGTTCTGCATAGAGCTAGAGACAGAATTCATCTTAATGTCTTAGAGGCGATGTATATTGCTATAGATCGCTCCTCTCTATGAAGACAGTTAAGCAGTCACACTTTAAATATATTCGGGGAAATATATTTAATCGAATTTATTTAGTTTACACCCCGTTTTTAACAATTCTTTCCGGTGACTAAGCCTGACAAGTGCCGGACGAAAGGGCCCTCGCTGTTTTATTGCTTTAAAATAGTTTTCCTCTTACCAATGATTTCGCTATTCATTTGTTTATAAAGATTTTCGTGTACCAAGAACATTATAAATATATATATATATATATGTATGAATATTTTGTTAGAACATTCTGTTTCGGTTTCTATCTGTGCATGTATCTATCACAGTCTATACATATCTATCTATCTATCTATCTGTTTTGTAAGCTAGTGGTAAGTAGGATGATATTTGTTTTAATGTGTCTTTACTGAGAAAGAAAGATTGGAAGGATATGAAATCTGTCAGTTATTTCGTTGACCGCAGTAAACTCATGTATTCATTTTTCTCTGGTGTTTGTTTCAACGAACATTGACACATATTATAATATTATATCTCCATTCATCTTGCCACATGGCCTCAGGCTTAACACAAAAGCCTATATCCAGAGCTTGGACGAGGTAGTACTGCCATGAATCTAGAGAGTGGTGTCTAGATGACCCTACTTTTGGCAATAGGACACGCTACGATGCCACGCAAGCAGAACCTAGTGTTGACGGTAAGAAAGTTCCTGCGACCGTAACATCTGGTTGCTTAACTCCTTAGATTGCAATCGACTGAAAATTACGTGTAGGTCGTGTTTGAGACCAAAAAACTCTGCACAACAGCAAAGATGAACTGAAGGGAAGGAATACGGCAGCATTTAAAGTAGGGCACTGTTGGAAAGGCTGGCAGGAAATTCAAAAGTCGTATGAAGGCCGTAGTTAAAGTAAATGGCTATTTCTTAAAAGAATAATCTGTAGTATTTCAAACTATTTCCATGCTAATTTTGGTAGCTATATATGATAAACTGAGATGCAAGTGTTATTTTCATTTTTGCGTAAATCAAACATCAATTTACCCATCACACTACGTATCCATTTCTCTCTCTTCGTGTGTTTACGTATATATATATATATATATATATATATATATATATATATATATATATATATTGTTACACCGCTATGTGCCCAGCGGGCTTGCAGGGTGCTGTTCGTTTCTGCCTAGTCCACCAGTTAACGCTGGGCCCAGACGTTGGCTGTGGTCTACCGAACGCTATTTAGTGTTACAGATTTCACCAACTCCTAAGCGGAACACATTTTAAAGTCACTGGCCGAGTTATCGGTGAATTATTATACGTCAACATCGCTAACTGGGCAGCTTTCCCCCTCAAATACAAGGTCTTCGATAAATACAATTCTTCCACAACCAAAAAAGACTTTGAACTGCCGTATTTGGGTTAACAAGATTAATAACAATATTCTTTCATTGAATAAAAGAAAGGAACAAAGATAAAAGCAATTCAGGTAAAAGTCGGGAGCAAGAAAGTCTTTCTGTATCTCGGAAGAAGCCTCCACTAAAATATCTGTATCCCGGACTAAACCCCCATAAAATATCTTTATCCCCGGACGAGCCAGCCAAAAAATATCTGTTAATGGCGGTAGGTGAGAATGTAGTTCGTCAGTGATAGATACGTGTCGCTTTCCTTTAGGCTTCAGGATTTAATGGTAGAGCTCGTGCTCTAAATCTCAAGTTTATCATTGGGGAAATATTCCCTCTTCTCTCTCCCCTATTTCATCTGAGCCATTTCTTCCTCCCGTAATTTGTCTTTCATTCACGTCAGCATGAATGCAGCAGGATAAATTTGAATATACTTAAATTGTATGTTACCTCCTTGGGATTCTGTGGAGTTTATTCTTTTCTCTTTTTCTCCTCGTTATTGGATTTCCAAAACACATTGGTAGAAGGATATACGAGGTACATACGATAAGTTTACAAACTTTTTTCGTATGGGCATTTACAATTGTCGTAGACGCTTGAAAATTCAGTATGTTATTGCTATATATCTTATGAGATGACTGACCAATTTTTATGATTTCAAGTTAAAATGAACTGCTACAGCAGGAATTGGAATACACCTTACTAAAGCCTGACTGTCACAGCTGGTGAATTTCAAAAATGCAATCTGGACGTGAGAAAGGACGATATGCAATAAAATTGTGTTTTAAACTTGGAAAAAATGCCACAGAAACGTATGGAATGCTTCAGACTGCTTTTCGACCATCTTGCAAGAATCGAGCATCAGTTTTTGAGTTGCATAAGAGATTCAAGGAAGGCAGGGAGTGTGTGAGGGATGATGAGAGGTGTGGGAGGAGTAAGGAAGTCAATAGACCAAAGTTGATTTCAATCAACTCTGATCTATTGACTTCCTACAAAGGGTTAGGGTTAGGGTTACTATGTTGAGGTTTTAAGCGAGTTCAGGAAGAGATTCGGTCGGAAGAGGCGAGCACTCTTCAAATCGAGTCTTTGGCATTTCCACCAGGACAATACACCAGTCCACAACTCCATCCTTGTTACAGACTATTTGACCTAGATGTACATCAAGACAGTTCCTCTGTCTCTCTATAGTCCAGACCTTGCTCGATATGACTTTTGGTTATTCCCTAAGCTCAGAAGCTGACGCTATGTAACCTTTTAGCTCTAATTTTAGTAGCCTATCCTACAACCCCCCAGTATCAAATGTATTGTTGTTAGAAATTATAATAGATTCAGCAATTTTAGTATCTTTTTAAAAATGTATATCATCAATTATTTTGGAATCTTTAAAGTTAAAGCTGAGATTAGTTTCTACTTTATGTTTGAATTACACAATCAGTTTGTCGTTAATTTTTATGTTCATAAATCCGTTTTTGAATTGGATGAGATGATTCATCTTCGTAGTTTTTATGATAACCCATGCATTGAATAAACACCACAAGCAGATTTAATATGGGTATTTTTATTGATATTATTGGTTATATTCTTAATTAATTTGAAAGAGTTTATAACTGTTTTGATTCCAAGGTTGTTTAAGCTATTTTCGATTGTGTTTGCAGTTAGATTTTTTTGATAAAATAATATCTCTGGCTAATAGATTATTCTTGGAAAAATTGTTAGTAGAAAAATTTGGAAAACATCTAGATTTGTGAATTTTAAAATCTTTTATTTTAGTATGTTGTATAAAGGATTTAGGATATTCAAATTGCACGAAGGAATATTCTTTACAGTTAAGTTCATCATTTACAAATATGTTAAGTGCAAATCCTAAAAGCTTAGAGTTAATACCTATGATTATTCCATTTATTATTTTGTTGTTATGATGAGAGTAAAAATGTGTATGATCATTTTTTAATTCTGATTTGTTCTAATTATCTCTTAGAAATATATTTAAAAAACGTAAGGTGTTGTGAGTTTCTAGCCCATAAGTAAAAATATATGGCTGGTTCAATTTTACTTAGTTTATCCATATTTTTTGTTCATGCATATATAAGTAATATATCACCTATATAACGGAAATAGTTAAGTATTTGAGTATTATAAATTTAATGGGACAAGATTCGTAAAAAAAATAGGCATGGAAGAACCCGTCTTAGACGCGAAGTTACCCATGTTTTTTAATGAAAAATTCTATTATTTTGGAAAAAGCAACGTTTAGTGCATAGTCTACAAATTTTAACAATTATACTAACAGGGAAAGGTAGTTTAATATTGTTTTTAGGAGCATTTCTAAAACTTTTATGCGTTTAGAGACATGAATATTGGTACATAATAGTTTCATGCCGAAGCTGACTAAAGATTTGCTTTCTATGTTTATATTTTTATAATATACAAATTTCTTCCCAATCAAGATTATTTCTCTCAATAGTGAAAAAATATATATGTATTGCACTCTTGCAACATGTAAGCACACATTAGCCTTGTCAATCTATATCCGTAATAAGTAAAATTTAATTTGTACCAATTTCTTTTGACAATTCCTTTTGACAATTGTCTTAATGTTCCTTAATTCCTTAATCATTGTTTTCATATCTAGGTAGCTAGCGATCTCTCTACAGATTTGGCTTGAGAGTAAGGGCCGTTTAGCTGTCTCTGAGTTTCTATCATCTGTCTATGTTTCTATTCATCATTAAGAGTAGGTAGTTGCTCGAACTTGCCCGCTTCAAGAACCTTCAATCAGTTCATGTTGATAGAAGTTATTAGAAATTACAGGCAAAGCATACCCACACACTCACTCTCCCCAACATAAAATAAAAGAAAAAGAAAAGAAATCCCTCGAAGAGATACATTTTAAACAAGAAACAATAAGCCAGAAGAGGAGATTCTTGTTGTTTTGATTGTTTCATAATTTAAAGAAGAAAATTGAGCATCAACAATGTCTTCTTCTTCTTCTTCTTCTTCTTCTTCTTCTTCTTCTTCTTCTTCTTCTTCTTCTTCTTCTTCTTCTTCTTCTTCTTCTTCTTCTTCTTCTTCCATTGTCAAATTAAATAAACATTGCAGAGAGAAAGACGCGAAAACATTGACAAAATATTAAAGTGAAAAAATTGTCTATTTTCATTCTTTGTGCAATGAGACGAGTTTTTTTTTGTCCTGATTTCAATTTTTTCAATACTTCCTTTTGCTTCAAATAATGTGATTTGACTGGTTCCCCTATGTTTACATTTCCGCCACACACAGCATGAGCTTCATTTTAATATATTTATAAGCTACGTGCACGTTCCTGTGTATGGGTGTGAATCCTCGAATAGATTTTTATCATTCTGAATTCATAATAAATTCAAATAGACTGCAAATATCGCATTATATATATATATATATATATATATATATATATATATATATATATATATATATATATATATAGAGAGAGAGAGAGAGAGAGAGAGAGAGTCACGGAGAGACAAAAATATAGAGATGTATGAAGAAAGACAGTTAAAGAGAAAATGACTCTTTTGTACTTTTCCCTCATACGTATTTAATATATCGACTGATATACAATATCACATAAATATACTTTTCAGTTGGGAAGTGATATCTAACCAATAATGAAAATAATTTTTCAATCTAATTTATCATATATATATATATATATATATATATATATATATAGAGAGAGAGAGAGAGAGAGAGAGAGAGCTATAGACAGACAGGTAGACAGATATGAAACGATGAATATATATATGTATATATATTTATATATATATGATTAAAAAATAAAAAAGCCATTTGGGTTAGAACTAACAAATATAAGATTAGCTTTTCCAATTATCATGGAATCTTACAAAATGAGATTACTGATAATTGACAACAGGGATAATTTGTCTCTAATAAATAACGACACAGCTAAATTTCCTAGCAAATAGTATATTAATGACAGGCTTTGTAAATTAATGAAAAAATTGCTTATATTTTATACAAAAAACAGTTTCCATGAAAAACAACAGACTAAATTAATAAACTCATTGAAGAATGAAGTAAGCCAAGTTTCCAAAAATCTGCTCAACGACATCATATTCAATATACAAGACTCTGGATACAACTTTTGGAAAAATTATTTGATGTAATAGAATGTTTTAGAAAAATTAAGTGTAAAACTACAAACGCTTTTCTTCAATTTGATATTATTGAATTCTACCCTTGTACTTCTAAAGATTTATTATTTTTATTTTTTACCATATTAAGAACTTAATCGACTTCACCGAAGAGCAAATAGAAATCATTTTGACTAGTAGAAAGTCTATTCATACGGATAATAACTCTACTTGGATAAAAAAAAATGCACTGAACTTTGACGTTCCCATTGGTGCTTACGACTCTGCACGAATATATGACTAGATAGTTATTTTTTAATAGACACTTTAAGTTAAATAAGAGACCTCAAGCAAGTAGGTTTATATAGAGGTGACGGCCTCATCATTATCCCAGAAAGAAATAGCCCCAAACATCAAATTATAAGAGCCTTTAAGTTAATCAGATTTATGATCGAAATATCATCTAACCTTAAAATAGTTAATTTCCTTGATATCAATTCTAATTTAACTTACAATACTTTTAAAACATTTAGCAAAGATAGCCAGTAGTAGGATAATTAATAGTAACGGTATTACTATTGATAGTATTCGTGATACTACTACTACTACTACTACTACAACAATAATAATAATAATAATAATAATGATAATAATAATAATAATTGGCGGAGGAGTGGAGACTATCCAAATGATAGCATTATTAAGAACAGCCAGAATACAGAGGAGAATCCTGGAGACTTGAGGAGACTTGCTGTCACTCAGACTCCAGTGAACAACCATCAGCTAACACTGATGTGAAAAAACCTAAAGGACTAAATAATGATAAATTAGCAATAATTGTAATGATAGTTGTCTTTCATTAGTAGTAATATAATTATTAATGATTAATAATTATTATAATGATATAAATGATTTTAACCGTAATTAAAATGGCTGTATTCAGAATAAAAAAATATATAAAAATAACGAAAATTATATAAAGACTGAATTTTAATCTTAAAAAGAAATTAAATAAAGCGTTTACATTTTTTTTAATTAAAAAAAATGTTTGATATTAGTAATAGTGTTTATCGCTGCAGTTTCTTAAATAAATAAATAAATTGATAAATAAATAAATAAATGAACAGATTTTTTCTTTAAATAAAAAAGGCTGTTTTACAGACCAGATTTTAGCTCCTGAAGTTTTGGGGAGTCGTGTTAAAAATATCAGAAGTATAAAGATACATTATGCTAGACGATGGCTTTACATCCAGTTTTGAAACCAACTTCTAGCGTATGTCTCTTTGTCCCATCCTATTTGTTTATTTTTAAACGGGTAAGCATCCATTGAAAGAATATTTTTATGTCTCTTGATAAAAAGTTTTCTCTCCATTGTGTGATGGCTATCTGAAGAGGTTGGTTTCTCTCATGGAGTAGCCAGCTAAAATAGATTTATAAAAAGAAAATGACGGGTTGTTGCGTTTTTTCAATTATCTATCTATCTATCTATCTATCTATCTATCTATGTTTGCTCTTATATATATATATATATATATATATATATATATATTAATAATATATATGTATGATAAAAATAAGTGAACAGACGGATAAATCAAACACTTAAAAAGAGTTTAGTATTGATATTTCATTCTTTATTCAAATAATTTCTTCAGACTAAACACTTTGAATAAAGAATTTTTGTCATCTTGGCAGATTCACCAAAATCTACCATTTCCTCACACACACACACACACACACACACACACACACACACACACACACACACACACACACACATATATATATATATATATAGAGAGAGAGAGATGTAAGAGCAAACTAATATTGGCAGATAGTAATAGAATTTTAGCGATAAATCAATATTTCATGATTGACATAAGTATCCACAAAGTTATATGCGTGTCTGTGTGTGTCTGTGTGTGTGTCTGTGTGCGCACGTGCGTGTGCATGTGAGTTTGTGTGTGTGTGTGTGTGTAGCAGTCTCACTTGATTAATATTGATCAAATAGTCCCAGGATAATTATAGGAACGGATCAGCCTCATGAACAATACAATAATCCACAACAAGCCAATAAAATCGATAAAATTTTGTCAATCATGTAATATTAAGAACAACCAATAGTACAGCCACCTTAAATTCACCAGCACATTCACTAGCATTACAACAAAGAAACTTTAAAAAATTTACTACTAATTTACTTGGAGGAGAAAATATAAAATGTATTTACCATATTGCTCTGGCTGCCTGAAACAATATATTAAGAAATCAGAATACCTATTTCATTTTAGATTAAACAACCACTGACACTTAATCTATTATACAGATTATGATAGACTATTCACTATAGAACAACATTTCCTCTCAAAAGACAATCATGTCAAAATGGAAAATCCTCCATAATAGAAACTACTAAAAAAAGGCATTGGACTATATTGGTTAAAAAAAAAACGAAAATAAATGTATAAAACGTTTCCAAAATGCCATTGATATCAGCCTACACTATCCTCGAAATATCGTTTTGAAACGGAATGGAGAAATTGGTTGCTACAAAAACGTCTATGTAAATAAATGTCTAGGTTCAATATCTGATTAAATCAGGTACGTCCATTTTTTAAGAAAATCGTGGCCGTACTTCTTAGACTGCCTTTCACGTAAGGTAATCATTAATCAGTCTGCGCAAAACACTTAGATATCAAAAAATGATCCTTATTTAAACCAATGGATATATAATATTACAGGTTTACTTTCCTTAGCTTCTCTTAATCGTTTAAAATTTCTTTTCAAAACATTTCAACAAGTTTTTAAAAAACACTTTTCTTCTGATGATAACCTAAAATCCAAACAAGTTAAAAACAATAAAAAATAAAAAAAAGTATTTACAAAGGAAGAATATTGCTGTTTGTATTTGATCTACTTTTCATCTTATATATATATATATATATATATATATATATATATATATATACACATGGTGCATTCAAAGAGTTTCCAAACTTTTTTGTACAGGAATCTAAAATTGTCGTAGACGCTTGAAAATTCGGTATGTTGTTGCTATACATCTTATGAGATGACTGACCAATTTTTTATGATTTCAAGTTAAAATGAACTACTATAGCAGGAATTGGAATACACCTTACAAAAGCCTGATTGTCACAGCTGGTGAAATTCAAAAATGCAATCTGGACGTGAGAAAGGACGATATGCAATAGAATTGTGTTTTAAACTTGGAAAAAATGCCACAGAAACGTATGGAATGCTTCAGACTGATTTTCGACCATCCTGCATGAATCGAGCATCAGTTTTTGAGTTGCATAAGAGATTCAAGGAAGGCAGGGAGTGTGTGAGGGATGATGAGAGGTGTGGGAGGAGTAAGGAAGTCAATAGACCAAAGTTGATTTCAATCAACTCTGATCTATTGACTTCCTACAAAGGGTTAGGGTTAGGGTTACTATGTTGAGGTTTTAAGCGAGTTCAGGAAGAGATTCGGTCGGAAGAGGCGAGCACTCTTCAAATCGGGTCTTTGGCATTGCCACCAGGACAATACACCAGTCCACAACTCCATCCTTGTCACAGACTATTTGACCATGATGTGCATCAAGACAGTTCCTCAGTTTCTCTATAGTCCAGACCTTGCTCCCTGTGACTTTGGTTATTCCCTAAGCCCAGAAGCTGACATTATGAGACAATTGAAAAGATGAAAGACTCTGTGACGAAGGTCATTGACATGCTCACGCAAGAGGACTTCCATGGGCTTTCTAGAAGTTGTTGGAACGGTACAAGTGCATTGCAGCCGGAGGAGATTACTTCGAAGGGGACTAGACTTTTATGTGTGTACTATCAATAAAAGTGCCCATACGAAAAAAGTCTTGAAACCTATTTAATGATCATCGTATATATGTGTGTGTTGTAAAACATATGACATGGATTTTCGGTTCGTTCCTAGTAACCCTGTGTGCTTTGGCAAGCTGACACATTTTGATTAGTAAACAGGATGATGACAGCGCTATCAGGGCAGTTGGGCACAACAGGTGTGTAACCGGAATGAGACCACGTAATGAGAACAACGCCGTCAGATTTAGACAGCCTGCAGAGAATCGCAGTCGAGCGAGGGACACCCAGCCGATCAGAGGCGTCTCTGACGAGCTTGCAAGGGGGTGCAAGCGTTGGCACCCCCCTGGCTCCGGGAAGAAGATATGGGAAGAAGAAGTCCTCTCTCTGAGTATATGTCACTCCACTCATCTTTCACTCACCACAGAAATATCTACTCTTTCGGGAATAAAGTGTGAGAGACATATTTTTATAAATAGGTGTGTTCGTTCGTTCATTGAAGTTCGTAAATTATGTTTGATTATGTTTCCGCTTGTATTTGTATATCAGGTATACAACATATATATATATATATATATATATATATTGGCCAAGTGGGTAGAGTGTTCGCCAATGGTCCGGGAGACCTGGGTTCAATCCTAGGTCGTGTCATACCAAAGACTTTAAAAATGGTACTTGATACTTTCTTGCTTAACACTCAGCATTATAAGGTAGGTATCAAGAGTAAAGTGGAGCAATCCCGGGAAAGGAGTAGCGCTCTTCCCTACATCTCGGTGCAGTAGCTATTGAAAAAGGAGCCTTAAGATCTCCCTCGACTACGGTCACCAACTTTACTTACTTTATATATATATATATATATATATATATATATATATCGCTTATTTGCGAGGCAGAAGTAACCAGCAAAGATTATCTGGCCACGTCAAGCATTCTCTTGAAAGTCAATGCACCAACGATATTTTAGTAAATTAGTATAATCATTTTAGTTAATATCGTTATTTAAAAATGCTTTCTTTCTATCTTTCTTTCGTTTCTCATATCATAATGTTCATCTTTTCTTTCTCTTTTGTTGCTGCATTCTTTTAGTTTTGTTTTGTTTTCTTTCTTTTGTCGTGTATTTTCCTCATTTACTGCGTGAGATTATTCTTTCTGAAATCATCCAATGCATTAATATGTTCAAAAGCATTATTAGTTTAATAAATATTCCCTTTTTAAAGCCAGCGTTATTTAATTACATTTTAAATGCGATGATTCCATCGAATTTCAACTAAATATACTTTACATTATTCATGATTCCCATACAACTCACTTCATTTTTAATTCAACTGTTTATTAACAATGTGCAATATCCGTTAATTTGCTTTCAATTATTCAATAAAATCTCTTTTTCAATATTCATATAATTATGTAAAATTTTTCTTCTAATAAAAACTTTCAATTATTACGGAATACAGCAACAATAATACTTTTATATAGAGCATCATCATCGAGCGAATATTTCTGGCAGATTTTGTACATTGAACTTGCTGCGTACAGTTGTCTAGATTTATGCTGTAACGGTCATGTGTGAATAATACATTTTATTTGCGGACAATAAGTATTAATTATGGTATACTTGCGTTCTGGCAAATGTATATGTCACCTAATTTCCTCGGGGAAGTTCACGTCGGGTAACGGCAAACGTGTTGAATTGCATCATCATAGTAATCATGTTAGAACTCCAGTCATGATATTATGTTCACTTTCGGATTAACATCATTGGGAAAGGGAGGAATTCCTTATGCAGCAGGTATAAGTTAAATAAGTTAAATAGTTGTTCTTCTACAAGAACATTTTTGCTTTAAATAACCTTCGAAAGTTGATATGCCATTGAACATAGAAATCAAGAAACCAAACCAATTTTCCTGCATGTTTGTATTAGTGGTGAGTATTATTAAAAAATTAAGGTTACTCAAGGAAAATTATTTCGTAGAAAATTTTAAATGTTTTTAATTATTTCAATTGTATCACAGCGTTTGGAAAAACATGAATGCCTTTGTTTTCTCCAAGCTGTGGATAAATAGTTGGGCAGACTAGGTTCTTTAGCTTTTGTCAGCTTTTGTAAGTCTAAAAGAAATAAACCTTTGAATTCAAACCAGCTGTACTCTGCTTAAAAACTGTGCTTGTGTCTGTTTCTGCGCGTAGAAAAAGGGTTGGGCAAACAAATGTAATTCTTTAAGGAAACTCAGGGAATTTATATCTATTGTAATGAAAGCCTGAAGCTTGCTAGCATATATCTGCCTTTAAAAGTCTGTTCTTCTGATACCCAAAATTCAAATTGCGCCAATGTTTTTTCATGATAATACAGCTCTTTCCGAAGCATCATAGAGAAAATTGGGGTGTACAGTAGTGAGTCTATGATCTTTCATCTGCTGATTTGGTGAAAGAGAAAATAGTTCTTACAAAAAATTTTTTATCTAAAATTTGTTAGCTATGCATTTACTTTGGGCGAGAGTATAATTATTAAGTGTACGTTCGGACAAAGATAAATCTGTCGTACTTCATCTTTTTGCGTGTGATCTGTGTATTATCTGTTTGTTCTGCCAAAGATCAATCTGCTGTTCTTACAGTCTTACAGTCTTTGATTAATATGTATGCATTATCTGTGCAAAGTGCTGAAGATTAATCTATCGTTCCTTATGTAACGTAATATGCTACAGAGAGAGGGAGGGGAGGTCGATTCTCCTACCCTTCTGTGTCTGAATCAACAGGCACCAAGGCTGACCGTTAAAGAGATATGAATGAAAGTCAACTCCTCGCACTCTATGAACAACGGTCTTTTGAACAAAGGAAAGAATCCAGGTCACTCGGGTATCCTGACCTGATGAAATAGTGGGGGAGGAAAAAGTCAAATGATTGGCCAATAGATCTTTAGTGCCAAAATGCCATTTTTACGTTAGTGAAATTTGGAAAAGAATCTTTAGACGCCGGTTTACAGCCAACTCCAGGGAAAGTCACGTGTAAAAAGAGTAGAACAGAATCTTTGGACAGAAGCCAGAGAAAGGCGCTGATTCAGCCGATTCTGGGGTTGTCACTCGCCTGTAAAAAGAAAGAAAGGAATATGAACATTTAAATTTCGTCAAAGATAAGTACAACTTAAACTGTTTTCCTTCAAACCTTTCTAAATATTGAGAAATTATATGTATTCAAATAAAAGAAAGAGAGAAACGGAAAGGATTCTGTTTCATCATTAGCAAATTAGTGAATGAACTTTGTTACATGCTTCAGTCTAACGACTTCGATATTTTCTCACGTAAAAGAGAGAAAAAAGAAAGAAAGAAAAAAAGGAGAAAGAAGAAAAGGACTGTTTAGAGACATTTATGTTTGATGCTTCCTATTGGCTTAATATAGCCGGTATTTTAAAAAGAAAAGATAATAGGAAACGGAACTGTTTCTTAAATATTATCATAATTTGTTTGGTCGTCGCCTATTAAAATTTTGTTATATTCTAAATGCACCCTTGTGTTGAAATCTTTTGGTTGTGTTATTTCCTCGATCAATTCGTCTTCCGTTGCACATATTTGTTTCAGCTTCGTATTGCTGTCATTAATTCTTGCTAAACGCTTTATTGCACCTTAAAACATTACAAGGGAATTTTGGAAATTTGACTACAGTAAATATTTTCTAACCTTGAAGTCCATTTTGTTCCGTTATCGGAGGGAGTAGGAAAATGAAGGACTTGGTGTGGTATGTGAAAGTGAATTGGAAACCCCCTTACCAGCGTCGGAGATCAGTCTAGCCCCAAATTAAACCCCCACATTATTTGCCAGTTTACCATATGCCCGAAATAGGAATCTTGACTAGGACTTATTTTGCGGAGAGTCAAGTGCCAGACTGCCGGCGACGTCACATATGCATAAAATGAACTCTCGTCCTGAGATAATTATTTATGCAGCGTTACACTTATCTTTTTAAGATCTGCGGATTGCCTGTGAGTTCTCCTGAAGGTCAATCTGTCGCCCTTACTCTCTTTGTTTTATATCTGTGTATTATCTGTGCAATGTGGTGCCCGTGGTGTAATAGTTATCGTCGTTGGATATGGACACGGTGACTTGAGTTCAAATCCTGGACGAGAATGATTGCATTTCACATAGCACTAATATCCTTGGGAAAGGTATGAATCCAATTATTCTCCCTGCAGCTATCGGTAAATAGTTGGACAGATTGGGGTCTTCAGTTTTGATGAGGCAACTAGTCTAAGAGAAGGAAAACTCTGAATTCAAACCTGTTAAACTTGGCTTAAAAATTGACCTTGTGTCATATCCAGCCCGAGCGGAGGGGTTGGTCAATAGGATTATCTGTGCAATGTGCTGAAGATTCATATGTTGTTCTTTATCTTTTTGTTTAAGATATGTGAATTATCTATGTGATCTGCCGAATATCAGTCAGCAGCTACTATTATTACTAGTATTATCGGTGTGTTCTGCCAAAAATTTATATCCCGTTCCTCTGTTTGTCTAGGAACATTGTACTATGTGCTAAAGATAAATTTGTGGTTCCCTATTTTTTTTTTTGAATAACTTTGTATTTTCTAAGACTTGAGATGAAGCCAATTTCTCTTCCCTCATCTCTTTCCTTAGGAACTTTGTATAATATGTACTTTCTGCCTAAAATGACACAGTCGTTCCTCATCTCTTTAAGATTTTTTACATTATCTATTCGTTCTGCCTAAGATCAATTCATCGATTTTCATTACCTAGCGTAATATCTGCGTATTATCGTTTCGTTCTACCGAATATTAATCTGTCGTTCCTCATCTGTTTCCTTAGGATCCGTGTATTATCTTTATGTTCGAAGACAATTCCGTCAATGCCCAGTTCTCTGCTTAGGGTTCGTGCATTATTTGTACGTACTAACGGAGATCAATATGTCGTTCTCAATTTCTGTTTTTAGGATCTGTTTTATCTGTGGTTCTACCAAAGATCCGTGTATCATTCTTTATCTACTTCGTTAGGCTGTCTGTTGGTCTTGCCTATGACCAATTTTTCATTTCACCTTTCCCAGCTTCGGATCTGTGTATTCCCTACGTGTTCTGTCGAATATTAATCTATCAACACTCAGCTCTCAATTTACAATCGATATTTTATTTATTCGTTTTGTAAAAGATCTACCTGTTGTTTCTCAGACGTTTGATGACTATCTGTGTAATATCTATTTTTTCCGCTGAAGATCAATCAGTCATTTCTTAGAGCTCTGCTTAGGATCAATGTGATGTCTGTTCGTTCTGCCAAGATCAATCTGTAGTTCGTCATCTGTCTGCTTACAATCTGTGTATTATCTGTTTATTCTGACGACGTTCAATCCGTCTTTTCTCCTTTCTTTGCTTAGGAATTATGAATTATCTGTTCGTACACCCCAAGATCACTCTGTCGTTCCTTATCTACATGCTTATGATCTTGTTTATCTCTTTATTCTGTATATGATCACTCTCTCATTCTTCAATTATCAGCAACACCGCTCTGTATTATCTGTTTGTTCTATCGAAGATCAATCTGTCTTTCCTCACAACTCCTGTGCATTATCTGTTTGTCCAGTCTTAAATTAATGTGTCTGTCCCCATCTTCTTGCTTCGGGTCTGTGTATTATCTTATCATTTTTTGGAAGATCAGTCCGCTTTGAATGGAATGTATTCTATCTGCAGAGTGCCTTAATGTGAAATGTCAATGTTTCACTTGCTCTTCGTCCTTCTCCTCTCTTTTTTCATTCCATTTTTTGTCGTTTATATTTTCTTCCTTTGTTTTTGTTTTTTATTTTAGATGTTCCTTCCTCCCTGTTTCTATCTATTCATTATTTCAAGTTACTTCATCCATCTTTTTCTTGTTAAACAACTTTTTGTAATCATTCTAATCACAATTTTCTTATTTCCTTTTTTATCTTTAGATTTTTATTTGTTCTCTTCTTTTAACTTTGGTTTTAGCCACCATTTACTTCTTTCTCGATTTTTCGTTTATTTCCTTCTTGCAATTTCTCTATAAGCAGACAAGTTAATGTATTTTTCCGAACATTTTCAATTGTCGGTTTTATGGTTTTATCCTCTTTCTCAATCGCCGTCTATTTCCATCTACAATCTATCTCTTAATACCGTGTAAACATACATGCATATGCATTCAGCAGTTCTTATCTGTCTGTATAATCAGACTTCTGCTCACATTATTAAACCCATTAATGGAACACATAGTGACCGACTTCCGGTGTTGCCGTTAGATTTTCTTTTTTATTCACTATTCCTGCCGGTACTAGATTTTATGTTTGGTTCCGTTTTCGTTTCTGGGGAACAATCTTTTTGTTTCTACTTTATTCACCGAGCGAATACGTAATTTGAAACAAAAACGACAATGATGGCCGAGAGACGAGAGATATTTTGGACGCTTCTCACGCATCCGTCAAACTACACATTTACTATCCTTTGGCGTTTTTAAGTCTAGAAAATGAATATTACTTTTTTGTTGTCGTATTTTTGCCAATTTACTTAACTACAATAACAACCTAAATCTCTTCCACTGTCTATATATATATATACACACACGATGGTCATTCAAAAGATGAGGAAATATTTTTAAAAAGCAAAATAGATTTTCAGAATTTTTCCATAAAGGTAAATTCTGCCTTGTTTGTAGTTAGTTTATAGCAAATATTATTTCAATTTCAGAAAAATATTTGTTTTAAGATAATTCAAAATGGCTGCCAAGCAAACAGTGTGTTCCCAGCTTGAACAGAAGACTCATAAGTTGTTTTGTCGCTTAGAAGTGCAAACCGTGTGAATTTTAAAGAAGAATGTTCTATAGGTACAGTGAAGTATTTTTTTTTTAGTGAAAACAATGTTTACAACTGGGTTAAACATGGCTTTGAGCTGGAGTCGAAAAGACAGTCTATAGATTGAAAATTCTCTGACTCTCAAGTAAAGAAAACTTCCGTGTGCAGCATTAATTAAGGAATATCATGCTGCCAGTCTTCAGGGCCATAAAGGAATCCATCACTACGGATTTCCTTGAAATAAGTGCACGTGTAAACATTGCTTTCTATTGGCAACTCCTAAGTCGAAATTTACTTTATTAATTGAATGGTCCTCGTATAAATACCGATATGGATGGTAACATTCACTATGTTGTTTTATGACAATCGATTATAGAATAAAATTTTTGTCTTTATTTATTTTTCAAGCAATACGGTGACACTTGACTCCTCAGATCTTATCTATTGCGATATGCATGTGTCAGTTTTCTGCTTCACTCTATCTGTAACGGTTGACTGCTACTTTCTCACGCTGCTACTACACTCGGCAACCTTCTACTGGCCACTACAGTAGACTTGAACTACCCTCTTAAATGTGTGGGGTTTTGCCCTCCAGAAAAAAATATCCAGCTGGGGCCACCCAGAACAAAAATGCATTAGAAAGATGAGATCATTGTCTCCTGAATTCATTCGTACTTGCGCTGAAAACTTTAGTTTATAATGGATGATAAAAACTAACCATTTCATTTTCATGGAAAATTCTTTCTTTTTCTATTAGTTCTTGAATTAGTTTTTATATTTTGCCCCATCTTCCAAACTTGTTTTGATACTTTTCCTCCAAACACATCCATGAACATATATAAAAATACACTACGCCTCTACCCACGCACACCCATACAGATATGCTAGTACAGGCATATATATGCATACACACTATACCCTTATAGAGGAGGTGGGTTTAGCGTAACGGTTATCACTGAAAGATATGGAGTTTGTGAACATCTGGTTGATGCTGTTTGTGGATGTCATCGTTCTAACAGATGACAAAGTTAAAATAAAAAAGCAAAAAACTAGATAAATAACTGGACCTGTCCTAAGAGCTAAAAAATGTTGAACAGATAGGTGAAAGTGATATCAATCCTCGAATCGATCCTGAAGCCTCTCGAAAAGAGACTTATCGAACTTGACTTCAGGGAAAATCAACAGTTACTGCTGGAGAAAAAAATTCGCAAAGTTTATTGTGACAATCCAAAACAAAATAGAATATGTCATCACCAACAAAAACTTTTTCCTATAAAGCATATCGTTTTTACAGCAGAACGCAGTAGAAAAGAAAAAAAAAACCTATTTGAAAACATTCACAAAGGTTTGGATATTACGGCAATCCTAGAAAAGTTAAAAAAGACACAACAAGGTTATAAGAGTATTCGAAAGTGAAGCGATTAAGCTTAATAACTGATTATAACAATTGGAAATCCGATTAAGAAGTGATATAATGCACTAATGGTGTTGTTAGAATCTGAAGCAAGTGATGGAATTTTATCAGCAGTTGGTAAAACTAAATAACCAAAGCATATAATCATTTGATAAAGATATATATATATATATATATATATATATATATATATATATATATATATATATATATATATATCAGATAACAAATTAGGGGGCAATCTAAGAGTTTCATGCGTCATTAGATTACAGAAAGTCACATCATGTTAGTAGTTTCTGATGATTTTTTAAACATTTTTCCCTTTTTGGGTAATATTGAGTTTTCTGGGATAAGACATAGTTGTATTTGACAATCTCATTTTATTGATTTTATCATTTTTTCTTACTTTTATTTAATCCTCTTTTTCAAATCATGTGACCTAATCAACTAAATTGATTGACCATTTCTCAGTCGTTAAACAAACGTCTTTTCTTTCTGCTGATTAAAATCAGGCTTTTATGTTATTAAAGATTGGTCCTTATTGCTTCTCTATTAGATATGATTGTATAATGTTTTTTATTGTAAATACTGTCGTATGTGTAATATTCTTCCTGGACATATTTAGATTCCGTATTGCAAACTTATATACATATTGTAACTTATATACATATTGACAATAATAATAATAATAATAAGTAACTAGCAAAACGAAGCAGGAATAGTTGCAGCAGACAGAGAACGACCACATGTCTAGAACGATGTTGATAAAAAGATTATGAAATACCTTCGGAAAGTGGACAAAGAAGGCAGCAGATTTGAAACGTAAGATTCAGAAGAAGAGCAAAACTAAACGATTGCTGTAAAATTCGTTGAAACGCCGAAGAACATTGACGGTGAGTAAATATTTTAAAAGTTTTAATGCTAAATTATCGAAGTAAGAGTTTTATTCTTTTTCTTTAGAATGGTAAATATTTAGAGAGGGAGTGGGGGTTGAAAAGGAGGCAAAAATGACTGGCGAAATGAAATAGGAACAGTAGCCGAAGACCTAAACGCGTCTCGTGACTAAAACTATCTTGATAAAAGCCGCTAAAAGATATAGATTACGTGAAACGCAGAGCAAGGTTCATAATAAACGATTGCTACCAAAATGCTCAGGGTTTAACAAGTAAATAATATTAGTTATAAGCCACTGAGGCAGTTTGTACAAAATGAAAATAAAAACTGTTTTTAAAAGGTTTTTATAAAGGTTTTGAAAAGAGGTTTTTTAAAAGTGGACAGTTGGATTTAACTTAGTTAAAAGTTTAAAAATTCATGGCGTTTTAAAGGGTTTTGTGAGAGGAATGTAGATAATAAACAACCCCTGGATTTGGTAGAGCAACAATAAACTACCTTGAAGAAAAAACAAACCGAAACGTTATTCAACGTGGGACCCTGACAACAGGTATGGGTGTCATGATCTGGGTGCTCACTTGATAGCCAATACAGAGGAGCCTGTCAGGATCATACAAATGTTAGCTGTTTTAATTTCCGGTATATAAACAATGACCTAAGTAACTACTCAACTCAGAGATATCAGGAGAAAAATGAACTATAGGGAAGACAACAAAAATGTATTTTAGTGTTATCTCAAGAGCAATCTCATCCAAAGAGGCTATATAAAAACGATAATAGAAATTTGGACAACATGCGATAGATTTAATACAAGAAAACAAAGGATTATTGACCAAGCTAGAATGATCGTTTTCTGACTATGAGAATCTAAAAATATACCAAAAAGCAAATGGGGAAGAACATAAACAAGTCCCTATTACATAAACTGAAACGTTAAATACTGAAAACAAGAGACCCTTCACTAAATTGAAACGCAAAATAATGAAAACTGAAGCACTGTGCCCACCGGCACAACAAAACAAACGTTAACACAGGAAACAAAACAAATGTAGAGTTAATAAAAGAAATCATACCATTCTTGGGCACCAAGTCTGAAAAAATATTAAAGTAGAAACCGAATAGATAAACAAATTATTACCAAAACTTCGAACGGAAAACATCACTGAATTAAACAAGCTAAGTAAGGCAGTAGCAAAATTAATTGGTGATAAAATCGGTGTTCCTCAATTGAGCCCAATTAGAAATACAAAACCTGGATGGAAAATTAGACAAGAAGAACAGGTAAAGAAATTACAAACTAAGATGTGAAAGAAGAAAAAAAGATGGAAATATTTTGAAACGAAAAGACAAAAAAACCCAAAAAACCAAAAAGAAACAGTAGACAAATCTAAGAATGCAACTTGATGAAATGAATTAAAAGATATAGGAGAAAGAAAGAACACTTAAAAGATACCCAAAAAGGCTTACGCGAGAAACCAAAACTGAACATTCCAAAATAACAAAAGTAAATTCGACCAACAACTAGCAGAAGAATGCGCAAAGACATCCGAACAGTCGGAGGTCAGCGAGGCAAAACTATTATGGAGTAAAAGAGTGGAATAGAGAGAACATAACGAAAAGACCGAATAAATAATCAGCATGAAAAAAGTGTAACGGGGACCCGAAGATAATACACCAAGGATCGCTTAGACCAAAACTAAGAAGTGCCGAATTAGAAAACAACAGGCCATGACGGCATACATAGATTCTGGTTTATCAGACTGGCTCTTGAGCCGAGTAGATGTTTTGAAGAAACAAGTATACTTTAATGGATGACTAAAGGAACCCCACTCCCGCTGATCTAAAAAGACCCCCAAAATGAACCATCCCAAGCAACTAAAGAGCAATAATTTGTAAAATAATGTGTAAAATACTAAGAGCTCAGATTATAAAGGAGATTCATTACTCGGTAGTAAGCCGCGAACTGTTTCCTGCAGAAGAGAGAGGATGCCATTGGGGAGCAAGAAAAACTGATGATATGTTGTATATTGATCAGCACATCCTAAAGGACAGCAAAACGAGAGAGAAAAATGTAGCTATGGCGAGAATTGACAACAAAAACCTGCAATAATTCCCCAAGAGCTGGATAATAAACTTTTTCAAAAGCCGGGGGAAAAACTTCTGCAGAGTTAAAAATCTTCCAGAGAGATTCGCTTTCACCATTACCTTTAATAATAGTGATAATGCCACTTAATCTTAATATTAGAAAATATACAGGGGGCTACATATTACCTAATTCACCAGAAAAAAAATGTACGTGGACATAGCAAGCTGTTTGCAAATAATAGAAAAGAATCGAAGACTCTAATATGTGTCAAGAAAAAGAGGAAAATGACTCGCCGATATTGAAGATAGTGTTGACTGGAAGACAACAAAAAAAGAGGAAAAAAGACTAATTGCAGCGATCAAAATCAGCGCAGAAAACATGAAGATCAACAGAACAACAAAAACAAGGAAACAGAAATGGTAAGAAAAACAACTATATTGATATTTCAAGCGACAAACTATTGGAATCTCACACGAGAATAACTGAACACGGCTAAGAAAGGGGGTTTCTGAGAGAAAGTAAATATTTTCTAATACTGCACAAAATGACGTCATATGCTTTAACTATGTTAAAGCGAACAAAGATAAGACACAACAAAATAGCAAGTCTAGGTTATGTGATGAGAGAGACGAAACAACTAATCACATAATAAGCAAACACAGCAAACTAGCACAAAAGAAAATAAAGCTAAAATCGACTGGATAGGGAAAAGTGATCCACTGAGAATTGTGGACGAAACTGAAATTTGACCATATGAACAAACAATGTATGCACAAACCAGGATCCATCCTGGAAAATGAGACACAAAAACTTCACTGAGATTTTGAGATACAAACAGATTACCCAATACTGGCCAGAAGACCTGACCTAGTACTTAACAAAAAAACAAAAAACAAGACATACTGAATATCGGACTTTGCCATCTCGGCGGAGCACAGAGTGAAAATCAAAGAAAACGAAAAGAGAGACAATCACTTAGACCCTGCCAGAGAACTGAAAAGTTATGGAATATGAAAAAAAAACAAAAAAAAAACAAAGAAAAAAACAATGCTGATAGCAATTATAATTGGTGCACTTGGCACGGGCCCGAAAGGCTCGTTAAGTGGACTGGAAGAACTGGAAATCAAACGATGTGCTGAGACCATCCACTCTAGATAATTACTAAGATTGACCAGATTACCGAGAAGAGTCCAGGAGAGTTGAAAAGACTTGTTATCACTTTGACTCCTGTGAAAGACCATCAGCTAACGGTGTGTGAAAAAACTCGTAAGGAGAATTAATAATAAGGAGGGCAGCGAAACCTATGTCAGTTACTCTTGTTTTTAAATGTAGACGGAAAATATTTGTCGGTATCAGAAGTAACTAGTTAACCCTTTTCCGTAGCGTATAATCTTTATTATCAATCTGTAATTTTAAACTTCCGTTTTCACATCAAAGAATTAATTTGCAGACAGCAATAAGAGGCATTGAGGTAAAATTTTATTTCAGCTGATGGAAAGAAAGGACTAAATGTACAGAAACACTCTTAGATAACAACAAATTAGTGAATGTGAGAATATTTATCCTCAAAAACAATAGCTTAACTGAAATTTAAATAGTATAAAAGAAAAGCTAGTTCTTGATAACCATGAAAATGAAAGTGTATCACCTGAAATAAATGCAGGTAATAATGAAACTGATAATACATTAAAAATCGTTCAATCATTGTGTGAACGCTTCAGCATCGAAAAGGAATACAACAAATCAAGGAAGAGCCAGGTTAAAAAAAATCTAGACTACACAGAAAATAAGAAAAAAAAATCAACGAAATGAAACAAATTATAATCGTCAAGGTAACTAATACTGATATGAAATACAGAGCGCCTCCAAAATAATGACAAAAAGAAACGAATGTTGATTTGGTTTGGTTTCTGAGTTTAATGACATATCACCCTTTGTAGGTTATTTAATGCTGAAGCTATTCTCCTAGAAGAACAGTAGTGGTACTATTATAACACATAGCTGAGAGGATGAGGGGGTTCATAACTTCCCCGAGGGTATTTGGCCGAAAGTGAACGCAATAGCGCGACTGGAGTACGAACTCGCTTACTACGATTTTGCAGTCCATCGCTTTAACCATCACACCACGAGGACACCCCCAGAACGAATTTTAATAAAGTTGACAAACAATGCTATAGAAGATCTTCTATAAGACTTTCAACTAAATCTGCTTTTAAATGAAATGATATATGCCACTGCTATAGTAATAATCCCAGCCGCCATAACACAAGAAAAAAGCTTTAAGCAACCCAAATGAATGTTAATGATGCAAAAAGTAACAGTGGAATACAGAAGGGAGATATTTATACTTGATGAAATGAGTTAGGGTATGAAAGTGAAAACAAGAAAAGCAAGAAAAATTAGAAAAAATATATTGATAAGATAATATATTGATAAGATGATAAAGAAAATTTGTCGAAAAATACATCTAAAGGCCCCGCGAATCAGATATGAAAATTAAGAAAATTCTTTAGATGCAACTAAATATTATAACGCTAACCCAAAATATTCTATCGATAAATAGTAAAATAGACAATGAATATAAAGGAAAACCAAAAGATTGAAGAACAGAAATAATTTTGGAGTAGTAAATGGAGTCATGTATGTGGTTCGAGTGTGGGTCATGGTTATCTTTCGATGGCTGTTTTATTCTCATCTACAGGAACCACTTTAATAGATGAGCAGCATTAGTTCCCCGATCGAACTGACGATCGTGAGCATTGAGCCGCAAGACTCATACGTCCAGGACCAGGTTAGGCGTTGCATTTGTCCGTCAGAGGGTTTATTCGCATACATTTACGTCCATCATGCTGCTTCCCATGTGTACGTAAAAATTTTCCAGTAAGTTATAACTTATAATTTTCCAGTAAGTTATAAATTATTTAAAGTCCAAGACTAATGTATATTTATAAGAGATTTTTTTGTATATTTTCACCTGTCTTTTAATATTGGCCCTAACATGTTTTTTTTGGGGGGGTTGTGGCATTAGGGACTTTTTTTACTTAGGCTGTTTTTTGTTTTTTCTAAACAACTATTGGGTGGGTGTGGGGATTCTAAGCTTTTAGAAAAGACTTCTTCCATATACCGAGCGTGCTAGCACATTTAACCAGGGTCATATTTAAAACATACTGTACAAGCATCATTTTACGAAGAAAACTGTATACAATTTTGTAAAATTTTTCGGCATTTTAAATTATTAGGACTTAAGGACAATATACTGACCAGTTTTGGACTCTTGGCTTTTGGTGGCTCATGGTTAGTTCTTCATCGCTGGCCTTGTCCTCTACCATTTAGTTATTAATGGATTTAAATAAAATGTGGGTAGGTCTACTACTCTGGGAGTGGGACTATAGTCATTTCGTTATTTTTTTTATTTTTTTATTTTTATTTTTTGTGGCATTGGGGACTTTTTTTACTTAGGCTGTTTTTTGTTTTTTCTAAACTACTATTGGGGGCGGTTGTCGGGATTCTAAGCTTTTAGAGAAGACTCTTCCATGTACCGAGCGTGCTAGAACCTTTGACCAGGGTCATATATTAAATTTGGATTTATGTTAAAATTGTCTTTACATTTAAAACAACCTGTACAAGCGGCATTTTGCAAAGAAAACAGCATACAATTTTTGTAAAATCTTTTGGCATTTTAAATTATTAGGACTTAAGGACAATATACTGACGAGTTTTAGACTCTTGGCTTCTGGTGGCACATGGTTAGTTCTTCATCACTGGCGTGGCCATCTACCGTTTAGTCATTAATTGATCTAAATAAAATTTGTGTAGGTCTACTACTTGGGGAGGGGTACTATAGTCATTTCATTATTTATTTATTTATTTATTTACATTTTTTTTAATGGAGAAATAGCGTAATGAATAGCGAGGCAAACTCTTCTTTCGAGGGTGTGTCCTGCGATCATCGAATAGTGACGGCAAAAAGACAACTAAGCCTATAAAAAAACGCCACACGAACAGCGACTACCAAACACTATGACTAGGCCCTTCTTAACAACACATATATCAGAGATAGATATGTATTAGAATTGAAAAATAGATTCGAGACACTACAGTAGAAGACTGAAAAAGGTACTCCAAATGACGAATATGAGGCAGCAGCATATTGTATTCCGACAAAACCTAGAACTAAATATAGAGTCCCATGGGAAACATTAGCGGTTAGAGAAAAACGTGCAGACGTGCAAACTGCCTCCAAATGCTATAGTAAGAACCCAACTAACACAAATACCCTAAAACTAAAAAAGGCACCAAATGAATTAGCAAGCTTATATCTAAAAGAACATACAGGATACGTACAAAGTCAGATAGATAAGATTAGAGACTCAGGGGAAGATATGCAATCTAGGATAGCCTGGCAAACGATGAACGAACTGAGTTGAGGGAAGAGCACAGCCAAAGCTATATTGAAAGCTAGAAACCAACAAGAAAGAATAAAACTGTGGAAACATCATTTCGAAAATCTACTAAGAAACCCACCGAAAGTTACACATGAACCAATCACCAGAATTATTAGTAAGCGATTGGGCATTAAACTTGGGCCGTTCACCCAAGAAGAACTCGACTCAGTTCTTAGAAAAATTTAAAGTAAGAAAGCTGCAGGGCTTGACGAGATTCTCCCCGAAGTATGGAGGACCAGACAACTCGACGACATACTGCTCCGACAATGCAATGCAGTCTATAATCAAAATCCGATAGCCAAATGAATGAAGGGATGCATCCTCCCCTTCTCAAAAAAGTGTGACCTCGGATTAGCCAAGAACTACCGAGGTATAACATAGCAGCCAAAATTTACAATGCCCTACTACGAAACCGCATAGAACCCAAAACTGACAACATTTTTTAGGAAAAACCAAAATGGCTTCCGAAGAAATAGATCCACGACCTCACAAATATTAACCATCCGTAGAATCCTTGAAGGCGTAACCGACAGGCGACAATATTATTTGTCGACTTTACCAAGGCCTTTGATTCCATTCACTGAGGGAAGATGGAACAAATCCTACTTGCATACGGCGTACCAAAAGAGACCGTCGCAGCAATAACGATTCTATATAGAAACACCAAAATGAAAGTACGTTCTTCGGGTGGAGACACAGAATATTTCGACATTGTAGCAGGAGTACTGCAAGAGGACACGCAAGCCCCATACCTCTTTATTATCTGTCTAGACTACGTGCTTAGAACATCGATTGATAAAATCAAAGAAAACTGCTTCGAGCTGACAAAGAAAAGAAGCAGGAGGTACCCCACGAAAACAATTACCGACGCCGACTACGCCGATGACATAGCGATTCTGGCAAATACACCCAACCAAGCCGAAACACTACTGCATAGTTTGGAATAAGCCGCTGCAGGCATTGGCCTCCATGTCAATGCACACAAAACTGAATACATGTGCTTTAATCAAACAGGCGATATTTCCACACTAGACGGAAGCTCTCTGAAACCAGTAGATACGTTCACCTACCTAGGAAGCTATGTCTCAACCGAAAAATACATCGACACGCGGCTAACGAAGGCATGGACAGCTATCGATAAGCCATCGATCATATGGAAGTTAGACCTGACCTATAAAATGAAACGCAGTTTCTTCCAAGCAGTGGTCGTATCGATACTGCTATATGGATGCACTTCTTGGACGCTAGCAAAACGGCAATTACACAAGAATGCTGCGAGCAATATTGAACAAGTCCTGGAGGCAACACCCCACAAAGCACCAACTATGCGGCCACCTACCTCCCATCACGAAAACTATACAAGTTAGACGAACCAGACATGCAGGACACTGTTGGAGAAGCAAGGACGAGCTCATAAGTGATGTACTCCTATGGACCCCCACATATGGCCGACCAAAAGCAGGACGGCCAGCTCGAACATACATACAGCAGCTCTGTGAGGATACGGGATCTAGCCCTAAAGACCTGCCAGAGGCGATGAACGATAGGGAGATGTGGCGAGAGAGGGTCAGGGATATCCGTGCTAGCGGCACGACATTATGATGATGAAATAGAGTCATAAGTAATCATATAATAAAAAGGTGGCTTGGATTGAAAATATAAAAGACACTTATGAAAATCATGAGCCACAAATGTAGGAAGATAGTTCAACAGGAGAGATTATAACTACACATAAATGGAAGTCACCAAGAATGGATAAAATAACAAATTTTTGACTCCACCACCCATTCTCCACATCAACTAATGCAGAGTCATTTAGGAATCAGAAAAAAATTCACTGGCTTATAAAAATCAAAAACAAAGGGAATAAAAAAAACTACTGACTTATGATTCCCACAACAAATAAAATAATAATATCTAATATATAATAATACTGATTATATCTAAAGGAGAGAATATTCAAATTCATAGAATATAAGGATGTCTTCCATTTAGAAAAAATGGACTCCAAAAAAGAACATTATTGCTCCAAAAATCCGCTCCTCATAAAGAAAATTATCATGGAGTATTGTTGACCTAAAAAAATGTAAGTGTGGCTTGGATTAACTACAAGAAGGCCTTTGATAGCATATCCCACGAATGGATTATAAAAGTTTTAAAATTAATCCACAAAAAATGATTGATCAGAACTTATAATATGAATATCCACAAGGGAAAGACCCAAGGAAACTCATTTTCAAGACTTCAGTCTTTTATAAAGTTCTGATAAATATCTCTCTCGAACTGAAAAACATAGACTATGGATATAAAACAACTAGAAAAATAAACCACCTATTCTATGTGAACAATCTAAAGCCATATGACGATTTTGTAGGTCTACTAAGCACTTTGAAAAGATTTAGTGACGTCATAGGGATACAATTTGGTTTATGTAAATGTGCAGAAGTCCCATTACAGAATAGGCTCGCAGGTAAAGTTTTAAAATATCACACTTGATATAAACATGGACTAAGAATATAATAAAACATATGAATATTTAGTAATTAATGAAGCGAATCGTATCAGTCGTACTGTGAATTAAATATAATAAGAAAAGAATTCTATTGGAGAATAAGAGTCATATTAAGAACAGAATTGGATGTAAAAATAAAGTTAAAACAATTAACAACCTTGCAATACCATTAATGATATACAGTTTTAATATAATAAACAGGATATTGACGAAATGAAAAAGATGGATGCTAAAGTTAGGAAACCAATAACCTGAAACGGAATGCATCACCCAAGAGCAGATAGAGAACGTCTCCACGTCAAGAGAAAAATGATGGAAGAGGATGAATCCAACTATAATAAACCTATAAAATAACCACTGTGTTAAACGAAATATTCAGACGCTTCAACAGATTGGATACTACAGTCAGTAAAAACAGAAGTGAAAATAATTAGAAATGCTGATATTGATATCATAAAAACTACTCGCGAGCTGAAAAGTGCTGGACTGATGGTGGAGACAAAAATGTTAATAATAGCCGCTCAGGATCGTTGCGTTCAAGAAACTATCAGACTAATTGTGCGAAGAAAAACGATCAGTTGATCACTTATAGTTCGGATGCCCAATCCTGACACCAATGACGTACAAAGAAAGACATTAAAAATATTATAATATATTCATAAAAAATATGTAAATACTATGGAATATCTAAATCTGAAAAAGAAATGGTGTAAATAATAGCCAGAACCAATGACAGATGTTAGAAAAACTACTCTGCAATCTAAACGAACCGAAATATAAAGAGTAATTCACCAGATATACTGATTAAAGACTCTAAAGGGAAATATGCCTGGTAATCTATATGTCAGAGCGAAGAGATAATCACTCAAAGTAGATAATAAGTAAATTAAAAAAACACGTAATAGAAACTGAAAAATGCTACACCTTAATACCACCACCGTGCCAGTAATAGTGAAAACCCTGTTTATGATAAAGAAAGGGGGAGCTAAACACATAAACAAGATACCTGGCAATCCCAGCTTATATAAAATAAAAAAAGGATTGTAAGAAATCATAAGTATAGCTGAAAATTGAATAATAATAATAATAATAACAATAATAATAATAATAATAATCACGACAGATTACCCCAAGAACAATATAAGTGTCGACAAGAATAAAAAAATTACCGAATGGATGACAGAAAAAAAACTGTCCTCACCCAGAATGACCTCCATCAAAAAAGAAAAAAAAAATGAATAAATAGATAAAAGCAATTCCAAGTAACTTAAACCAATAACATATTTACCAATGCCGTCGAAGATGTCAACTTGAAAAATAACAGAAGAAATCTACCACTCGATCAAAAGACAAATACTATTTTCTAAGGTTCAAAAAGGGTTTGTCGCTAAGGAATAAACGATCTTTGGTCCAAAACATAAAGGAGGCAAAGTCTCGAAGAGAAAATATATCTATGGCATGGATTGAGTACAAGAAAGCATATTATATGGGCCTACTTAGCAAAATTTCTTAAAGTATTCATTATATTAGAGATCTACTTGATGGCGACACTGACGTTTTGCAAGAAAATACATTAAATCAGTTCAGATTGATAACTTGCCAAGGCCACGTACCTCAAATACCGTTATATCTAATGAAAGAAAATGCTTCCACTAAAAAAAACAAAAACGCATGAAGCAACCGATATCCCACAGAAATTATTCCAGACACAGACTACACTGATGAGCTAGCGCTTCAAGCAAATACCCCTGCTCAAGCCGAATGTCAACCACATAACCTAGAGCAAGGAGGTGCCCGTGGTGTAATGGTTATCGTCGCAGGATGTGGACACGACGACACGAGTTCAAACCCTGGACGAGCCTGATTGCATTTCTCATAGCACTAATACCCTTGGGAAAGGTATGAATCCAAATATTCTCCCTCCAGCTATGGGTAAATAGTAGGACAGACTAGGTTCTTCAGCCTTGGTGAGACGACTAGTATAGGAGAAGGAAAACTCTGAATTCAAACCTGTTTAACTCCGCTTAAAAACTGACCTTGTGTCATATCCTGCCCGAGCGAAGGGGTTGGTAAATAGGATAACCTAGAGCAAGTAGCCAGAGGCATTGGCGTTTACCCGAACCCAAACAAAACGGAGTTCCTGTGTTTTAAACAAGAAGGGGCCATCTTCACTTTAAGTAGCAAAGCCTTTAAAGTTGGTTGACAAGTTTATATACCTCGGCAGCATTATTGCATCAACTGAAAGTGATGTCAAAATACGCTAAGCGAAGGCTTGAAGTACTATTGACAAGTTATCAATTATGTAAAAATCTTATCGCTCTCATAAAAAGATGTTTCTTCCAAGCTGTGACAGCCTCTATACTGGTGTATGGATGCGCCCCATTGATTCTAAGCAAACGAATGGAGAAAAAGATTAAAGGAAGCCGAACAAGAATTCTTGGTACTCTTTTGAACAAATCTGAGAAGCAATATCACACAAAACAGCAATTCTACGTTCACCTGACTCCCATCACACAAATAATCCAAAACAAAACAAAACAAAACAAAACCAAAAAAACAAACAAACAAAAAAACAAACGAACAGGTCGTGCAGGGCACCTGCAGGAGAAGTAAGGGCTGCCATATGACTGATCATTTTCTCATGGAGTTCTAGATATGGACGCTCCAGTGTTGGCCGACCATCAAAGATTCGACTTCATCAATCCTGTTAGGACACTGAATAGAGTTTTGAAGCCCAACCACGAACGAAAGATGATTGGGACGAATGGAAAGAAAGAGTCAGTATGATTTGGTGATCATATAATACGTGTATACGTGAGTATAACCTATTACAACAAAAATCATAGCGAGATTTTTGATAAAAACTCTATGATTAAAATACTCTATTCTAATGAATAAATAATTTCTAAACCAATTTGAAAAGGACTGATAATCTTGTGTACTTCCATTCATGGGAATACCATTTTTACGTTACTTTGTATTGTATTAGTATATCTCTTCTTATTTTAAGATAGCGTTGACCTTAATTGTAAAGTATGATCATCCCGTTTATGAGATTAAAAAAATGAAGTATTTAGAAAATAAAATACCTTTTACCGCACACATCTCAGAGAGAACAAAAAGCGAATCATCCGAGACGTTATGGTTCGATCGTCATTTTTTTTTGTTTTTTTTTGTTTATTGACTTATCAACCTTCGTGGGTTATTCAATACCAAATCCATTCTTGTCTAACAGAAGTAGTTGTATCTAAATCGCAGTTGTGATTATAAGGGGATTCATGCCATTCTCAAGTCCGAAAGTGAACATTATAGCGCGACTAGATTGCAAACTCGCTTTCTACTACACCACAAAGATTTCGTTCAAGATACATTATGAAACGAAAATATGAAGATAATCGTCCTAATGATGCATGAAAGCAAATAAAAATGCTCGAAACCTAAGACGATAAAGATTAAATGATTGATTGATTGATTAATGGCAACGGCATGTGAAACCGTCTAGTCTTATTTCATGCCAAGACGTGAGGGAATCTCATTCATGGTATTTCAGATTTGCATTTTTTGTGTAGTTGTTTCTTTTGTACGAATACGAATCATTTTAAACATATCTATTTAATCCAGAGATAGGACCAAAACAGATACTAACACTACGACTCAGAGTAGACCAGGGAGTAATGGTAGTGAAGAGTTACTCCATACTTTTCAGGTCTTCAGATATGCTGCCTCAATTTCATATTTTGGACACATGTTTTTTAAGGAGGAGATCTTACACCTCTGCAAAGTATTTAGTCAACATATTTCGAGCCCCATTGACAGAGTGAGATAATAATTGAAATGAAGAGAAACATTAAATGATCTTTTCAGAAATTCTCGGTGTATCACTACGTTAAGTAAAATAGTGATGGCTCTTTTTAGAAATATTCCCTCAAAAAGACTAAAAATGTATCTTGCCTTACACATTATTTTTTTTAAATGATCACGGTGTACTCATATATTTTAACGGACTAATATTTTAAAAAGTAGTTTTTTGTGTGTAGTTATTCAACAGATTGTGAGGTGAATATATATATTGCATTCACAATTATACAACCTAAGAATTTAGACAACGAAATGCATATAAAGAAATGAACAATTTTTTCAAGTCTGTGTAGATTGTCAGGGAATTTTAAAAATACAATTTTGTCGCAAAGGACCACTTGAAGGCGAAATAAAATGGCTACCACAATGCAGACAATATTTACAGGCAATGTTAATCTTAGCCGTAAGCGATTCTTGTTCATAGACAATCTGATTATGCATATTTCGTTTTTCAGTGTGGCTTCTGGTGGCAAACCAAAGCAATCAAATATATTTCAACACTTAAAAATAAATAGCTAATGCTTTACACTTTTGATTTTTCCATATGAGACTCAAATGTCCAAGTTTGGTTTGAGGCCACTGATTTTTTGTATAATATTTAGTGTGCGAGTATAGTCAAATTATTATTGTTTCATTATGTACGACTGTAGACGTCTTCTTAGGGAAGAAACCAATGCAATTGAAGCTAAATTTAATGAACAGCCCGTTTGCTTGTTCGTATTTTTCTTCCCCCGCCATAGACAGTCAGGGTAAATTTGCACAAAATACCCTCGTTATTTTGTTTTATGAACTGTTTTATGAGATATCACATGGGCAATCATTCGTCAACATTATTGTCATCATAACAGATGTCTTTAATTCATTCTCACCACTCATCTGGCAATAGCATTTCGTAAGTCCACAAGATAGCACCCGTGTCCGCAAGAGCTGATGAACATAAGTTTTTGCTAGTTAAGCAAATCTGGTAGAAGTCCATAGAAGAATGCACTTATGAGTTCGTCCTTACATCTCCAGTAATGTCCAGCTCGCCTTTTCTGGATGGTTTGCAGTATGGGTTGGGAATTGCCGTACACCTGCTGTTTTGTTGTATGCTGCTTCAAAGATATCTTCAAAACAGCAATCAACATTCATGTGTTATTCAAATCTACATTTTTCTCCAAGTATTTTCTTTGTTCAAGTAGTGCAAACTTACTAGTACGAGTCAGTACTAGTAAGTTTGCACTATCATATCCAATACATAAAAGGCTCAGACAATATTGTGGCAGACACACTCTCACGCTCCACAATACAGTCTATTGATTCGGTAGATCTCACCTTCGAGCTCATTGCAGATGAGCAACGAAAAGATGCCACATTAGACAAACTAAAGGACACTTCCCTACAGCTGAAGGAATATCCTGTCCCATTTGGAACAAAAACAATACTTTGTGATGTCAAAACAGGTCACTCAAGACCTTATATACCACCATCACTTAGAAAAAGGTTATTTACATATTTCCACAACCTTTCACACCCTGGACGCCGAGCAACCACAAAATTAATTAGCAACCGTTTTGTTTGGCCCAATATGCACACTGACATAAAAACTGGACTCAAACCTGCTTGAGTTGTCAGAAGAGCAAAACAAACAGACACTCAAAGTCTCCTCCAGGACAATTCAAAAGACCAGATGGTAGGTTCACAAACCTACACATCGATATTGTCGGACCATTGCCAATAGCAAATGACTGTCAATATATACTCACCATCATTGACAAATTTACAAGATGGCCTGTTGCCGTCCCACTTAGAGATATATCAGCAGAGACTATCTCTAAAACCATATTACGAGAATGGATCTCAGTCTTTGGTTGTCCTTCTATAATAACAACAGACAGAGGCTCCCAATTTCAATCAACACTTTTCGATGAGTTTACAAAGTTATTGGGAGTCAAACATATAAAAACAACAGCATATCACCCCTGCGCAAATGGATTAATTGAAAGATTCCATAGACAACTTAAAACAGCTTTAACAGCTAACAAAAACTCCAAAACATGGTTTGATAATTTGCCTCTTGTTTTATTATCAATAAGGAATGTTATCAAAGAAGATCTGGGATGTACAGCTTCCGAAATGGTTTTTGGAACATCCTTAACACTGCCAGGTCAATTTTGTGAAAAAAACATTTCCTTACAACCTACTACAACATTTGTCAAAAATTTTAAACAGAAAATGAACGATTTGGTTTACACACCCACAAGAACACAAACAAAAGAACTTTACACACCAAAAGACCTTCACGACTGCAAATACGTTTTTATTCGAAATGATGCAGTCAAAAAACCCTTATGTCCTACTTACTCCGGACCTTTCCAGGTAGTTGAACGACACCCCAAATATCTTAAGCTTGCCATAAAAGGCAAATTTGATACTGTCTCCATAGACAGACTAAAACCGGCGTACTTGGACTTACCAATAACGGAAAGTACGACCGAACAACCTACACCTACAAAAACCACATTACCCAAACCAACCTCCACACCGACAAATACACCTGCAAACATCACCACAAAATCTGGAAGAAAGGTACATTGGCCGAAACATTTTATGACTTATATTACATATTAATAAATACTTTCAATATTTATCAATCTGCGGGGGGGTATATAGGATACAAATTTTTCTAATCTTAAAATAAGCAATAAAAACATACTTAAGAACATTCTAGAAATTTAGGATTAAACCCGTATTAACATTTAAATTACATTTTTATATTTTTCAACCAATCAGCTAAAAACATGGAATAGAACATTCTAGAAAATTAGGATCGGAAGTGAACCTACAGAAAATATTTAGGCTCGAAAATAAAATAGTAAAATACAAATCTGATTGGTCAATAAATGTCTACGCGCAAAAATTTTAGGACGATTCTTTGATCCACCTGTAGGATATAAATAACACAGAGTTAGGAAGCCAGACACACAAGACACAAGCTTACACACAAACGAAGACACAGACGAACACAAGCCACTAAGCCACTAGCCGATACTATGTCCAACCAATTCCTTTCCTTCCTCAACTAAAGTTCATGACCTCTTTTCAAATGGCCGAGAATTATTTTCAAAAGGAAAACCCGACAAACTACTTTCATCAACGAGACACGCTGTCGCCAAAATCATAAAACCCGCTATAAACTTAATGTAAGTAAGAACGACTTATTTACGGACTTCGTTAACATGACCCTACAGACATCTTTAAACAAATTTATTTTCCTTTTGTCAAACTTTATTTTCCAAAAGGCCATTTACACATCATATATTTTGTTTGTTTTCATATTCTGTTATATGCATATTAAATTGTTTGGTATTTAATGTTCGTTGTGTTCTATTCCATTTCTTTTGCGCGATTGTAATGTTTTGTGTTGTATTTGTGGTGGGAATAATTTAGAGAGCAATCTACTGAAATAACCAAATTACATACTCCCCCCACACATCTATTTCAGATGATGAGATATTGCTTCTGAGTTATTTGAACTGATATACTAATTTCTGTGGCTTGCCATTTAATGAGGAGATTGCACCACCTTGATTAAAAAAGACAAACTATCAGAGGATAAGCAAAGTCTAGATACAGTTTCGTACTTTTTAACCTTAGTTCCATCCAAGTTAGTGGTCTCAAAATTTTAGTGGTGAAAAACGTTCCAAATTTCCGAACGTCCAGACGAAAATTATCGTATTAGCACACTTTTTTAAAACTGTGAATAAACTAATAACTGATAAAACGCAAATCATATTTATTTTATTGCCGAACCTTCTGGCTTCATTAGATATTCTTTAAACAAATTAGACTAAATCATTTAAATTATTCTAATAATTATTTTCCGAGGCATGCAGGGGAAAATATTTTTGAATAACCCGATATCGAGGGAAAAATTATGAAATTCATCAACAAAAAATTACAGTTGATACTTAGTTGCCCTTCCTTGAGCTTTTATTAATCTTAATTCCCAATCTAATATTGCCCTCACTCATTTGACACATCTACGGTGTTGTGCCGTGAGACACGGTCCCGCTTGACTTGACGGTGTTTGTGTTTCTCAGGACCTCTCTCTCGCTCACCCACGTTGTATTTCTGAGACAAAAAGTGATAGAAGGTCACTGGAGTAGTTAATTGAAATACTGAACAGAAAAATGACTTGTAGCCGCATCTAGAATAATTCTTCACACAAAAGAAACACAGTCCACATAGTTTATAAATGTAGTATCAACTAAGTTAATCATATCGTTTTGTATATTCAGTAGTTTCAACCCTTCCAGTTTTCGTCTTTGTCATGTAACAATGAGATATTCAGAGACTAGTATAAGGTTGGGATTTCAGAAGGTCTTTTCAAATGACAGTCTTCAGCGGCAGCTGGAAACTGGGCTCTCGATCAGCGAAAACACTCTGCTTATACAATTTCGTTCCCTTTTGGTGTTAGTTTGGGTCTGACGGTTTTTAACGATTCTAGTTAATTATTTTCAAATTAGGGATCGGATATTTGTTCCACCCCTTTTTAAAAACTCCATCATATTCTGTATTTTATCGAACCCTAATACTTTTTATGGGGGAGCAGTCCCTTTTTACCACGTGGTGTTTTAATCACGAAAAACGCCTACGTTTACAAAACATTCTCAGGCTTGAAAAATATCATTATTTGGGCGCTTTTTTTTTCATAAACATCATATTTCCCAATCAAGTCTAAAAATAATTCCACATCTTTTATACATACATACAGATATATATATATATATATAATCATGGGATTTCAATTTTTGTTTTCACAGAGTTTCCATGCCGTAAAGTTTGGTAATAAACAATATATAATAATGGCCATTTTTACTGCATTATGTTTCACAAGAAATGATAAAACCCTGTTACTTCAGAAGAAAATTAACTTGATTTGTTGGAATTTACTTACTTTTGTGCGTCAGTATATATATATATATATATATATATATAGAGAGAGAGAGAGAGAGAGAGGAAGAAAGATAGATATAAAAGTTAACCAATATAAAAGATGTAAAACAAAAAAGTAATCGATAGCGAAATTCGTTATTGCGGTTTTCACGGTATTTTGATTATTCGACTTGAACACAAAATGTTTAGCGACAAAAGCGGGATTAAGATCAACGATTGTACAGCTAGGTAAATACAGGTAATTAGATCATGAATATGAATTAGTCTGAACAGTCAAAGAAAGTAGCCTTCAGATTTGTGCACAGACAATAGGAATACGTGAGTAAAATCAAACGGTCGTCAGCTGAAACATATATTTAAAAAATAGATCTATCTATCTATCTATCTATCACATGCAAGAAGGTAACTATCTCTTTTAAAGAAAAATCCTTATTCTTGAATATATTCTTCTGTTTCAAAATTTTCTGTTTTTTATTCAATATTTTATTTCTTTTAGAAGACACGTTTCTTGTTTTATTTGCTGGTTCTTTCTTTAGGTCAGGCTCTTTTTACACATTTTTTAACGCACTTTCTTTCTTTCATTCTTTCTTTCTTTCTTTCTTTCTTAAACAATCTACTTTTACTTTCTTTCTATCGATGATTTATTTCCGTCCGTCAATTTTGTTGGATTCTTTCTTTCTGTCAATTTTATACTTTTTTTCTCTGTCTTTCTGTTGGGTTATTTTTATTTATTTATTTGTTTGTTAAATTATTTATTTATTAATTTTCTTTTCATTTTGGCTTTTAATCTTTCAGTCGAACGGTGTTTCTTTCTTTCTTTCTTTCTTTCTTTCTTTCTTTCTTTCTTTCTTTCTTATCAAAGATTTGAATGTTGTCTTTTCCTTCGTTTAATCGTTTTTTTCTTCTATCGTGTTTATTTCTTCCTTCTGTGCTTTTTTGTATACCTCAATTCATCATTTTTCGAGTATTTTTTTTCTTGGTTTTTCCCATTTTATATATTTTTCTGAAGAAATTCTATTCTAACCAAAGTCGACATGAAAAATATTTTAATTTTAGTTTTAGAATTAAATTTAAATATTTACATTCAGAGAAGTTAAACCTTGAAACACTAGAGAAACTTCACAATTATAAAACTACGCCAGATTAATATTCACTTGGTCACCTCCATTTATTATACTGAGCAAAGAATAGACGGGCAAGAGAATACATTAAGTCACACATTTATGGAAATTCATCGTTTCATCGATATACAATATGTTCATTTCATTTAAAACTAGCAAGAAACATTAATAAAAATTCATCTCGTGTTTTTATTCGACTGTTGCGTTGATAAAATCCCAACAGAATTTTTATCGTAGCAATAAAGTCAAGCAAAAAATATATTTACCTAGAAGATGGACAAAAACAGCCGTGAATATCTCGGCCATAATATATATATATATATATATATATATATATATATATATATATATATATATAATGAAGGGCACATTCATTAATTGTTTATGAAGATCAAATTAACTTCCGAAGGAAAAACACCAGGATTTTATTATCTCTAACGAAATATGCAATCAGAACGAATATGATAAAAAAAAATTACTCATTGTGAAACTCTTCAGTAGTGAAAAGTTTAATAAAAATAAAATTACTGGCCCTTTGCTTGAAAAGATAAATATCATATCAAGTGTACTTATTTGTAGACTGCCGCGTATTCATGCTTTTGTTTGCAGAGCTTCAATGCTGAATAGTTTAGTGATAAATAAAACTTAATAGTCACTGTTTTGAGTGCATAAATTTCAGCTAAAAATTATAAAATCATTGCATATTTACTCCAGAAGAAAGTAAACTTCAATGAAAAATTGATTGGTGTTACATATGTTTAAGTGTAAATACATCTATCTATCTATCTATCTATCTGATTAATATCTATAATTGTTAATATCTACAGCTTTTATAAGTTTGCTTTCAGCCCTCAAAACTCAGACTTTTTTATTATCTTATTGTTATAAGCCCGGGGATAAAGTGACAACTCTTTTTTATAAAAATATAAACCCTATTTTTTATTAACAAAAGTTGTAGCGAAATGGCCGTAAGAGAGAGAGAGAGAGAGAGAGAGAGAGAGAGAGAGAGAGAGAGAGAGAGAGAGAACTGCTCGGGTTTACACCACGTTAAGGTAGATATATTTAGAACCTTACTTCGTGTTTTTTTCACGGGAAACTGATTCAGAACCGGTTCTTAACAAGGGGGCAATGGCCCCCGTATTATTGCCCAAAACGCCATGATTCTGCTGACTGTTGACTGTCTACTCTGCTGACTGACCACTGACTCCTCAGGTTTGAAAACTTCTGCTGTTATATATTTTTGACGCCCTTCCAGTGCACCACCTACGCAATTCACGTGGCATTTCTGCTCTCCCTTGTTTAATTTACAGCTGTACATTCTATTTTTGAAATCTACACAAAACGGCCTTTCAAAGGTCAGTATGTAACATCATGCGTTTTTTTCTTTAGTTTTTCTGGCGAACTTCTTTGTATCAGAATCCAATTGATAGTGAAGTTGCGTTAGGTTCTGCGCTCGAGCGCAATCAATCATATCGAACTATAGTCTTCAAGAGGATTATTTTTTTGTAGTCATTTTTTCTATTTGTTTGTGTTCGATATGTATTTTATTGGAAGGATTTTTGAGTGGGGTTTCTTTGGTTAGCATGATATGAACCCTTAATACTTACATTAACCATACAACTATCATTATATGTCGTCGTCTTACACACTACTTCTCTGAGACTAGTGTCAACAAACAACGTATAACACCGATAAATATACATCTGCTGAAATGTGAAAAAAAAAAACATCAACACCTCCAAAATTATACATATAACTTACCAAAAAATAAAAGACACTAAACGCTTACACATCATTGAAGCCATCAATATTAAAGATAAAAAAGTAATCATAAATAACATAGTATATAACACTGACACTAACATATCCAACATCTTCAATAAGTGACATGCTAACCAAAGAAGATTCACCAATATCAAATCCTTCCACGGTAATATTTCTGTGAAGCATGTTACATGAAATCACATATCTCATTCTTTTTAGCATTTTTTAATTGGATTTCTTAAGTACCACGATATCAAAGTGGTACTTCCTTACTTAAAGACTCTCCCTTAAATTTTCCGTCTGTCTAACATGAATTTGAGTGGATGGCCGCTACGTTGTATGTAATTTGTTATTTATTTTTTTCTGTGTATGAGTTGGCCTATAGGGATTGAATAATAAATAAAGGTGAGAACAATAAATAATAAAACAAAACCAGAAAAAAAACATAGAATAAAATAAGTACCAAAGAAATAACCATCTCCCAAGAGACCCCTGATAGAATGAACAATCTGAGTATGCTTGGAAAAAGAATAGGATTTATGGTGCCAAAAAGAAACTCGGGAAGGCAGCTATCGCTTTTGCACGGGGAGGTCTTTTCTGATCAAAATTTAGTTGCAAACTTCCATTGCAATAAAGTTTAGTTATAATAGCCTCAATCGTCTCCTTGTCTCTTTCTTCCTTCATTCCAATTCAGCTAATGTGACAAAAAAAAAAAAAAGAAAAAAGAAAAAGAAACACATTTTGGGATTTAAAAAAGAAATAACCAACCACTCACCATTAACACCTTAAAGGTCATTTAGTTTATTTTAATAAACCAAGCGGAACCATCCACTCCTTGACTCAATGCAACACCTGGAGCGGATCTATGCATGTTGTTTGGAATATCTCAACATAACTAATTTTTGTATCTTATTCACACCGTTCCAATGATCTTTCTTATATTTCAATCTTTTGAAATATATATATGATGGCAACATATCTGTGGGTCTTAGTGTGTATTTGCATTAGTGCTATGTTATTACGAAAAAGAATTATAACTCTTCATAAGAAATATCCTGTAGTCATCCGTGAAATATGTTGTCACCCGTTTTTTAGGATTTTTAAAAATGAATATATATTTTAAAACCCATTTTATTCAAAGATCGTTTTATAGAAAAGCAAATCAATAAGCGCATATTGAAACAAGTAAAATTTGAATGAAAGCAAAAAAGAAAAAACTATTTTAAAATTGGTATTATTCAATTTGTTCCCAATATATCAAAGAAGAAAAAATGTGATAAACATTGTACGATGGTAGACGATAATAACTTTTCCCTTCCATAATGTCAACAGTCGTAGTTCGTCAAGAATGATAAAAAGATGCTTGATTTTCGTCTCCAATGAAAACAGAACAAAATAAATCCCCTAAGAAATTTATGCTTTTTGATTGTCAGTAACTTTAATACCATCAGATATTCCACTCATTTTCGATTTTCTAATTGGGAAAATTTGTTGATTACCTTTCTGTCCATGACATTTTCTCTAGCTAACGCAATCGACTCAGGTTTCATACACTGTTTTTCTCTTTCTGAATACAAACAAGTGTAGTAGCGAATAAACTTTTGTATTTGTGAGCTAAGACGGGTTTTTTGTGCGTACGTCAATTTTTCTCACGTTGAGGTTATCACGAGGTCCGAGAGACACTTAAGACGTTGTACTAGTAGTGATATAAATGTCGATGGATACCGTACTAGCAAAAACTTCTATTTGAACACCAAAGCGTTGCATACTTCTGTTTGTGCCGTGTAATGTCACAACCGTCTCTTTGGTGTGTAACTGTACAAATCTGCTGGTGATCTAACTGCGAGAGGTATCTACTAAGGGGCTAGTGGTCAGTTAAATTTTGTACTAGACGCATGTGATGAGGAACAAAGCCAGAAGAATAGGCACATCTACCCTCGGAGTTTGTACAGTAAACACAACATGGTGTCATAGCATGGAATGAGCAGATGCACCGCGGCAACCGAGGCTTTTCGCCACATTTATACCGTTTATAATTCTAAATTCGTTTTGAATATTTTGATTAAGATAAATAACAAATAACAAAACACTCAGTTCAGCAATATTGAAGTTTTAAATAAAAAATGCCGAGAAAAGATATATGGAAAGTTCTCTTCAGGAGGAAAAAACACTCACAAGTGATCGGAAGAAACTGGGTAGTTTCGACAGACCCGATAGCTTGCTAGCAAGAGTAAAACAGATGCTGCAAAAGAACGTGAAACAGAGGACGAGCGACAGGCTTTTTTGCTTGCTAAAAGCAATAATACAATGTCTACAAGAGAACAAGAAACCCAAGAAAGACGTAAAATTAGAAATTCTGTTTAAGTATACCATTCCACAAAATGACCTCATGTAAGAGCCTAAAGAAATATTAATTGGTTGATGGAAGCTTTTTCATGATTTCCAAAAAGATTACAAAAGTGATTGCAAAGTAACACTAGGGGAAAAAAACAACAACAAAAACAGTGTGGTGCGAGGAAGTGGCCTACAGAAGCACCTGGTCTATGTTGATTAGTTGACAAAATCAATTTGCCAACAATGCAAGACCCTAAAGAATTTAACAAGAATCTATTATCACAGGATACTCCAACAGAAAAATACTTCAGAAAAATCACCTGAAATACAGTTCTGCTTTCCAAATAACATGATTTGAGAAAGATTAAAACGTAAAAATTTTTGGACCCTAGACAACTTATAAAATAAAGTGTCAGAGTTATGATAAGATTCCTGATGTATGTAGAGATTCCAACCTGCTATACGTGGACTAAGCAAAAAATATGGATTCAATGGAATCATGGGCAAGCAATTAAAAGACAAGAATTCAAGGCATGTGATGCTGTTAGAAGTTGTTATACAGTCCATCACAAAAGCCGACAATGTTTAAACCTACATTTACCTCTTCACACTGGTGCTTTCAAGATAAATTGTCTACAAAATAACAAAATGCATGTGGATTATATGATCTTTTATAAGGCAAAGTTAACCCAAGAAAAAATTCTAAAAGAAGCAGCAATGTCTTGAGTAGCCAGTCAGATAAGACAGTTGTTTATTATGTTAGTGATCAATTTCATTTTCTCTGCGATGAGTACAAAAGCAATATATCTAGGGAATTCCAGGATGAGCCTTGAATTTTAGCCAGAAATTGATAACCAATCTCTCAGTGATCTATCTTTTTTCAAACCAGGCTCTTGATAGTACCTTTAATAATTGTGGGATGCTAGAACCTGATGAAAAATGGAGATACATCACGGAATTTATCAGGAGACAAATTCTGATATTCATACTTTGAATCAGTTGATCGTTAAAAATGACAAGAGAGTAACATTCTTCATTGATGCTCCAAGTGGTTGGACTTATCTAATAAACATGCCGCTTTCAATAGCTTGTTAGAAAAAAGAATATTGCTCCTACAGCAGCATCAAGTGACGTTACAGCAACACTTCTGAATGAAGGAAGAACTGCTCTCTTTTGGGTTTATTTGTCCCCAGATATCATACGACAGGAACCAACTTTGTGCAACATAAAAATCAAAACTCAAGCCCCTTCAAATTTATAAGTGTTTCATTTGGAATGAAGCTACCACAAGCAACGAATGAGTAATCGAAACATTAAATTGACACAACAGGATCTAAAAGATAACACAAAAGTAATACTAAACGTGATTGTAGTCTTTGCAGGTGACTTCAGACAAACTCTTATTATTATTCCTCGAGAAACAAGAGCTGATTAGGTCAATGCATGTTTGAAAGAAATCTTATCTATGGTATCACATTCAATAAATGAGCCTTAAAATTTTTATACGAGTGCATGTAGATCTTGAATTTGCCATCCAGCAAATTCAACATGTGGACAATGAACTTGTGGAAAGGGATTCTCATAATAAAATTCAGTTACCCTTTTAAACCATTCAAACAGAGGAAGACCAGATTACTAGAGTTTTTACTGATGTTCATATCCAACACTTTAGTTATAAATGGTCTGTAATCAAGCGCTTTTTGTGACAGAAATTTTCTTGTAAAAGAAATGAACACACGGTTTCTGAATATGTTAACTGGAGAAGAAAGATCCTATATAAATTTTATAATATCTCTTCTCAGGACCACATTATTAACGGTCCAACTGAACTTCTTCATTGTCTTAAATCTAGAGAAACTACTCTGCATAATTTTTTACAGTTGCTTGGTGACGTAAACTTGATCCATCAAAGTATGCAAGGGCGCAGCACTTATCATCAAAAGTATGATGCTCAATGTCCTGGATGCAACAATTATGATAGGAAAATATGCTGGAATGAAAAGTAAGACTAACTGACTTATCATTTAAATTTATCATTTAAATTTGAAAGGCTCCAGTTTCTGAAAGATTTTGGACTGAAACTGACTGACTGTTATTTCACATTTCACAGCTTTTTATTGGTCTTCCAAGTATTCGAAAGCCGGAGGGTCTCTACATTGTGCCACCAGAAAGAAAAACCAAGACAATTGTGTACTATGAAGCTTTAAACTAAGCAAATACGGGAACGAACAAAGCATAATTTTTACTGCTATCAAAAACATAACATTGGAATCTTTTTTTATAATAAGAACCAAATATGTAGATTACTCTGAAATTTCAAAATCTTTAAATGCCACCTTTTTTACTCGCATTTTAGAAATAGAATATTTTTTTCCTAAGATGGAAAAACTGTGTCTATTTGACAATGGTCGTACATATTGAATAGAACCGTCAAAGAAATACATTTATAATTAATTCCTGTTTATAATAGTTATCTAGGGCAATTGATTGATAACTTACTAGCTTTCTTTCCTACAGCAACAATTCATTGGATCAACTTCCAGCTACAAGTTTTTTTGTTTCTTGGGAACTGTGATCGTTTTATGGTCTCATTTCAGCATCTCCTGCTACAACAATTCAAGTGAAGAGTCTGCAAAATAAGCACACTGTAAATCTTCATAGCCCATTTATATTGGCTCCCGAAAGACCCAACAAAACTGTCTTCTAGAGTATTCCAGAAGCCGTTGGCGAGCATACTCTCTTTAGTGAATCATGAGAAAAAAACACTTTATATAAATAACAAGATGAAAGAACAAAATGATATTGTGCAGAAAAAGTCTTTTAATATCTAATCAGAACTTTTCATTGCTAAAAACACAATTTTCAATCATTTATGCATGTCATGTCCCTGTTTCTGCATCCATTGAATCTCACTTTAATATACCAGAATCATTTCATCAAATCATTTTCTCTCTTCCTTTTCCCGTGAGCAATGCCAAATCTACAACTTTAAGAATACGGGTATTGTACTTATAAGCAAACTCATAAATTGCATCGAAAAATTCCGTATGTATATATACTAGTGTTATGCAATGACTCCTCCACACATCGTTCCAAGACATGAATTGTCAGCATGGACTTAGGTGTAAATGTTTTGACAGAGATGATGGGTTCAACACCCTCCATGTGCTGCAAAGAGACTTTTATTAAATACAAAGAATTTTTCTTTTTCAATGAGAGACGATAGAACATCCACAAAAAGTTTATTGAAATAATACACGTTAAAACAAAACTGAAAAAGCGTTCGTGTCTGTTTCTTTCATAAAGGAATTCAAGGGACAACCTCTTTCCATTCACCCTTGTGCAAAAACACTGTAATTTCCATTTTTCCTGAAACACTCACCCTTATTCTTTCAATTTCATTTTTTCTCTTAGGTGGAGGAGCACGAGTCATTTTAAAGTTGAAGTAGTAGTAAGTAAACTAATTTTTAAAGTGGATGAAGGGGAAACTGAATAATAACATATCTAAGGGAGGGGGTTACTTAGTGCTTGAGGCACCGTACAAGAGGAATGTTGAGGAGAGAGGGCTTTGGCTCTTTTTGAAACAATTCCGCATTGTATGGCAATCCGTGTACAGCAGTGTACTTTAATCTCGGTCTTCTCGTGTCAAAAAGCACTGTGTTCAACTGGGAAAATTAATGTGCAGCAGTGTTTAATATTTCGTTCACCACATTTTTATAATGTAAAAAATATTGAATTGAATATAATAATTGTTATCTTATGACATTCATAACATTTTTACGATATCAAAAATAAATACTGGATTAATTATTTAGAATTTAATATAAGTATATGACGTTACATTTTCGTAGATATATTCTTTACGTGTTTCCTTTATTTTGTTGTATAATCTACAATTAAAATCGTGAAATAGGAGCAAACGGATTTTTATACTACGTTTGTTTCTATTTCACGTTTTTAATTTTTTTTTTTTGAAAGATTGGTTTGGTTTGGTTTAATAGCATATCAACCTTTGTAGGTTATCTAACGCCAAATCCATTTTTATGTAAATAATCAGTTCTATTTCAAATAATTCAGTCTAGCATTAGTATGCCGTTATTTCTATTTAACCCATATATAGGGCCCTTTCAGGTGCTACCACGCCGGGCCATAGTGGACCTGGGAGAAATGGTAATGAAGGGGTGCTCCGCATTCCCCAAAGCCCAAAGATCACTGGAACCTCGCCCTCAGTTTGTTTAGTGTCATATCAGGAAATTCGTTGGTGTGTGTGTGTGTGGGGGGATGTACTCCTCGGCAGTAGTGCAGTCAGTGTATTCTAAAGTCCCAGCCGATTAGGCAAATTTATCATGGAGCCGCGTTTGCTTTTAGTTTTGAGAAGATCCTTAATAAACTTTAAATGAAAATTGTTAATCAAACTTTTGGGGGAACATGTCAGATAAACGGTAATTCAAAAATGTTAAATAAGAAGCTTAAAGTAACAAGGACCAAGATTAAAAAAGAAACATTTTTCTCTTGTGAATAACAGACATAAAAGTTTGTTTTTACAAACTATATGTAGTGATATTAACCAATAATTTATAAACAAGACGATATAAGTCTACTTGTGAGTGAATCTGTAGAGTTGTGTGCGTATGGCTGACGTGCGTGGCGAGGAGCCCTAGCAGTCGTGTCACGTGGGCTGGACGGACAATACCTCTAACTTCAGGGGACCATCCCCCTGGCTTTAAACCTCTACAGTGGGGGTAGGTTAATAACGTGGCACTTGGGTCACCCTTTTTATGGGAATGTCGGGTATATCTGAGCTATAGTCCCTCATCCCGAACCACCCTGAAAAGTCTTGTGCCGAACTTGAGCATTTGGTAGGGAGCTCGGTAAATCCTTTAGAAACTTTACTTATCGACAAGTGGTGTGCCGATAAAACCTCTAACGCGAAGGGAAGAACCCAATTATGAAGAGACATAGATCAAGTGATTTTCAGCCTATGCCCGGTCTAAGCAAACTCAAAGACGAGTGAAACGCAGGAGGATAAAACGAAATAATTAGTTTATTCTTAGAGTACGCTGGATGCGAAGCCATGATGAAAATATATATGTGGGGCCACCCAGCAAAGAAATAATAAAGCAAAAAACAAAAAAAAAAACAACAAAAAACGAAAGACTTTTAAAGGAATTAAGAAAGACCAGGTTAAGCGTAAATCTGGACAAATGTAAATTTGATTAAAAGACGATCAATTTTCTCGGCTTCAAGATATCTAAAGAAGATATTTCACCAAACCAAATTTACTAAAGAACAAATTTCAACAAACACGAACAATAAAGAATTGGAAAGTTTTCTAGGATTAGTCAATTTCTACAACAGATATGTTCCAAAGTTCTCTGACTTGATAAAATCGTTTGCAAATTCAAGAAAAAAGAATAATGAATTCAAATAGAGAGAAAAACAAGACATCTCTTTCAACAGAGTAAAAAAGGCATTAATATACCAGCGTATTGTTAAAGTTTTTGATCCTAAAAATGAAATTGTGTTTACTACTGATGCAAACAAACTGGCTGCATCTTCAATGTTATCACAGGATGGCCATCTATTTATGTACTTATCTAGAAGTTTAACTTCGTCTGAAGCTAATTATTCTAACATAGAAAAAGAAGGGTTAGTGATTGTCTGGAGCACGGAGAGGCCGAGATAATTCTTATTTGTCCGAAAATTCTTATTGAAATCGGACCATAAACTATTGGAATTCATTTTCAACCCTCGAAAAGAATTACCTTCAGTAACTTTGACACGTATCTTAAGTTAGGCTACAAGATCTTTAAATTTTGATAAATAAATGCAAAAGGAGTTAAAGTAGGCGAGTAAAGTTAGTTTCGTGTAATTTTCCTTTTTAAAATGGGAATGGTTAAATTTAAAGGCAGAGTAAGTGAAAGTATATTTTTTGTAAAAGAAAAGACTAAGTTAATAGATAAAGATAGGGTAATAACGTCAGGAAATAGCAATATTTGAATATACAAAGGTTTAAAGTTAGATATGCAAATAGACCTGATGAAAATACCAAAATAGCCATCCGTGGGTTTGTAATCAAGAGAAACGTATTAATAGCGTAAATTTCTTTATATTGGTGAGATTGGGAGAATGAACTTTTCCCATCAGTAAACATTAATGATATAAGGTTCGAGTATTTGCTATTAGTGGCGAAGCAAGAAACATACGTAGCACAAAGCTAACAAGGAGGCGGCCCGCGAATTCTGGACCCGGGTCGAGGTTGCTGTTGAAGCCGATATGAAGTGTAAAAACATGAAATCGGCAACGAAGACAATACATCACTGAAGATTAACCTTGAGGCATCTAGAAATGTTTGAGTAATTACCGCAAATATATTTTTACACGGATATTCTTAAAATTGGTCTTGCAGCTACCTCTCGCTCAGAACACTTACGTCATAATATAATGTTTAGGTATAGAAATTACTCCAAGACAACCAATGTTTCATCGATAAAAAATGCAATGCGAACCATCTACTCATAAGCAGGCAATTAGTAGAAACTTACAATAGTTTAATGTTTCCCGAAGACTTTTGCACAGAAGAGTATAATTTCTATTTTTTTTAGTTCAGTGCAAATTATGTAAAATTTAGTTCAGTGTAAATTATGCAAAAAATTTAACCGATATGTGGCGCCTATGTAGAAAAACAGAGAAAAAGAAATGAAAAGAAAAAAAAGAAAAAATAAAGAAAAATGAAATAAAACAAAAAAAGAAATCCAAAAGCAGACGCTTTTGTTGATCTCTGCACCTATTAGTGTTTATATATTTACTTGCATAAAATTCAGATAAATATTTGCTTCTTTTCACTGCGAGACTGGGATTTCTTTTTATCGGTGTTTTTTTTAAATGACATATCAATCACTGTGGATTATTTAATGCCAAAGCTATCATTGTAAAAGAATAGTTGTGGTACTATCTAAGCCATAAGTGGGGGAGATAGAGGAGTTCATAAATTTTCAAAGGACATTAGATCAAAAGTGAACACAATAGTCGAACTATAAGTACACCCTTTATATATACATCTCAATTATTAATTTTTGGTTTCCGTCGTGTGGCAATTTTGTTATTAGTTACAGAGTTTCAATGCAGTAGAGTTTGGAAATAAATAATGTTCAATGATATCCAATGTTTACCACAAATAATAAAATTATGGCATATTTGCTTGGAGAAAAATTGGTATTTGCGCATCGATACGTATATTGTCTCCCAACATCAAATCTCCCCCACTCACCACTTAATATCCTGGCGATCATTTTTCCTATTTTAAAATATCGGAATTTCCTGGATGTTCAATGATAAACAATATCGGGTGTGGGTTGCTGCCAGTGGGGATGGCCTTATGAAACTGGGGATTTTAATTAAGAACCAAATTACCTACCAAAGTATTTTTAGGTTGGCTTCCACATCTATCTATCTATCTATCTATCTATCTATCTATCTATCTATCTATCTATCTATGTAGTGAATTCAATACGTTTCCAGACATTTTTTATACAGGCATTTAAAATGGTCGTAGACTCTTGAAAACTCGGTATGTTATTGCTATACATCTTATGAGATGACTGACCAATTTTTATGATTTCAGCTTCAAAGGAACACCTACAGCAGCAATTGGAATACATCCTACTAAAGCCTGATTGTCACAGCTGGTGAATTTCAAAAATGCAATCTGGACGTGTGGGCACTTTAGAAGAATGATATGTAATAAAATTCTGTTTTAAACTTGGAAAAAATTCCACAGAAACGTATGGAATGCTTCAGACTGCTTTTCCACCATCTTGCATAAATCGAGCATCAGTTTTTGAGTGGCATAAGAGATTCGAGGAATACAGGGAGTCTGTGAGGGATGATGAGAGGTTTGGGAGGAGTAAGGAAATCAATACACCAGAGTTGATTGGCCAGAGGGTTAGGGTTAAGGTTACTATGTTGAGGTTATAAGGGAGTTCAGCAAGTGATTCCGTCGGAGGAGGCCAGCATTCTTCAAATCGGGTCAGTGGCATTTCCCCCAGGACAATAAACCAGTCCACAACTCCATCCTTGTCACAGACTATTTGACCATGATGGGCATCAAGACAGTTCCCCACTCTCCCTATAGTCCAGACCTTGCTCCCTGTGACTTTTGGTTATTCCCTAAGCTCAGAGGCTGTCGTCATGAGACAATTGAGGAGATGAAAGAGGCTGTGACGAAGGTCATTGACACACTCACACACGAGGGCTTCCATGGGGCCTTCCAGAAGTTGTTAGAATGCTATAACACGTGCATTTCAACCAGAGGAGATTATTTCGAAGGGGACTAGAGTTTAGTGTGTGTACCATCAATAAAAGTGTCCATACGAAAAAAGTCTGGAAACCTATTTAATGGTCCTTCTATCTATCTATCTATCTATCTTCAGATATCTGTCAGTCTGTCTGTCTGGCTGGCTGGCTGGCTATATTTTCACTAGAAGATTTAGATTGATACCAACAATAAAAACTACAAAGAAAAAAATTCCTAAAGAGAAGAAAAAAGAAAAAAGGAAAACCTTATTTCAAATAAGAAATAAAAATTAATCATAATAATCATGTTCAATCTTAATTACTTTTCCTTTTTTCCAGACCTGATTTTTTAGCAAAATACACAAATTAGCTAACCACATCATAAAAATCACCTGATTTTATAACTATTACTTATATAAATTGTTGAGTCGGTAAGTAGTGGTTTTCATGTAATCCAAAACTCAGACAAAAACAAAACAAACAAACAAACAAAAAAAAAAAACCTCCAAAAAGTAATCTAATAAAAAAAATCCCAGATTGACACAGCATATATATATATATGTATATATATATATATGAGAAAACAGGATATAAATCCGACTGTATAAATGTAAGTAAGTAAAGTTAGCGACCATAGTCGAGGGTGACCCGAAGGCTCCCTTTTCGATAGCTACTACACCAAGGTGTAGGGGAGGGCGCTACTCCATTCCCAGGATTGCTCCACTTTACCCTTTGAACCGTACCTTATAATGCTGAGTGTTAAGCAAGGTGGTATCAAGTACCATTTTTAAAGTCTTTGGTATGACTCGACCTGGGATTGAACCCAGGTCTCCCGGGCCATTGGCGAACACTCTAACCGCTGGGCCAATGTCCCGGTTGTACTTGAATATAAATACACACGAAAGCTTTTTGTTATGTTATATGTTTTGGTTTTTTAAACAGAAAAATATAAAGCATTCTTCAGGGTGTTTGAATTGTTAAATCAACCCCACAAAATAAGAAAAACCTATCTATTATTCTAATTCAATATTTTGAAAAAGCTTAACATGTCATACAAATAAATCATAATTTTTACAACTTTTTTCCATTTTTCTGTTTTATTATTGCAATATTCGATATCATAATCCAAATCTCTCTGTCTGTCTCTGTCTCTCTGTCTGTCTGTCTCTCTCTTTGTCTCTCCCTCTCACTAGAGCAGGAAGGTCCTATAAACATATTTGGTATAGTGTACAGAAAATGGTTACACAAAATCTTCTGACTGTAATTTGCCATTGCCATACACGTAAAGCACACTGGGTATCAGTAATGGTTATCAAGAAATCCTGATTGGTCATTCTTCGAATTAATCAAACTCATTAAATGAACTGAAGCCAATCAATTTATTATTTGAAAGCATTTAGAAATGGTTGAATATTTAAATAAAGTCTTTTTTTTTCATTTAATCAAATCTTTTTCGTTAAAAAAATAAAAATGATCATAAAAATGTTAAAGCATAGGATTAAAATTAACTATTAATCCAATGGTTGGTTTAGTTTATAATGTTTTCCTTTTTCTGTACAGCCGTAATTGTAACGGTTTTGATTATTCATTCCTTCAGTAAACGATTGTTAAAAAAACACCCTGGAGTAGACAGCTGCCTCATCCCCTAAGGTCTAAGAACCCAGACAATCATCTAATTCAGCAATAAATATATTCTCAGTTGATTAAAACAAGCGATAGTCTTTGTTTCCATTTTCTTAAATTGCTTTATTTTTACCTCTTCATTTATTTCTGTCTCCATCGTTTCAACCATTATTGATTTCTATTATATTTAAATAACTTTCAGTTTTTTCATAACTCATTCCTTTCTTTGTTCTCTTCCTTCCACCCTTAAATCATTCCTTCCTTCTATCATTCCTTTTACCATCTTTTTTCCTTCTTACTTTCCCTCCACTTTCAGTTTTTCTTCCTTACTACCCTCTTTTATTTCATTATTTCTTTCCTCTTCTGTCTTTTCTTCTTTTTCTTTCCCTCTTTCTTTCTTCCCTAACTTTTCCTCATTTCCATCTTTTCTTACTCTCATCCTTCCTTCCTTCTTTCCTTCCATTATTCTTCCATTCTTTCCTCCATCGCCTTTTCTTTCTTCCTTCCTTCCTTCTTTTATTTCCTTCTATCGTCCCTTCATTTCATTATATCATTCCTCCCTTGTCCTTCTTTCGTTCCCTCCTTCTGACTCTCTCACTCTTCCTTCTTTCGATCTTTCCTTCCGTCCAGTATTCCCATTGCTTCCTTTCTTCCAGTCTTCATATTTCCATTATTGCTCCTTTCTCTTCTATTCTTTTTTCTTCAGTCTCTCATTTGCCATTTTGCTTTGAGTCTCAGTTTGTTTTTGTTTTTATGGCATATCAATCTTTGTAGGTTATTTAAAGCCAAATCCATTTAATAAATAAACATTTCTATTTCAAACAATTCAGTTTAGTATATATATACATTTTGATTGTCAGTAACATTTCTATTTCAAGCTATTTAGATTAGTCAAACATTTCTATTTCAAACAATTCAGATTAGTATAAGTATAGTTTTTTCTTTACATAAATGTCAAAATAGTTTTATTTTAAACTAGTCAGTTTAGCATAAGTACACAGTTTCAATGTCAAAAACAATTCTTTTTCAAACAAATAAGTTGAGCATACAAAAACAGTTCCATTTCCAACAATTCAGTTTAGCATAAGTACGCAGTTAGATGTCAAATCAGTCCTATTTCAAGCATTTCAGTTTAGCATAAGTATGCAGTTTAGTTTTATTTGACTCATAGATATGACCCTATCATGTGTTACCACTCCGGGTCAGAGTGGACCTGGGAGCGATGGCAATAAAGGAGTAGTCCGCATTCCCCAAAGCTCCTGTATTACTGGAACCTCACCGTCAGATTGTTTAATGTTATATCCAGTATACTCGATGGGGGAGTCTTATACCTCTGCAGAGGTGCAGTTGGTGTATTCCACAGCCACAGCTGACAAGGCAAGTTTCAGTTTGCGTTTACTAAATGAAAAATTCATTAAAAGTTTATTTACATTTTTCCTTAAATTTAGATGAAATAACGAATATTTTCTTCACATGAGTATATGCACATATACATACCCCATCTCTCTCTTATTCTCTCTCTCTCTCTCTCTCACACACACACACAATCACTTTCTCACATATACGCACACACACAGACTCATACAAACACATACACAAAATGGAAACAACAAAAACGCTCATATACAGAAAAAACAGAATCCAACACACTGGAACTCTTACCTTTACATATAAATACCTACGTATATGTATGCTTGTGATTTTCTCTGTCTACTTTTGCGAAAAACATTTAAATTATATCTATCTATCTTGGGAGCCTTACTGAGAACAGTCTTCAGTATTTACTAAAGTAATGTCATATATTTAGTCTGTATAGTTGAATCTATCTCACTATCTATGATACCCTATCAATTGGGCCTAGATTACTCCGATTACATTTCCTGCAAAGAGGTAAGACTCTCTCTAAAAGGCTGCTCCAGGCATGATCAGGCAAGTTCTGGAGTTCTGTGGTGTCTATAGTAACACTTCATTGCTATTATACACACCGATAATGATACCAATAACTTGGAGCCCTTAGAATTATCTTTAAGAATTTGTAAATATTAATTGGAGGACTAAAAATCTGAAGAAGAGGTGGCACTGTCTAGAGCATTGCGCTGCAGAGATCGGCAAGAATAGTTTGAAGAATAGTTGAAGAATAGTTTGAACATAAAAGTGACGATTATACCAATTGTACTTGGTACTCTTGATACAGCCACAAAAGAATTGGTACTGGGACAAGAAGACTTGGAAATAACGGGACGGATGGAGACAGTTCAAATTACAGCATTGTTGAGATCGGCCAGAACACTGAGAAGAATCCTGAAGACTTGAGGAGTCTTGCTGTCACTCAAACTCCAGTAGAAAACCATCAGCTAACGCTCATGTGAAAAAAAATTCAAGGAGTTATATATAGTCAGATATTCGGGACCCTTTCTCAAGTGGACCAGAGAGGAACTTAAACAAACGGACCAAAGAACAAGAAAACTAATGACCATGCATAAGGCATTACACCCTAGAGACGACGTTGACAGACTATATGTATCAAGAAAAGAGGGAGGAAGAGGACTTGCCAGCATCGAAGACATCGTTGACGCATCGGTACAACGGCTCGAAGACTACATAGAAAAACACGAACGAGGACTAATTATAACCATCAGAAACGATACGGACAACACGATAGACGAAAGAATGACAACAACCAGGAACCAAAAATGGGAAGGAAAACAACTGTATGGCCGCTTTAAACGTCTAATAAACAACATCTCACACCAGATAACCTGGGCCTGGCTAATAAAAGGAAACTTTAAGGGAGAAACTGAATCCCTCCAAATAGCAGCACAAGACAACACCATAAGAACCAATCATATCAAAGCGAGAATTGATAAGATGCAACAAAACAGTAAATGTAGGCGGTGACAGAGACGAAACTATCAATCACATAAGCGAATGCAGCAAATTAGCAAAGAAGGAGTATAAGTCGAGACACGACTGTGTCGGCAAGGTGATCCACTGGCAAATGTGCAGGAAATTTCAATTCGACCATACAAACAAATGGTATATGCACAACCAAGCACCTGTCCTAGAAAATGACTCGCATAAACTCTTATGGGACTTTAGCATACAAACAGATCACCTAATCCCGGCCAGAAGACAACACCACATAATAATTTAAAAAAAACAAGAGAATATGTAAAATTGTCGCCTTTGCTGTCCCGGAGGACCAGAGAATAAATCTGAAGGAAAGTGAAAAGAAGGATAAGTACCTCGACCTTGCTAGAGAATTAAAAAAGCTGTGGAATATGAAAGTAATGATTATGCCGATTGTGATTGGTGTGTTAGGCACAATAACTGAAGGATTATTAAAAGGCCTGTGGAACTTGATAGTTGGCAGAGTAGAGACTTTCCAAACGACAACACTGCTATGAACGGCCAGAATCCTGAGACGAGTCCTGGAGACTTGAGGAGACTTGCTGTCACTCAAACTCCAGTGAAAGACCATCAGCTGACACTGGTGTGAAAAACTCTAAAGGAGTAAAATTACTTTGAATTGAAAACTGTTCAATACTGATTGGGTTAACAGAAAAAGAGAAACAGCAGATGAAAGAGAAATAAGCAATGACTAAAACATAAGAATGGGCGATGAAAAAGAAGGCTATAAATATAGAGAACTATTAAAGGCAGACAAAATTTAAAAGGAATGAAGAAAAAGTCGGAAAATAATACGTCAGTACAAGAGAACAAGTGGAAAACAAACAATGTTGAAGACACGGACTATAGAACGAAAAAATTGATGTCTATGCACTATGTCTTACACCGAACATATGTTGTGGGCAGATTATATTTTTAAAGTAGCAGAAAAAGGACTTGTCAGCATTACGAAATGTATGAGTGAAATATCTATCTATCTATCTATCTATCTATCTATCTATCTAATGTGGACCCATTTACCTCAATGGTAACATGGTTTCTTTAACCTATTTGTGTTTTGTTTATTGCAGGGTTTAGAACATGAGATTTGCCTTTTGTCTTTTTAAGGGGAATAGGCGTTTGACTAGCTTCTGATTTTTCTAATCTGAGCCGCACCTGATTCCTCGATCGTTTTTGAATCACACTTGACAAAAATTACTCTTTGACAGTCCTCTGCCAATTTTTGGAGAGTCAATCCTTGTTCGTTTTCAAGCTTGGTCAGTACCTGTCGTCTGACTTCGGCGTCTTCTGCTGATACTAGACCCTGTGCAAATATTAAGCACTTTAAATCATCGGCAGTCAGCTCGGCTAGTTTGAAATCATTACAGTGCTTGTTCACCGATGCTGCAAACGTTAGGAAATCTTGCTGGTTGTCCTGATCTGGGTTCAGGCATTTTCAACGTTTGTGGAACAATGTTGTGATAGGCCCGAATAGTTTCGAGAGTAGGTAAATAGTCTTTGAAAAATCCAAGTCTGTGGTTTTCTTGGGTAATATGAAGTCTACGAACGTAGACTTCATATTACCCAAGGTTGTCCCTAGTTTTCTTAATAGTAGTCGTACCTTTTTTTTAAAAATAGGCCATTGTTCCCAGCCTACGTTGAAAATATCTTCATAGCGCTTGTAAAAAGCCTCAAACGTTTTGTCGTTCTCTGGTACGTATTCGAATGTATCAATCGAGTTATAGATTATCGTGACATCGTGACATTTTCAAAGTTTTTTGAGCCATTTCATGAATTTACGAGTATTTCTTCAAAGTGTTTTTGCTGCAGCTCAGTTTTCTGCTGGGTAAATTGTTGGAATTATAATTGTTTTATGTAACTCCATTTCCTGTCTTTCTTCAAATTTTTGTTGCTGATCCAAGTTAACCTTTAGCAATTGAATGATAGTTTTTTGAAATTCTTCCATATTTAATGAAGATTCATAATATGTCGACTAAAGGGGATGAACGAGGCAAAAGAAAATTACAGCAAATACTGTTGCTTTAAAAACCCGTGTACCAGTGGGGGTATACAAGAATCTAGACAGATTTCTTTTTGCTGAAAAAAGGAATTGAACTACTTACTGGTTTAGATTCTTTAAAATGGCGTTGTTCCGTTAAAATTGGTCATTTAAATTTCCTCCACAGTAATAAATATTTTTTGTAAAACAAAAAAGTTTTTGTAAGGAATAAATAAAGAAAAAAATATTTCTTGGTGGGCACCCAACAGTTTGATTTGCATAAGTATTTGCAAGTAAGCAGTCTTTTTTCTGTTCTTCGTTGGGGGAATTCTTGTAATTGTAGACAAACGTTTTTAGAAGTGTTGGGAGGGGAGAAGAAAAAATATCCTTCAGACCGAAACCAAAAAAAAATGCTTGAGATTTTTTTCTTTTGTTGTATGAGACCTTGCTTTCTTTTTTAAAAAAGAAAAAAAAAACTCGCCTCGCTGAATTTGGAGAATAGTTTTTCCAAAAGCTTGAGTTTGTCAATTAGTTATTGTGAACACACTTGCTTTTTTTCGTGTAAGCAATCGTTTTCGATACTTGGTTGACCGTTATATTGTTTGGACAGATTTCAATCATCTTAAATATTCCGTAGGTGTCGAATCGCTAGTTCGTCACTAATGTTGGTAAGCGGAATATTTTTGCTTGTAGTCGCTGGTGTAGTGATGCCAGCATACTTTTCTCGTTCAACACTGCTGTGTGATTTAGCGGGTCCTCTGATGTGGTAAGGACGAAATTCTCGAATCTTTCTGTCGCTATTGAATGTGGGACTGGTAAGTCTTTCGGTGTGAGTGCGTTTCTCGAATCCGTACGTCGACACGGATGTGGACCCAAAGTCGGTAACACAGAAGGAAAACACGGAACACGGTTTAGAGGTAAGAAAAATATATTAACAACCGTTACAAAGGATAGTGTCCAATATTGGTAGTCGTACTTCTAGTAATCTTGTACTACTGCTCGCATTAGGATATTAGTACGCTAGTAATATTGTGCTGGAAGAGTCCATGATGCAGGTAAATTTCGGTATCACAACACTCTCTATCGATGTATGTCTGTTTCCCTTCCGCTGAAACTTCTCCGAATAGTGTTATTCTATCATCTTTCCTTTTTTTTTCTATTTTCGAACACTCCAACCTTCTGTCAATAATTGCTTCCTTATAAATTACCTATCATATCTTTTTCCTTTGTTTCCGAAGTCGAAAAAAAAACTGTTTAAATTAATCGATAACTCTTTTAATTAATGATGTCTTGGCCAATTATAATATTTTCATGTGAACCTTCATAATTCTTAAATAAATTACCTGAAATAAATTGAATGTGAGCGACAATCGTAAAGATTTCTTTGTAAAAGAAGTTAATTTCCTCCAAAAAGCAGGGGTGGATATATTCGACGAACAACTTTATTCCGCGTGCTCAGCCCCGAAATTTTACAGCACTTGAGTATTATTGAAAACGTGGCATACCCCGAGCCTCATCCTTCTTACTGCTCAAACGTGGAAACACAACTCACACATGTTTTCCTTTTTTCCATTATTATTTATTTGGGGGTCTTTCGTTATTCGAACAGACGTCCATTAGTCTGGTGAACATTTTTCTGTTTGCCGGTTCAAAAAATATTCTAATTGATGCAAAATCGATTTCAAAATCACATGATGAATCTATCTATCTATCTATTTATCACTTAGCAAAATTTGATTTTTTAATTTGAAAAAAATTCTATTGATTTTTATAGCCTACCATCTCTTTGGGGATTATTATTTGTTAAGAATCACTTATATTGTACGTTTTTAATAACAGTTTAAATCATAAATCAAGTACCTTAACTTTAATTTCAGAGTAATTATCGCGAAATATCAATTGCTTTGATTTACAAAATATCAATTGCTTTGATTTAAAAGCAATAATTTGTGTTGTAAGCAATGGAATGAAAGGGACATAACTCACATTTATATATTTTTATGAAATTTCTGCAAGCAGGTTATTTAACTCCATTCTAGGACGTATGCAGTTGAATAGATCTCGTTCATGATTTTGTTTCTGGCTTATCACACACACACACACACACACACACACACACACACACACACACACACACACACACACACACACACACACACACACACACACTATGTATTACTTTTTTGTGATACCAGTCAATTGTAAGATTACATCGAAATGGATATTTGTGTTTTTCCAGAAGCGGCAAATTTGTCATTTCTTAACTGTCGTCTTGGTGAAGTGACAAAATTTTAGACCCTCACAATGTAATCCTTGTTCTTTGACATCTGAGACAGAAAAGGGCTGTTTGCAGATACCAAATAAAATAAATATGTTGCCTTCATTTTGATGATAATCACTCGAAGTAGGGAATTTTCATGACCATACTTATCCGGGCCAGAGCCTTTTTTTTCTTGTGAAGAAGAAAATCCAATCTACTTCTTACAGATATCTGATGATACCAGTAGATTGTACCTAGTAGTGAGTTCTAGGCAGTAGTGTTGGTGCATACGTTAATAATCCCGTTATTTTAAACCGAGCCTTGATATTGTAACGTACAAACAAAATGTAAATACGAGGATCATTAAATACGTTTCCAGACTTTTTTCGTATGGGCACTTTTATTGATACTTGATATTGATATTGATACATGATATTGATATTGATATGGGCACTTTTATTGATACATGAAACTCTAGTCCCCTTCGAAGTAATCTTCTTCGGCTGCAATGCACTTGTTGTCCGATTCCAATAACTTCTGGAAGGCCCAATGGAAGTCCTCTTGTGTGAGCGTGTCAATGACCTTCGTCACAGCCTCTTTCATCTCCTCAATTGTCTCATAACGACAGCCTCTAAGGTTTTCCTTGAACTTAGGGAATAACCAAAAGTCACAGAGAGCAAGGTATGGACTATAGGGAGGCTGAGGAACTGTCTTGATGCCCATCTTGGTCAAATAGTCTGGCGGAAATGCCACTGACCCGATTTGAAGAGTGCTCGCCTCTTCCGACGGAATCTCTTGCTGAACTCCCTTAAAACCTCAACATAGTATTCCTTGTTGACTGTCTATCCAGTGGGAACTCAGTGCATGTAGATTATGCCAGTGGTGTCAAAAAAGAGATCATCAAAAGTTTGTGGGTGGATTTGCTTTGTTTGGCCTTCTTGGGTCTGGGAGAGCCAGTATAATTCCACTGGAAACTCTGTCTCTTGGTCTCTGGGTCATAGCAGTAGATCCAGATTTCATCGCATGGCATTTTTTCCAAGGCTAAAACTGAATTTTATTGCATATCGTTCTTCTAAAGTCCAGATTGCATTTTTGAAATTCACCAGCTGTCACAATCAGGCTTTAGTAGGGTGTATTTCAATTGCTGCTGAACCTGAAATCATAAAAATTGGTCAGCCATCTCATAAGATGTATAGCAATAACATATTGAGTTTTCAAGAGTCTACATCAATTTTAAATGCCTGTATAAAAAAAGTCTGGAAACGTATTGAATGCACAACGAAGATAGATAGATAGATGTGGAAGCTAACGTAAAAATACTTTGGTAGGTGTTTTTGTTCTTAATTAAAATCCCCAGTTTCGTAAGGCCATCCCCACTGGCAGCAACTCACACCCGACATTGTTTATCCTTGAACATCCAGGATATTCCGATGTTTTAAAATAGGAAAAATGATCGCCAGGATATTAAGTGGCGAGTGATGGGAGTAAGGGAGATTTGATGTTGGGAGACAATATACATATCGATACAGAAATACCAATTTTTCTCCAACCAAACAGCGAATCTACAACAATTGTTTAATGCCTGTAAAAAAAGTCTGGAAACTTATTGAATGCACCACGTAAATACATTTTCTTTGAGCTGTAAGAGAATCAACCACGATAAAATTTTATCTTAAACAAGAATCTCTCATATAACATAATCCACGTAGTCTCAGATAATAGAAACTCATAGAATGAAATTTAAATTCTCTTACTGTCTATACTGAATCAATTTTTTTAAGCAAAGAAGAACTTTTACATTTATTGGCCGCTATGGCATAAACATTCTTCCTATTCATAAAATACATATTCATTTGTAGCTCCCATATCATAGCTTTGTTATTTAATGGTAGCATGATTTAAATTTTAAACATATACTTGGCTTAAGTGTTTATTTTTGTTGTCTCATATATCTTTTTTCACATTAAAGGAATTATGTAGAAAACTTAGCACTCTTTTAAAGGAAAATATAGCTCAACTTATTTCTTAAATAAAAACGTCTAAAGGATTTGTTTTGGATAAATCGCTGTACCTTCAATCTTTCTATTAATATATGAGGATCACAAATACAAACACAAAATAGACAAAGGAGTAAATCGTAGTAGAAATATGATTTCATTCTTAGAAATGTTTGGTTATTGTATAAACATTTTTGGAAGAATCTTTAGCAATTATTATATTCAAAAGATTTTTTAAATTAATACCCTAAGGTGTTTCTTCCAAACAAAGTCGAAAAAACAGAGTTGTATAAAAATCAACTGGGGAAATCTTGGGTGAACGTCTATTTCATTGTTTACAGCGAACCTTGGCGGTATTGTAAATAATCAACACTTTTTTCTTTTGAATATAGCAACTGCATAAAACAAGCACGGGTAGTTGATATAAATCCACAATAATTATTAAAAGAAAATGAACTAGTTTTCTAAGATATTTCAGCATTCAGATATTACGAAAAATTCTGAACTATCATTATTCAAAGATTCATGCTATCTTTCCTCATAATGATCATGATAAAAAAGTAAAAGAATATATATATATATATATATATATATATATATATATATATATATATATATATATATATATATATATATCGGATGAGAAAAGACGGTAAGAAAATAAAACAATGATTTACAAATTTTTAATAAAATGAATTAAGCTGGTAAGCAGAGTAGTATAAAAATGTTTGCTTTATGAATTTTAAGGAATGTCCATTCTTCTAGGCTTATTTCATGTCAAGGAGATAAGGTATTGCGTTCATTGTGCAATCATGTTTAGACTTTTTACGTAGTTCTTTCTTAAGAAATCTTTGCACACAGTTTTTTGATATCAAGTATTTCTATCTCGTACATGGTTTCAAGTAATTATTTCTACTTCATATTTTGTTTTCATACACTTATATGGTTTCAATTAAGGAATGGTACTCCTTAAATTCGAGTAACAGGTTTTAATACGAACAAATTACAAAGAATTGGCCCGGCCATTGGCCTAATGAGAAGAGTGTTTGCCAATGGTCTAGGAGACAGGGATTCAATCCCTGGTCGAGTCATACCAAGGACTCAAAAAATGGTATGTGATGCCGCCTTGCTTAACACTCAGCATCATAATGCAAGGGTAAAGTGGAGCAATCCACCGAATAGTGTAGAAACTATTGAAAAGTGAGTCTTCGGGTCACCCTCGACTATGGTCACCAACTTTACTTTATATGGTATCGAGTATTATTTGTCCCATAGATGGGACCCTAACAGGTCACTCTGGGTCAGACAGGGCTTAGGTGTAATGACGATAAAAAGAAACTACGCTTCATTCCCCAGAACTCCATAACTGAAGCTTCCACATCATTATTTGATGTGGAAGTTTCGTGTCCTATCAAGGAGACCATTTGTTAGCGGGGTCTTACTCCTTTACTGAAGATGGTAGCAGTTTCACCGACAAGGCAAGAAAACTGAATATACTTGAGACATTTTATACAATGCTGATGTCTGTACTCTAAGCAAGGTGTTCAACAACTAGTCGCCGATTTTGATTACTACAATCTACCAAGATGTGATCATCAAATAATTATATTCTTAATTAAGACGTGATGAACTTAGAGAAACACACTATAGACATATTCTCATTCTTCCTTTAACAAATTGCTCTTCAATAAATGATAATACCAAAAACGTAACTATACCTATTTACTGAAATAACAAACATCCGCGTAGGTATTAAGATATTTCAAACATCTGCCAGATTCAATATCTACCTTTTTACTGATCTTGCATAAAACACCGTAGAATGGTCATAGCAGCACTTTTAGACAAACATACAACAGGGAAATTGAAGGAAATTAAATCAATTTATTTTGTTTGTTTAAAATAATGAATAGTATTCTGGTTTAGCTGTTCTTTGCGTTTCAAGAGGTAGAAAATTAAGAAGGTAGCAAGACGGTAACAGTAACCAATATTCTAATAAATTATTAACTTTATTTGATTGGTGGGCTGTTCAAAATTTGAAAGAAAATGTCATTACAGTTCGTAAGAGCTTACACAGATGGAACTAATCTATTTTCCCCACGTACAATCTAATAAAATTAAACGACCAAACGAAATTAAAACATTACAAAACTGTTGTATTCATTTTGCCTTCAAATTCAGTAACTATGATCATATTATTGCCTTTTTCAAGAATAAAAATTGTCTAAATATTAATTGATTACTTCAATCTTCCGTTAGTGTGGCAATACCGAGTCTCACCGGCTAACCGACTTCTCTCCAGGTATTTGTTTTGAGTAAAGTTGTCTGCTGGTTTTTGTCTGTTCTGTTGAAACTACGGGTCAAGTTCACAAAGGAAATAAACGAGAGAGAATACAATTTTATTGTCATCTATATCTATGACGATTTCTCTTCAACATAATTCTTAGTGGACAGCTCGTGTGATAACATTTCAGCCCAAGCTGAGCAGAGCCTAACAATAGCGATAAGGATGGTGGGTGAAACTTGGGCGCTGTTCAGTTCGCTATCTCACTGTCTAGCTGCAATTTTTTTTGCGAACCCTGCCTGGCGGCTATCATTCTTTATGTACAACAGCCAACTTGATGACTTTTCCATGATCTAAACTACAAGCCTAACGAAAGCGGACTGTACGCAGGGGAAGAACCTCATCTTGTTATGATGACCTTTATTCTTGATAGATGGTCAACTGTCCATCGTTGCTTTTGGCTCAAATTGCTCCCTTTAATAATTTTGTGCACTCATATCTATGTACGTCAATTTTTATACATATTCGTACATATATGTTTACATGTGCATTCATAGACATACTTTAACGCTACGCCTAAATGCGTACATACTCATACAGAGAAGCTCGCACTGACGTGCATATGTGAACTACAAGAAGGACGAGCTTATAGTAAAAAGAGAACACCTTATAGTGTCGTTTTACTGTTTAACATCAGAAATTTATTAAGCCCCTATTCACATGTGTAACAGTATCAGAACCCAGAATCAAATTCATGAATATTTTACCAGAAATAGGCATGATATGGATACCTCTTTTGTTTGAACAATATAATTTTATTGATATATTGACAACACGGCCGATGGAGATGAACAAGTTAATCCCAGCTGAATGATATCTTACACACGGGTTACAAGAATACGTAAGATTATCAAATTAATATCACAAATTACTCTGGCCCTCGTGAGCAGTATTACACTGCAGGGATCGGGATACTACGATCATTCTTCTTAGGTTTAATAGGGTAGGTGCCGTTGCATGATAGAAATCACCGGTATCAGATTCGCCTGGAGAAAAGCATGGATCCATTTGATAAGCCGATATAAAGAATGAATTCACAAACGCTGCATAGCTAGATATAATTTTGCAAACTATTATATCCTCTTGGCTATTGTCGTATCGTACGTAGTAAAATAAGAGCCATAAAACTTGATCCTCTTTTGTTCGTCTCTTTAAATGAATCAAAAATTTTTGTTATATTGTTTATAGTATAATTAGATTTCATTTAGCCTGATATCTTTCATTAAATATTTAACTTATGCTAAGCTTATTAAGGTTAATAGCTTCTACCATATTGATTCTGTCTATAGCCTTATTGCCCAGTGTTATTCTCCGCTTCCTTCAGAAATTTCCGGAGGGTTACTGACAAGAACAGACTCTTGATGAAGGCCGGAGGGTACAGTTGTCCAAACGCTGGGGCTATTTTAACCACCAAGATGAAGACATTAGTTTGAGTAAATTTTAAAATCGCAAGACTAAATTTTTTAGTTGGTTATTTTTATTGGCATCTGAAGCCTTGTTAGTTTTTTTTATGTCGCATTCAATAGAAAAGTCAATTATGGTATCTAGTTATATACTATACAAAGATGTTTATTTGCAATCTTTTTAAACAGATTCTTGATTTTTTTAAACTTTCATTCTTTTGTTTTTCAGCTTCTTTATCATTGTCATTGTCTATCTGTACCCTTTATTCTTGTTTTTGTTCTGTTTCCTACCATCTTTCAGGTCCTATCTTTTTCTGCTTCGCTCTCATACTTCCTCGTTCTCATTGTAACCTTAATTGAGGGTAACCCAAAAGTGTCCCTTTTCGATAGCTACTACACCAAGGTGTTGGGGAGGGCGCTACTCCTTTCCCTGGATTGCTCCACTTTACCTTGATTCTTACCTTATAATGCTGAGTGTTAAGCAAGGTAACATCAAGTACCAATTTTTTAGTCTTTGGTATGACTCGACCTGGGATTGGACCCAGATCTCCCGGGCCATTGGCGAACGCTCTAACCATTAGGCCAATGTCCGGTTCTCATTACTTCTCTCTTTTTCTTTGTTTGTTTTACATTTCCCCCTTTTTTTCACCAATTAACTTTCCCTTTCTCGTTCTGTTCTTTTCTTCATATTTTTCTCTAATTCTATTCATCCTCCTTTCTCTCTTTTTTTTCTTTTTCTGTTTCTGCCTTTTCTTTCATTCTCATTCTATCTATCTCTTTATTTCTTTATAAATCCTTTTGTCTCAGTTTTTGTCTCGTACCTTCACTTTCTCTCGTTTTCATCCTATCTCCTATTTTAGCATTTTTTCTCGTTTTTTTCTCTTTCTTTTCTCTTTCTCTAAGTTTGTTCCTCCATCTTTCTCATATTTTCACTCAGTTTTCTTTCTTATTGTTTTTCTCTCCTTTTTCACACACCCTCTATCTATCTATCTTTCTTTCCTTCTTTCTTTCGCTTTTGATTTCTACCATTTTATTTCATTCTCATTTTCTCTCACTCTCCTCTCTCTTATCTCGTCTTTATTTATCTATCATTTTCATTGTTTATCTCTTTTTTGTCTCGTACACTCACTCGCTCTCTTTCTTTCTTTTGCAATCAAAATTTTCCTATTCTCTGTGTCTTTTTCTTTCCCTTTATCCATTTCTTTCCCTTAATATATTCCACCTTCAGACATATTCTTTCTGTTCTGCTGTCTTTTTCTTTTCACATCTTTTTCTCGACCACTTCCTCTTTCTCTCTCTCTCTCTCTTTCTTTTTCTATTTGTCTTTTCCTCTCCCGCTTTTCTCCTTTTCTCTCATCCTCTCCAAATTTATTTTTCAGCATAATTTTCTGTCTCTCTCTTTTTTGTCTTATGCCTATTCTCTGTCTATTTTTTTACGATTGAATTCCCTCTCTCTCTCTTTCTCTCATTTTCCGATTCTCTTTCTTGTTCCTTTTTATTTCTTAATCTCTTAGACTCATTCTATTTTCTTTCTTTCTTTCTTTCTTTCTTTCTTTCTTTCTTTCTTTCTACCGATCAATTTCAGTTTACCAAGCTCGGCGTAGTATCAGTATCGTTTATCTTTTGATCATTGATCAGATTGATTATCCAATTCGCTGTTAGATTTTCTTTTTTTTTTTTAATTTCTTTCACTGTACTGCACCTCCTCTATAACTTATTTCCCATCACTCATTCCACTGCAAACCATTCCAACCCCTCCATAAAAACCGACCACATCAGCCAAATATAACAAAACCCAAATAAGATAAGAAGTGTAATCAGAAATCATTACAGTTTATAATATTGACTTTCACTTTTTTCTAGTTAACCATTTTGGGAATACGGGAATTGAGGAATAAGGGATTTGAGGTATAGGGGAATTGAGGAATATAATTAACCACTGAAAGAGGCAAGGGTAATCAAACTTTTTATACAGAAAAGCTTTTCGTTGATAACTTCCTAATTTATCTATTCATTTGTTCCTTTATTTACGTATTTTTCCCTAAGAAGTCATTCCCTAAAAAAGAATCTTAACAAATTCTAAGACAATAAGGAAGACGAAACGTCGACCATTGACACAAAATCGGATTTTCTATAAAAAATTGGAAAAATGGAAGGAAGGGAAGTGACTGAATTTACGTTGACATAGTCTCTCTCTGTTTTTTTTTTCATTCTCACTTTCTCTCACACACACCTACTGGTGCGTTTAATGTATTTGTTAGCGTTTGTGGATGTCGAATCAGCGACTCGAGTTCAATTCCTAGACAAGGCTATTTCCGTTTCACTTCGCGCTAATGACCAAAAGAAAGCCTTGAATCCAATCGTCCTCTGCCTACAGCTATGGGTAAGTAGGGCAGAGTAGGGTCTTTAGCCATTGTAATGCTTAGCAGATGAAAAACTGATTTGAAACCAGTTGTATTCCGCTCAAAAATTCATCTTGTATTCCACTCTGATTGTGATGGGTTTTTTTTTTTAGATAAATACGTATGTATAAAACCATATTCAAAAGGAGTGTTTATCGTAACGTTTGTCATCGTAAGAAATGTATTTGATGACCCGTTGTTGGGTAAATACATACACGAGTATACATGCAAATACATATACGGACAAATGTATGTTTAAATCCTGAACGATCCTGTTTCTGATTTATTTCGTGCTAATATCCTTGATCAAGGCATGAATCCATCTTTTCTCACTCTAGCAATAGGAAAATTGTAGAACAAGATCGGCAGTTTAACTTTGGTAAGGCAACCAGCCTAGGAGAAGGAAAACTTTATTCAAACTAGCATTGCTCTACTTAATCTCACCTTGTATCTAATCTCACTCGCGGCGGAAGGGCTTGGTAACACACACGCGCGCGCACACACAAACTCCAAAAGTAGTCATCGTTATATAGGGCACATTTCCCAACATCTTGAGATTAGAATCAAACAGCATGTTCCAAGAAATATTCGTTGCTGCACAAGATCATGCCATTCAAAATTGCTCGATTCTGCCATCTGTGAGCATTTAAATGCTTTAAATATACACGAGTATACATGCAAATACATATATATGTATTTCCATGTATACTCGTGTATAACGATGAGTACTTTTGTGTCTTGCATAGAGACAAGACAAAACAACATTTAACTGTCGTGATGCCCTTTTACATTCTATTTTATAAGCCAACTTTGTGCAAGCAAAACCCCAAGTACTCCTTAAATTTAAATGGAGACAATTGTTGCTTGATTCTGGGCGGTTTTTAATTTTATTCATCCTCCTGGGTTTTGCTATCATTATCATTCTTCACCCCACTTTTAATTAATTCTATTTACATTGTTTTAAACGATTTCTAATGTTGTCGCTTGCCAAATGTCAGATGAAAGGGCCCTTGAGATCCCAATAAATTTCTTGCTTATATTGCAATCTCCCTATTTACATATGTCCTTTACAATTTGCCTCTTTATATATAGATATATTAGATATGGTTTTTCAAACGAGCCTGAGATCATTTTTTGCACAGTTAAATGGTTACAAGCATTTCTATCTAACATGAATAATTTTATTTACTTTTAATCTCTTGTAGCAATTTCATTTGTAAACAAATTACAATATAGTATTTTGCTCACTAGTATTGCTATTGTTTTTCACTGTTAAATGGTTTCAATTATTGCAATCTAACACTACTAGTTCTGTCCGATATCAATCATTTGTTTACACACAGTGAAGTGGTTACATGTATTGCTATCTTACATTAATTATTCTATTGAACACTATCCATTTTTTTTTCACACAGTCAAATTGTTCCAAGCATTGCTATGTATCACTAACAATTCAATTAAACATCAGTCATTTGTGAACACACAGTTAAAGGATCAAACAATTCTATTTCTTACAATTTTATTTATCATAAGTCATTTGTTTGCACACAGATATAATGTCAAACAGTTCTATTGGACCCATAGAAAGGACCCTATCAGGTTCTACCACTGGGCCAAAGTGGACCTTGGAGCAATACAGGGGTACTTCCCATTCCCCCAAACTCGAAATTGGAGTCTCACGATCAGATTGTTTCATGTCGTATCAAGGATACTTGTAGGCGAGTGGGGGTCTTACACCTCTTCAGAGATACAGTTGGTGTACTCTATAGGCCCTGCCAAGTGGGCTTGAAGATAAAGTAATTAAAAAGTGAAAGACAGTATACGAATGAAAGAAATGAAAAGAAGAAAAACAATATCGACTAAGGATTTGGAATTAATACCAAATCCTTAATCAACACACATCAATATCTATACATCTGTATCTTTATAATGAAAAAGTAGATATATAAAATCAAATATGTCAGTGAAAACTATTAAAATGAAAATTACTCTGTTTATCTCTCACTTAATCAGTATACTTAATTTTCTTTCTTTTTTTACTGCTCGACGAAAATGAAGTTAAAATAGACAAAGCGTTTCTATCATTGTCCTTTCTTTAATTTATTTTAGTATTCGTGGTCTCAGATGAACAGCTACATAACATACCTTTCATGTTTGCAAGTGGAGCCAAAAACGGTAAGGTTGCAAGTCCTTTTCTGTAGGCGTCATCAGCAGTCTTAGTCTGGATCTTGATTGGGTTAAACTCTAATAAACACGAAGGATCACAAATAACGCGCGTGCACACACACACACACACACACACACACACACACACACACACACACATATCTCTCAAAATATGTACGCTGCCACAGATATATTGAATTGGTATCTTTACACCCTTCTAGAAGATAAGCTGCACAGAAATTTGGATACGCCACGAATTTGGCCTTTCTTCTTTAACCACTTATAAAGAGATATCAAGAATGGAACTTGGTGGCAGACTGCAAGATGGAACGAGACACCAAAAAGGCAGCAAAAATCAAAACAAAAGAAAGAAAGAAAGAAAGAAAGAGCAAAGACTTTCTGTCTTTCACCTCTCAAGGATATATGATACCTTTCACTTCATTATGAATTTTGAATGGTTTGTCCTGTTTTTGTCCCATCTTATTGTAGATTGTGGATACCAAAATCATCAGAAATAATACTGAGAAAAAAATACACCACGAGGGCATGAAAAGAAAATAAGGAATGAAAGAAAAGAATCTTCTAAAAAGAGGTGAAGTAAATAAGAAAGAAAAAATGGGAAAAGTAAAGAGAAGCAATAAAGGATGAAGAAATTGAAGGAATGAATAAAGAAAAAAGAAATACCAAAAGGGAAAAATGAAGAAAAAGTAACATTAATATTGGATTTGTTTATTTAGCACAGTGGTATTCAAACTTTTTGCCCCCCACCTTCACCGTCGGACCAAAATGCCAGCGCCCTCCTCTTCCAACGAACGCAAGAACGACGGTAATGTTAAATGTCATAAGAATTGGTTCATTCTTCAATCACAAACAGTTTGAAGAGTATAAAAAGAAATTTAACAAACAAAAATGGTTAACGTTTATTTTTTTAATCACATACACCTTGAACTGAACATGAAATAAATTGTAAAACTGAACGAGTAATCATTAACAACTACCTTTCTTAATGAGATTGGTGGCCTGGGTGCATTGCAATCAAACTGTCAACATCAGGATGAAGGTTTTTCAGGAGCAGTCTCAGATCACCACGTTCTGATGTGTTGAGTTTGTTTCTTTGTTTGGTGAGGAGCCTGGACACAGCGCTGAATCCCCTCTCAACCAGGGAAGAAATCGGAAAAGCAATGAAAAACAGCTTGATGTCTTTCCACTGGGTTGGGTAGCGTTTTGGGATCGCTGTTTGCACCCAAAAGGCTTGGTAAGAGGTTTTGAACTTTGGTTTCAGATCCTCGTCATTTTGCAAACTTACAAGTTCCTCTTCTAGATGGGTTGGCACCTCTGTGCTGGGTTCAGTAAACGGATCAATCACTCCACCAGGGATTTCAAGAGAAAATAGGTCGTTGAATCTGACTGACATATCCCTGTGGAGTTCCTCTAAATGAGCACAGTACACGGCAATGTGATCGTCTCTCACTCCTGTTTTCTTCTACAAGTCAGACAAACAAAGAAACTGACGGAATTCGCGGCGTTCAAAGTTCCTGTTGTAGAGCTGTAATTTTGAGAGGAATGCCGAGAGGGCGGACTTGGCTTTGATTAATGAAGTCTCATCACCTTGCAGCTGCAAATTCACTTCATTGAATTTGGAAAACATTTCAGTTAGGTAAGCAATATCTGTGTTACTCGATTTCTGTTTGTCGTAAAGCTCAGGGTTGGATTCTTGAAAAAAATCCAGAACACTGCTAAACAGTAAGTAAAATCTTTTTAAACAATTACCTTTCGACAACCACCTAACCTCTGTATGAAGAAGCAGGCATTGAAAACCTCCGCCATTTTCAGTACACAGCTGATGGAACAGTCGAGAATTGAGAGTATTCGTTTTGATTTTGTTGGGTGCAGTAATCACAGTCGATAAGGATTCATGTAGCTCCTCACTCAAATTCTTTGCCACTAAGTGTTGTCGATGGATCACATAGTGAACAGTGAAGACTTTTGGAACAGCTTTTTTCAAATAACTTAGAAATCCATGGTGGCGACCAACCATGGACGGGGCGCCATCTGTAGCACATGAGATGATGTTTGTAAGTGAAATGCTTTTTTTCTGGAAATAGTCCTCCACAGCTCGATACACTGATTCTCATTTTGTATGTTTCCAGGAGACGTGCAAACAATAATTCTTGACACAGTGACCCACCCTTGATGAAGCGTACATATGCGAGAAGTAGTGATTCGTTCTCCGGAAGAGTGGATTCGTCCAATTGCAAACTGAACTCAGTTGTCATCAACAACTTACTGAGGGTCTCTTCGACGTTTTCAGCGATTTTGTCTACTCTTCGTTGAATTGAGTTGTCACTGAGAGGAATTGATTTTATGACTTGTTCAGGAGATTTGTACAAGACTGTTTTAATAACCTCTTTAACTGCAAGCAGAATCAGTTCTTCTCCAATAGCGTGGGGCTTGCCAGCTTTTGCTATCAGCAAAGAAATGTTGTAAGAAGCCTTCAGACCGTCATTTGAATTTTTCGATGAGGAAGTAAACATATTCATTGTTTTTCAGCTCCAAAAATTAATGATCCTTTTCTGATCGGAAGAATTTCTGTAAGAGTGTTTTAGAGCCTAGACGGTTTCATTGCTTCATTAGAAATGTTTGCGGCGCTAGACGGTTATGCTCATAGAAGTTTTTGTGGAATAAGCGTGATTGTAGAATCCATACTCCAGTACTTCACAGAGTATTGCCTACACTTCTTTTTCGATGCTCATGAGTTTGCCATGTATGTATGCTGCCTTCGCCAAATGTTAATAAACATCTTGCTTAGACAGCCAGAATGAACCCGGACGCACGCATAAAGAAACACTAACTAATTCCAAAATTATGAAAGAGAAATTTATTCTAACGTGAGACAGGTAAATTTCTGAAAAAAAAAAGCAAAGAAGTTTTCACTGCGATGAAGTGGAAGAAATAAGTAGAAATTTCAGAGGAGAAAGAGAAAGGCAAAGAAGAAAGAGAGGAAGGGAGGGAAAGTAAGGCGACTGTAACTGTTAGAATTTTAGTTTACAACTAAGTAATAAAGCGGTTGAAAGCGAGACAAGTAGCATGGCAAATAGGAATAATATTCCGATAATATCTAAATTGAAGGCAACAAGTAGGCAGTAAACATGGCGAGATAAGGCAAATGAAACATACCAGAGTCATGTTGAAGGGGTGACGGAATCAAAAGGAAAGAATGCGTGTTATCGGGAAGAAAAATGTCTGGCCGAAAAGAATAAGTCTCGTAGCTTTCGCCAAGCCGAGATTTTGGGATTAATTAATAAAGAGAGGATAAACTTCCAAGAGCAGAGCTTAAGGCAACCCAAAAGAGAAATTAAGAAGGGGAGAAGAAATGAGAAGTAAAAGTAACGGAGTTAAAAAGGGGCAGAAAGTTTAACGTCGCAGCGAGAAAACGGGAAGTGAACAAAGGGGAAAACAGTGACCAGGGGAAAATTGTCCCTTAAGAGAGTTCTGGATACAGACGTGACACGTACGTCTAGTAGCAGCGACTTGAGGACGCTTAATAAAATCGCCCCGTTTTCCGGCCTTTCTACCAACACCAACGTCACATTTTATTGTAATTGCTCCAACGCCCCCCTCACAGTTTCAACGCCCCCATCCGACTGTTTACTCGCCAGCGCCCCTCTGAAAGTTCATCTCGTCCCCCGGTGGGGCGGTACCGCCCACTTTGAAAACCACTAATTTAGCAGCAAAATGTTAGTACCGGTATAATTGAATGCCACTCATTCCATCGTCCAGAGAGTTCTTGAAGACAAAATAAAATATCCCCACCCGAAATACACCAAGCAAATATTGGAAAATATAATAAATCGAAAAAAGACCACTTTTAAATATGTGAAAATAGAAAGAAATCTTTGCTCATAATTTTTAATATTACCTTTTATGTAAACGAATAAAAACGGAATCTATTGATATAAAATATTTCACGATAAAAAAAACCCCAGAAAATTTAATCCTTTTACCAAACGTGAAAAAGAGAGGGTTGAATATTTAATGGGATTCAGAAATATCAGTGAATTAATATCTTCTTCTATTACCGATATAAAAAGGATTTAACGGGATTTAACGAGGTAGTACCAGCGTAAAAGGATTGGTGAGTATGTTTTTAGATGAATGCAAGAATAAAACCCAAAACTTAAAAAAAGTGAAACGTTCTTTTCAAAGCATTTATCATACAAATGACTGATTGATCGATTGATTTAAATGGCTTGTCAACCCATCTGGTAATTCTTATACTTATAAGTTTATTTACGTTCCTAATAAAAATTTATATAGATTTTGATAGGAATATTTAATATCATACTGTACCATGCAAAACAAAAAGAGAGGAAAATGCAAATAATCTGCATATAGTTGCATCGTACCAACTATTCCTATCTAATGCAAATAATCCATACAATGATATAGTATGAATAAACTATTTCTGTTTAATGATAATCTTTCGTTTGCATACAGTTAAATGTTATTACGTATACCAATCTAATACAACTTGCCAGAATGGACCTGGGGATAATAGCAATGAAGAGATATTCTACATATGCCAATTCTGTAGAAGTGAAGATGCAGCTTAATATCATACCAAGGACACCCCTTTTTGAGGCGAGTATGTCTTAACAGGATACAGCCTATTCGATACAGCCATCGATACGACCGTCAAGCATTTATTATCCGCTTGGGTCTTCAAATGAATACATTAACTGTTAACGTTTAAATGCATTGTAGATTAGCTCAGAATAATGGAATTGACGAAGTCATAACAATCTGTTGGAGAACTGCCTAATTGGTCGAATGTAGCGCAAGGTAACTCCAAAGAATACGTTAGGTCAATCGAATCGCAGTTATCAGCAGTTGAGAAACGAGTAATTAGGAAATTTAATAAAAACAATTGGATTTTGCATAGTCTAACAGTTTGCGGTGGTTACTTAGTATTGTACAGTTCACAGTAAAATTTCAGGAGTAAATTTGTGGACAAATGCAGCGAGGTCCCGCTGAAGATTCGTGGTAAGTCAATGAAGTTATCGGAAAATTTGAATCGATCCTGAATATGATTCACATCAAAGCAGTCGTAATTTAAATGGTGTGAATACAATTTTATATTTCCATTAGACCTTGTAAAAATTTCCTTTACCTGACAAGCGTAGGTGGCATTAATATGGAACCAGTAATATGCAAGCGAAACCTGTGAAAAAAAGAGGTAGATACGTGATTTAAATTGGTTCTATTCATGATTAGAAAAAGCAGTCAAGATTTACTCCTCATTGACAAATGGCCTGAAAACTCACATCTTACAACCCAGGAATAAGTACAAAATTAAAAGTTATACTGCTGTTGACGAGCTCTATTTCAATTTCGAAATATCATTATCATTTACAATATCATTATAATTACCTTGTAGATTTTTCGAAACTCTTTTCATGTATATATACTGTGACGGCAAATTAAAATAAAAGGATCCCCAGATGAGCAAACATTTAAAAGCGTAGGGGAACTGGTGCATTTAAATATTGTTATCACCAAACGGGGAGTTTATTTTTTGCACGTGTGAAGACGGGGCGGTCTGGTACTTGATCCCTCGTAGAATAAGTCCTTGTTCAGAGTCCTTTCTCGGGCATATAGGAACTGGCATATTATGTGGGGGTTAATTTAGGGCTAGACTGACTGTCGCTGGCAAAGGGCTTCCAAACTTCACGCTAACACACCCACCCACCAGGCCACTAGCTCTTCCACCCCCTAGACTTATGGAAGGTATGGACCTCTAGGTTTAGATATAATAATATTAATTATAGTAGTCGACAACTCCGGTTTCCCGTATAATATTTTTAAAGGAAAGATAAGGACAATTTAGGCGAGAATAACATAAGGCAAAAGAAGCTGAAAAAGATACATGCAATAAGCAACTTGACAGTAGGCGACACAATGAACAAACTTCAACACGGGGGGACACTAAAATATAACAATCTTTTTAATATACACGCGGACACACATATTCAACGTATCGGCTATATCATCGGCAGATAATATATAACTATAAATGTCTTTCTCCTTTTCTCCTTTTCTTTAGTCTTTCTTTAAATTGAGAAAGAGGGCGAGAGAGAATAATTGCAATGCTTAAGAAGGGTGTAGGGAGAAACAGTCTTAGTGTTTACTTATCTTTTCGACGGGTTCCTTCGGAGAGTATTTTCTCATTTACGGGTTGACGGAAATTCATATATCTATAATGCTCTGGCTTGAAGGCATAGGCTCTTCCTCTTGTCCAAGATTCTTTCCGCTGTCTTCACCCAGAGTCTTGGTATCAGATCCCACGCCCTCTCACGGTGATCTCATCTTCAAAACTGATATTCTTTACCCCTATTTCCGCTGACGGAAGAAGGGGTCTATTCCCACTTTGGTATTCTAGCCAATCATTTGGCTTCTATCATATCCCCTTTTCAGGCGATTCGTTAGGACTACTATATGTCCCTATACCCCATTCTTTACCCATCCGGCCACAGAGTGCAAACATCTTTTGGTTTCCATTCTGACCTAGATTTGTTACTTCGGGATTGACCTACATTACTATCTCTCGTAACGGTCATTCTTTGGTAGCCTGCTAATTCAAACGCTAGGAGTAGTAGAAATTCCTTATTTCTCTTCTCTCAGTGGGAGACCACGCAACAATACACACGCACACACACACGCTCGTATATATATATATGAAGTTTGGACGCATATTGTAAAATATTTTCGATTTCTTTCTAGTGATGTTTCACGTTCTAGGTGTACCGGTACTACTGTATAGAAGCACCACATGGATTCTAACAAAAATCACGTAGAAAAAGCTTGATAGAACTACACCAAAATGTTACATACTGTTTTAAATAAATTCTGGAAACAACACTCCACAAAATAGTAACTGTACTGTCACTTACCTTCGACCTCACTAACCATTCATATAAGACCAACAAAACATGCTGGGATAACGGGAGAAATAAGGACAAATGCAGAAACATCGTTCTCTTATAAGCTCCGACACATGGATGTGCCCGGGTTTGACGACCAGCAAGGACTTACATACATCATTTTTCTCGGACACTAGATAATTTTCTGGTGATAATGACAGGGCTCAATATTATAACAACAAACGCATGAGAAATCGAAAAATAATCAACTTTTACCACTTGTAAGAAAACACTTGGAAATGTCTACTGGACTTAGCAAACTGTTTAACAAAAGCAACTTGAAATTGAGAACAATATAAAAAGAATTATTAGCAGATGTAATTTTAAAACATTAAATAAAAGATAAAACGGACCAATTTTCTACCATAAAATGGGATATTGCGAAAAATTTTTAGCTTTTCGAGGAAGTAACAATAGCAGCAGATTGTGCCTCAAAGGCAAAACTTATGCATTGCAGAGCATGCTAAAAAATGCAAAACATAAGGAATGAATTGATATCAAGGTATCAATATAGATACATTGCTGTTGTATCATTTTGCCATCTGACAAACCTCATATATATATATATATATATATATATATATATATGTATATGTGTGTGTGTGTGCGTCTGCGTGCGTCTGTGTGTACTTACATGAAGTTTAAGGTGAATACAAGGAAAGACTGTAAAATGTATTTGAGAGAGTGACAGATTAAAGAAATAAAGGAAATAAAAAAGAAACCGTGGAAAAATACAGAGAACAGAGTTATATGATATTAGAAGAAAGAGATATCTGTACCAATCCTGTTTAGGAAGTGTATTCTGAATTTTGAGATGGCGAATTAAATAAAAGACACTATAATTAATGACGTATTCCATATTATTAGGATTACTGAAATTAAAAGAAGAAAACAGAAAATAAGTCATCTAAATATGATTCAATATTTTGAAGAAATTAAAAAGAGAAAGTAAAAATAAAAGCATACTTTATATATATATATATATATATATATATATATATATATATATATATATATATATATATATATATATATATATAGGGCTAGAATATATGTAGGTACAGTTGTTTTATTTCCTCTTTAACGTTTTATAGTATTTTCAGATATATATTTTAATAGACCAAAACAGACAGTGTTTTATTTATCGTATATGAACGTGATGTGACCTTATCTCAACATGTTGTGATATTAAGGTATCGTTGTGACTAAAAGTTATTAAATTGGGAATGTCTCTATTTGTGATATTATGAAGTTAACTTATTACTATTGTTTAATATATCGTACCTAGAAGGCCTTTAAAGCCCTTAGTTTCACAACACATTTACATAACATCACAGCATGTTCACATATAATAAGTAGAATGGAAGTATCAATATCTTTTTCTGCGTTTCAAAAACGTTTCAGTTGATGAAAAAATAGAAATATCTTTTTAAGTTGCTTTTTACTGTTCTCAACTAGATTTGTTCATCAACAAAGAAATCATAAATGAAGCTGGTCTATACGCAAATAAACCATTAGAAAAGAAAGAAACTATGATTGTACATAAAATTCTAAAACTATGTTAGTCTGATGCCAAGTGAACCGATACTACTCTCTGATCGAATGCAGAAATGTAAATCTCTTCGTAAACAATTGCGTTAAACACGCAAGAAATTATGTAAGTAGATAAATGAAGCTTTGAACGAAACTGCGTCAACAATTTGACTTTATGCAAAAATGCATTCTGAATCTATGTAGAGGTATCGAAATATATGGAAATAATTTCATCATCTTGTAGGAATTTATACAGATAGATAAATTAGAATAAGAAAAAAGGCAGAAGAATGAGGAAAAAAGAATGTAAAATAAAGTATTGTTGTTTAAATTTCAACAATATTTTTCTTACCTCAACACAAACTCCGGCAAATATCTCACTGAATGTTTTGCTATTATAAATTGAAAGTCTGACTATTCCCTATAAAGTATTCGAAAAAAACAAAAAAACAAAACTAAAACACAAAAAGAAAACAAAAAACAAAAGAAAACTAACAAACTAGCCAACATTTTAAAAGCATGTAAAAATGAAATAAAGTTTGTAAATTGAAGTAAAATCTTGTCAGACAAAGATTCGAAAAATCTGACGGCAAAAAAACCCCAAACAAACAAACAAACAATTGTTTCTCAATAATATTCCAAATATATCAAATGAAAAGTGTGTGTGTGTGTGCGTGTGTGTATTGATATATATATATATATTTTATCTTTAATCTATTAATATAATAAACTTCTTTCAAGTTTTTCTCCTGCTCTGCTGGCCAATAATTGAGTAATTTCTTGATCTAAGAAATAACTTTTAAAGAATTTGTTTGACCACACACACACACACACACACACACGCACACACACACACACACATATATATATATATGTGTGTGTGTGTGTGTGTGTGTGTGTGTGTGTGTGTGTGTGTGTGTGTGAGTGTGTGCGTGTGCGTGTGTATGTAGAATGATACCTTAGAACGTTTTTCAGGGAAATTTCGCACCAGAGTAAAGTGCTGAAAATAATGATAGCCCAACTTACGAATCTGAATATAACTTTTACAATACTTTTTCAAATGTAGTGAAATATTGATCGAAGAAAGCTTGTCAAATAGGAATTCAGTAAATTTTCAAAGACTACAGCATCTTTCTTTTTTTGTAAAAGCATTTGAAAAAGTACAATTTTAGGTTAACATTTTACGGAAATAAAGATAGCACACCCTTTAAAATTTTTATTTTATTTTATTTTCAAAATAACACTTTAGAAACAGATCAAAACAGGACACGTGTTATTCTGAGTTGTACGGCAATATTTTTACGTCTAAGTTAAAAATTACAACTTTTTCACAATGGGTAGAATCGAAAAATAAAAGTATTTAGTGACAAAGGATTCTTATTTTCGGTTATTTCTAGGGATATAAAGAGGTCGAGAAAGGTGATAAGCAACTTTTTGCAAGACCCAGAAGCGTATGGAACCAAGAAATCAAGTGGACGTCCACCGAAGCTGAACCCAACCGCCTGCTGAAGAAGTTTCAAGGAAAGGAATAAGAACCAGAAACCATCAAGCATCCTTAGATTTAAATCTAATACCCAGGAGAGTTCGACAGATTTTAAATTCCTCAAAAACCTTCATATATAAGAAGAGAATAACAACACGCGCATTAATGAAGATGCACAAGAAAAAACGAGAGGATTGGGTGCGGGAGAAAGTACAATGGAATGCTGAAGAATTGGTTAAAATTCATCTTTTCAGATGAAAAAAAAGTTTAACTTAGATGGATCGGATGGATTTCAGTTCTATGAGGAAAGTGGGACAAATTTTCTGCAAGCAGTTATTTGGAGTGGGATCTTTGATGAGAGGGGGAGCATTTTCTATTAAATGTAAGGCAAATTTTGTAAAGATGGAGGGAAAGCAGAATGCACAGAAAGATAATGAAGTCTTAGAAAAAAGTTTCCTTCCATTCTTGGCCAATAATTACCAGAATGATGCAATATTCCGGCAAGATAACGCTGCCATTCATACACCGAAGTTGACAACTAAATGGCTCCAAGACCACAATATTGCTACTTTGAGTTGGCTGGCAAAGTCTCCTGAACTGAATCCCATCAAAAATCTCAGGATTATATTAGCAAGCAGATTTACGCTGATAGGAGATGGTTTGAAGATAAAGAAATGCTTTGGTGCACAGTTAAGGAAGCAATATCCAATGATACGCTCTTAAATCTGATTAATTCGAGCAATAACCGATGTGTAGATGTGTTACAATGTAAATAAAGTGAATGTAAATATCAATTAGCTTATTTGTTTGTTTTGGAATTTATTTTTGCCTTGTAAAATGCAATTTTGGCAATGTGTACTATCTTTATTTCCACTTTCTTTTCTTACCATAAAATCCTTTAATTTTGTAATTACTTTTACGAATGTAAATCGAAATAAAAATATCATCCTGTACCTCTAGTTTCATTACAATCCCTTGGTCACTATTTTAGGAATTTTGAAGCTATATTAGAAAGGCTATATTGGAATTTGTAGGGTGGGCTATCAATATTTCCACCGCTGTATTGTAAAATTATGCCTGTGTGATTAGCATTTTCTTGTTATTTGTGTCTATAAAATAGTTTAAACACAAATTGCCAAAATTAATTTTTTTTTTTATAAAATCCATTTTGTACGTAAATACGTACACATGTATTTCCGAAATACGACAAACAAACCAACTAACAAACAAACAAGCAAAAAAGATCTATTTGTGAACAGTTGAGACTAGACACAATTCTTTTTAAATGTCTTACCCGCCGAATGTAAACACTGCCTCACTGAAGAGAAATACAAAAGAACATCTAAAAAGAGCGTAGAAAGATAAGAAAGGAACATGAGTTGAATAAAATAATACTGTAAGCTATTGTCAGCTCAATGTCAAACAAATTACCGCTTGGGGCATTGAAATGTCAAACTGATTTCAAAATGGCCATTAGCCGTAAAAAAAAATGAAGAATAAATGCTGTGAGACACATGTTTAGTTTATGGTAATTTCTATCTATATAGTATTTCATATTATAGTTTAAAATGAGATTCGACAATCTTGACAGGACTAAATTAATTGATAAAAAATACACTAAACGGATTTTTATAGTCATATTTCCAAAACCTTTCTAAGTATGACACAAGGTTGATTGTTGTCAAAATAAGTGCAGTGAGATAAAGTTTCAGCTATTTTTATTAAAAGCTACACATCGATATTCTGGGATTTGACTGAGAAGTGTGCAATCATTTCAGCCATTAAACTCTTTGCTATCAAATGTTTTTAATGTGCAATAGTTCCTAGTTTTGAGTTTTTTGAGGAAACATTACTTTAAACTTGGTTAAGCTTATTTCATTCTCCATGCCATTAACCGTCATGGCATCCTCCATCTTCGCTAAGTACTCAGATCATAAAATACTATGATATATTTAGGAATAGGAATGTAAACATTTACCACAGATGATTAGAGTTCCAGAAGGACACTTTAAAAAAAAAGTCTTTCGAACTTATTTTAAGTAATAGTCCCAACTGTTACATATATGTGCAACGGAGATGTATTTCCCATTAAAAGACTTCATTAGAGAATGTAGGTTATATGGAGAAAAAGATGAAACGGTTAATTAATAAGCGGATGTAACAAACGAATTCAAAAAGAGTACACGACAATGTACAACGGGTGGCAAGGGTAATAAATACACTGGGAATTGAGCAAGAGATTGAATCTTTACCCTATTACCAAATGGTATATGCACATACCACCCCCACCCAACAGAACACAGGGGAATTTTAACCACCCCTACCCAACGATTTCAGGAGGCCTTTTCCATTCACCTCCAACGTTACTAAATTTTCCAGCATTTTGCCCCATTCCCCAACCAATTAGAACACAAGGGAATTTTAACCACCCCTACCCAATAATTCAGGAGTATTCAGAGTTCTTGAAAGTTCACCATTACTGACTTTCAGCTAGCCATCACCTCATGACATACAACATATATAAAAAAATGTTCACCCTCAATGGTAAAGTCTGGCAAATTTCGAGTTTTACTCTCTTTTTTTTCTCATATTTCTTCTTTTCTTTCTCTTTTTTTTCTTTTTTTTCTCTTTAGGCATTCACTTTTATGACGCCAAATTGTAGCGGCTCTTCAAGTGGTGCCTGTACTGAACATGCAGGGTCTAATTGGTCCATACTTGGGAGAAGTGCAGTGTCCTTTGTTTCCTTGGTCCCTGCTATCCTGGATGACATTCCATTTTGTTCACTATGTCTCTTTTCTTGCATATTTTTCACCCTACACCTTATCAACCACTGCCTTCCCCGGCATCGGTGTACAGAATCATTGGCCTACTCAAATCCGGGTAGGCCAATAGGGGATGGCTGTCAGCTGTTCTTTCAGCGTATTGAAATATCGCTGACAATCCTCTGTCCAATTAAACCGGGCATACTTCTTTGTTAATGCTATGAGTGGTGTTGCTATCCTTGAAAACGCTGGTATGAATCGCCTATAATAGCCTATCGCCCCTATAAATCCTCTAACTTCCCTAAGAGTCCGTGGTTCAGGCATAGGTCTGATTACTTCAACCTTATCTATATCAGGGTATACTCCACTTTCATCAATAACGAATCCTAGATATTTTGTCTCCTTTTTCATAAACTGACATTTAGATAACTTCTATTGTACTAATGTGCAACCCAAGGTCAATCCTTGTCTACGGCACCAGTGTGATAATACCCGCTTCTGCAACTCGTTGCATAAGTTATTAAGTCCACGTCGAGAACTTATGTGTGGCCGGATCAAGCGAGAAGAAGGTTCACAGGGAAAAGAACAAAAACACAACAACATGTGGTTAAAACGTCAAGGGAGGATGGGGGGCGAGTAACACTTTGTGGATAATTAATTCTAGTTTGAGTTTCGGCTGGCAAAAGATTATCTTAACTAACTAGGTCCGGCTGGTAATGTCACTGTTCGTTGTTTCTTTGCTCCGGCCTAATCAACTTTTTTCGAACCCAAACTAAGTCTGACTGCTTGGACCTGAAACGCACCTGTATATATACATAATGTTTCATTATTATTTCCGGCTAATTGGACACCCACGAATAAACCCATAACTTTTTTTTGGGGGGGGCATTTCTCTCTTAAAAAAACTGGACAAAAAAATATTTCCAAGACTGATTGTCTCCGATACAGGGATATTAAATTCAGACCCTTTTAAGATTTTTACCAGTGCCCGACAAGTACTTAACACTTACCCACGTCCGTGGCCATATGTATAAATATTTTCTTATCTAGATTTCCTTAATCTAGTTAATGGGTTTTTCTAACATTTGGAATTTGATACCCTGGCCGAATCTAACTCATCTTGCCACATATATATGTTTGTATATATGTGTGTGTTTGTGTGTACGCACACATGTATGGGTGCACACACACACACGTGTGTATACATGTATGTGCATATATCCAACACATAGTGTCACATAAGGTCGCCAAATGTTCATCATAGTTCTACCATTTTCTGAAATTTCATGCTTTCTGATTTTATTTTTGATTTTCTTCAGAAGTACTATCCTCTTTGTCTTTGAATACATAAGGTAGCTAATGTAAATTTGCTATATTCATAAAATCGTTTGAATCCATGACTATTCGAAGAGAACTTGGTTATATCTGTCAAGAACGCAGATAATAAACTACCCCTGGGTCTGGTATAGCCACAATTTGAAAAACATGATAAATCGAAGCATAATCAAACATGAGACCCAGACAGCTGGTCTGGGTGTCATGATCAGCGGATGATAGGCATTATGAGGGACCCGACGACATTCTGTGAATATTCGCTGTTTTTATCAGGTACACAAACGATGTGCTTAGTAAATTCTTAAATCAGAAACTTCAACGCAGAAAATGGACTAAGACAGAAACTATACTTGCTCTTTAAACCTATTTAGATGCAACCCTACACCAAGAGGGAGTAGAAAAAGAATGATATACATAAAGAATTCTTTAGATTTAAGACAAGCCAATACAAAACCATAAGAACCAATAATACCAAAGAGAGAATAGATAAGACGCAACAAAATAGCAAATGTAAATTATGTGGTGACAGAGACGAAACCTTCAACCACATAATAAGTGAATGCAGCAAATTAGCACGGAAGAAGTATAAGCCTAGATACGTCTGAGTGGGCAAGGTGATCCGCTGGGAGATGTGCAAGAATTGAAATTTGACCATACGAACAAATGGTATATGTATAACCCAGCATCTGTCCTAGAAAATTACACACATAAACTTCTATGGGACATTGATATACAAACATATTGCCTAATCTCGGCCAGAAGACTAGACCTTATAATAATCAATAACAAAAAAAAAAAAAGAAAAAGAATACTTGCATAATTGTGGAGTTAGCAGGCCCGGCAGACCACAGAATAAAACTGAAAGAATGTGTAAATAAGGATAAGTACCTCGACCTTGCCAGGGAATTGAAAAACTATGGAACATGAGGGTGACAATTATACCAATTGTGCTTGGTGCTTTTGGTACTGTGACTAAAGGATTATTTAAGGAAATGGAGGACTTGGAAGTTGGAGGACGAGTGTAGTCCCTCAAAGCTACACCATTATAACGAACGGCCAGATTACTGAGAAGAATCCAAGTGACTTAAGGAGACTTGCTGTCACTCAAACTCCAGAGAAAAACCATCAGCTAAAACTGATGTGAAAAATTCTCAATGAGATAATAATGATAATAATAAGATATTAAAATAAGAAAAGTTATGAAAAATTGCTCAATGTTACTATGGCAGGACTGGTCAAACGCGCACGTGTATCATGAAACGAACATAATCTCTATCTCTTGATTTATCTCTCTCTCTCTCTCTCTCATCATCATCCCTCACAGACTCCCTGCCTTCCTTGAATCTCTTATGCCACTCAAAAAATGATGCTTGATTCATGTAAGATGCTCCAAAAGCAGTCTGAAGCATTCCATACGTTTCTGTGGCATTTTTTCCATGTTTAAAACAGAATTTTATTGCATATTGTTCTTCGAAAATATCAGATTGCATTTTTGAAATTCACCAGCTGTGACAATCAGGCTTTTTGTAAAGTGTATTCCAATTCCTGCTGTAGCTGTTGATTTGAACCTGAACTCATAGAGATTGATCATCTTTTAAGATGTATAGCAATAACATACTGAATTTTCAAGAGTCTACGACAATTTTAAATACAAAAAATTTCTTGAAACCTTTTGAAGGCACCACGTATATGTCTCAAGATATTTAATAAATTATAAGGAGTGTTTGATACTGATATACAAGATATTGCAGATATACCTCGTGAGGTGGGCATCTCGTATTTGATACATTAGTATCTATCTATCTATCTATAGATATATGTTTGATATCTTATTGTTTGGGACAGTCCATTCTCTCTCTCAAATACACACATACACACACACACGCTCTCTCTCTCTCTCTCTCTCTCTCTCTTTCTCTCTATCCATCTCTCAATAGATGTTAGTGTATGTGTGTTCATGTGTACCTATCAACCTGTTGATATTTATCTATATTTGTGAATATCTATCAATCTATCTATGAAAAACAAAAGTATTTCTGATTCCTGAGGTCAACAGTACAGGAATTAATTTGCCATATATCATTATAATGATGGTTTCATTAGAAATAAAGTTTTATTTCGAAAAATTGGAGAAAACCATACTACTATTTTTAGATATCCTGTATTGGTTAGATTTTATTCCTTTTTATATGTTTTTTATCATTTAGGGGTTTCGGACTATTGTCTTCATCTTTGTTATTTTCAAAACGTTTCGGCGGATATATCCTCCGACCTTCTTCATCAGGTGTTTGTCGAACTCGGAAGTCTATACAGAACTTCGAGCCACATCCTTTATTAAATCAACGGGGTCGCTTGTTCTTGAATCCATTAAGTATTCCTTTATTGTTACTCACATGCAGGCGAATAACCATACAGGAATACTTAGCTCTTCTACTCGGTTATGGTTAACTGAATCAGAGCAAGCGACTCCGTGGATTAAATAAAGGACGTGGTTCTTAGTTCCATGTGGGCTTCCGAATTCGACTAGCACCAGAAGAAGGCCAGAGGACGTATCAACCGAAATGTTGTGAATATAACAATAAAGGTGTAGACAATAGTCCAAAAACCCTGAATGATAAAAAATAATCAAGCTTTGTCTCAGAAATTCAGGCAACTTTATAAATATATATTTACTTACTCTATTTACTAACTTACTTGGTTTAACCGAGCTATATATGGTGTTGCATAGCCGTAACACATATACAACCATACACATATACATGCGGAAACATAATCAACAATAATGACGAAGGAACACACTTCTTTAGAAAAATATACCTCTCACACTTTATTCGAAAGGGTGTGTGAAAGGTGAGTTGGAGACTGAACAGACTGCCACATATTGACCCCCAGTTCCTCTGACTATAGCAGCACTTCTTCTCTCATTCTGTTGGGCTGCTCAACCGAGGTTCCGAAGGGCCCAAGCCGACTGTTGGGAGCTGGTTCTCACTGCCTCGATCTGCAACTCGAACTTCAACTGCAACTGACTCCAACTAACCAGAACTCTCTGTTGCACTGGGTTATACAATTGTTTGACATCCACCCGCTTTCTATGACCGTCGCATTTGCACCGAATTCAACCCGTCCACGGTCAAGGTTATATCTTGATATCTTTGACCGGGTGCTCCTGTTTCTCGATTGACGTCTGGGTCAACGGTCAATATGTTACAATGGCTCAACCCGCCTTACAACAAATGCGTAACATCAAAAAACGGTAGGGACTCCCTAAATCTAATAAGCAAGCACTTCACCCAATCATAGGCTCCTAGTTAAGTTTTTGAACAGGAATAATATAAATGTCAGCTATAGTTATACAAGTAACATATCTCAAATTATAAAAGGCTACAAGAAAAAGGTCGATACTATCCACAGCACCACACACTCCAACAAACAATGCAACTGTAAGGATGAAGATACATGGCCGATACTAGGAAACTTCCAACAGAAAAACGTAGGGTACAGAACCATTGTAAAAACCAACAGCAGTACATAAGTGGAACGGAGGGCACCATAAAACAAAGAATATATAACCATAAACTTTCCTTCACCGACAGAAATTACTCAACTAACACTTCTTTATCCACACACATATGGCACCAAAAAGACCTGAATACCTCACCCACCATCACCTGGGAAATACTAAAATTAACACCTGCCAACTGCAAGACATCAAAAATGCCTTCTTTGCCTCCACGAGCAGCTAGCAATTATCACCCACTCAATTACAAAACGCCCTGCTAAACAAAAAACTCAGAAATTCTATCCAAATGCAGACATGAGAAAAAACATCTACTCATACATTTCGACCCATACACATAACCCATCATTCTTACCTTTATCACTTCCACTACAAAAAATTCTCGCCTCAAATAACCTCACAACACACCTGACGCTCCATCAAAATCTTTATATCCAAGTCCATACACTTCTACAACCTTTTGATATTATGTTAGCTATGTCTTCATGAGTGTTAGAAATACGTCTCCGCACTCTATATTTTACACATGCACACACCATCATATATTGCAATGACGTATACGTAATCTAACATTAAGAGACAGTTAATAAAAGATCATTATTGTAATCCAACACAACTACCAACCAATTATCCTTACGTCCCAGACCCATCAAATCATAAATTTATTATCTTAATTATGGAATGATGATAATTTGCTCGTTAGTTAGAATGATCACCATTCACACTCATATATATATATATATATATATATATACAAAAAACAAAACAAAAAGCAGAAAAAAAAGAGATAGCTAATACAAATAATCATTGCAACATTTTAACACTATGTATTCACTATATTCATTGCGTACATACAATGGATTACAATGATGTATAGGCAATTTATCATTAACACACAAATACAAATTATTATTGCAATTTAACACAGATCATAATCCATCATAAAATAATTATAATGCATAATACTCCATAGGGTATTACAATATAACATGTATACTCCTTCGTCTATTCTGGTTACAAATCAAAACTTTATTTTCTTCTTAATGCACTGCTGATGATATTCTGCAACCTAGTTAAAATCATCAACCCCCCACACACATACAAACGAAAAAAAACACAGATTTTTACTCGTTCGATCTGTCGGGACTTAGGCAACACATCGAACCTCATATATCCCGAAGACAACCTCAAATTTACCGTGCGGCGCGTGTATTTTCATACACACACTAACTAAATTTCATTTATACGTCCACACACAGTAATAAGCAAATATAACCCCCACGCACACGCGCGTGCACGCGCGCACGCACACTTAAAAAGATGTTCACAATTCAAGCGTTCTTTTGACAGTAATTTTCGATTTTTTCGATTTCTTCAATAACTTCCGTTCTCTGCCTGATGATTGTCGTTTATACGACGTCATGAAACTTGTGGTCGTAGACTAGCTTGCATGCTATTTTAATATATATAAAAACTAATATATATTTACTTATAATTATTATCATATATATACATATATATTACCGGGAGTAGAGTGTTCGCCAATGGGCCCGGAGACCGGGGTTCAATCCCAGATCGAGTCATACCAAAGACTCAAAAATGGTACTTGATGCCGCCTTGTTTAACACTCAGCATTACAAGGTAAGGATTGAGGGTAAAGTGGAGCAATCAAGGGAAAGAAGTAGCTCCCTTTCCTACTCCTTGTTGTTTTAGCTATTGAAAAGGGAGCCTTCGGGTTATCCTTGACTAAAGTCGCCAACTTTGCTTTATTTTATATATATATATATATATATACATATATATATATGGATAATACAATGAAAGAAAAATGCCCTCAGGGTGTCTGTAGCGGGGAGGGAGAATATATCACCCATCTTACTTGCTCCTACGGTAACGATCTGGATATGTACCCGGCTACAACGTGTGATTGCGGTAGAAAATTCAACAGCTTGCGAGGAACACGAATCCACAAGGCGCGCTGGTGCGAAGAACGTAATTCTCCTGCCGGAGAATGTAAATCGATTGATGGGCCTATGAGTCCGGTTTACCCCCACAGTATTCACAAGCCCATTGCTGACCATCAGCGTCCTGGAGACATTTTTTGCAAGCCAAGAATTTAGTGGCCCAAGGGTAATCAGATAGCTACCTGGACTAACTTAGACCACGAGCTTTCTTTTTACTCACCACCCATCTTGAGGGCCCATTGATCAACAAATAATATCTTTTAGCGGAATTATATATAACGTTTGTCTCGAGTGCTTTTGGGCAGTAACGCATAAATGAAAGAAAACGAATCGAAAAGATAACGGATATAGAAAGGATTTCAACACGAATGTTATACACGTGTAACCACCATTCTCGTGTAATTACGCAAAATCAAGAAACGGTTGCTATGACATCTAACGGCCGTAAGTAAACGCTTTTTTAAATCACAAACTGCACCAAAATGAAGATGAACGAACGTCTAATGTAATGTCCGCTTTTAGTTGATCTTATGTATACATAGGTTTTTTTTAAATACCCTATCCGGTGGCAAAAGCTGCTCGGTAGCGCCAGGAGTGGCAGTAATGTCCGCTTTTAGTTGATCTTATGTATACATAGGTTTTTTTTAAATACCCTATCCGGTGGCAAAAGCTGCTCGGTAGCGCCAGGAGTGGCAGTACCGCCTTAAGCTACCGAAACTGTGTTATCAGCCTGGATGGCGGCTGATGAGGCTAGGGTATCGCACGTGCTTCCACACGTTGTATGATGAAAAAAAAAAAAAAATATATATACACACACACACACACACACACATATATACATATATAAGTAAGTAAAGTTTGCGGCCATTGTCAAGGGTGACCTAAAGGCTCCTTTTACAATAGCTACTACACTGAGGTGTTGGGGCGGACGCTACTCCTTTCCCTTGATAGCTTCACTTTACCCTTGAACCGTACTTTATAATGCTGAGTGTTAAGCAAGGTTAGATCAAGTACTATTTGGTATTTTTATATGACCTGGGATTGAACCTCGGTCTCCAGGGCCATTGGTGAACACTCTACTCACGAAGCCAATTTTAAATGAATAGGTTCGAAACTAAATTTACTAGGAAGATTGTTCTGACAAGGTTTTGAGTTTTTTTTTATTCAAGTTTTTAATACATGAATGTATTAACAAGTGTCTACGTTGTGTCGATGTGTGTGCGCGTTTTGCTCCTGTATCTCTTTGTTCTTCCAGATCTCTTCTTTTCTAACGGAGTTTTCCCCCAAACTCCATCCTGGCTAGGATATGTCACAAGGTCAATTTTTTCGACGGAAGTCCTTCAATGAATGAATACTTGGTTGAGGTCAGTTTATAAACTGCTTTGATCTATCGCCATTTGTCTTTTGTGTAAAGTGTTTCAGGAATCAGGCAATGTACCTGATTCTGGCCCTTTTAGACGAGGGAAACGTTCTACCTAGTGTGGATGCCCTCGTGAAACTAATTGCATGGTTAAACAGGAAGACTTCTAGCCGTAAACATGTTTTCGAATAGCCTACAAAGTAGCAATTTGTTCTTTTGTAATTTGCTTATTTTTCTAAAATTATCACCTACAAAAAGAAAGATAAATTTGTTTCTTGTTTCTTCTTCTTCTTCTTCTTCTTCTTCTTCTTCTTCTTCTTCTTCTTCTTCTTCTTCTTCTTCTTCTTCTTCACCCTTTGAGACTATTCTATTATTCTTTGTTTCTTTCTTCTTCTCTTTGGTTTTTTAGTTTTATATCTTATATTCTATATCCATTATTTATCTCCCCACTGCTCTCACAATTCCTACCACTATCGATTTCTTTACTTTTTACTCTAGTTACAATTTCTTTGTATTTTACTAACCGTCAATACTATATCGTAAATTATCCCGATTGTTTTTGAAAGGTGAACATGTTGCATTCTTCTTGTGTGTTGCCATTTTATTGTTGAATAAAAACAGCGTCTTTGCCACCCTAATGAAAAAGAATATCAAAAGAAGGCAAAAACGAAGGGAATATTTCTTTTTAGTTGTATTTTGATGGTTTTAAAATTTTACCTCCTTTCAATGTAATGTAAAAATAGATTCCCTGACCGAATAATAAGGTTGAAAGTAAAGAAAATAATCTACTTATTTTCTTTTTATAATCCCTTGTAACTTCATTGTTATTGGGTGTTTAGTGTTAGGAACGCTCCGTAGGTTAAGGCTCCTACTACACAGAGTTTTAGCAAATACAGTGAACTCTATAACACCGATAGATAAGCTGTCAGTTACATTGGCTTATGTAATATAATAATCAAGCGGTCACGGAGTGCGAATTGATAAGTTAAAAACAAAGCTAGCAGCCTGAGGAGAGACAATGTTCAAAATCTCCACTGATAGGCTTGGTGTAACATGATAAACTTTTCCTCACATCCTGGACTGAAAACAACAATTAAACTGGTATAGCCGAAATCACCAGACTCGATCATCAACTGCAGTGTTTGCTGGGGCTCCTCAGGCTATGCCGACAACGTTAGGATGAGTTAGAGGATCGAATTTCTGTGAAATTTCTGTGATTCTCTCTGTAGCTGGTGACGCGATCAAGCGAAGAGTTGAGTAGATGGAGAATAAATAAGCTATTCTTAGATACGAGTAGAGTTGGTTCCCACTAAAATGAAGAATCTGCCTCGCACATTTTTCTGTATCTGTTTTCACATGGTTTCAGGAACTAAGCGGAGTAAATAAAACAATAGAATTCCCATATTTGAGGCGAATCGTGTTTTTATTTCCTGTCCCTCATCAGACAATAAGCCAGAACTGAAATCAATGGCTATGATACACTATACATTTTTGTCAGCAATGTACTAAGGGAGTGAGCTCAATTAAGCAGTGGATAATGCGTTTTGGTAGTGGGAAAAGAGATGGAGGTGACATGACAAACATGAATATGGCCGATATAAAATGGTCAATGCTGATTGACAAGATTTTCATGACACAAAGTCGCTGAATAAAAACAGCCACTTTGCCACCCTAATGAAAAAGAATATCGAAAGAAAGCAAAAACGAAGCGAATATTCATTTTTATTTGTATTTTGATGGGTTTATTTTTAAAGATATTTTTACGAGCAAAGCATTATGGATCTTGATTATAATTCTTAAAAATCTGCACTATCGATCCTATTTTTCAGTGCGGCCAAGACAGTGTTACTAGCAGCTTTGTGGAAAGTGTCTTTAACTGGTATTCACTTTCCGCATTGCTGAAACTGTACCTAACTGTGCTTATAATGAATTATTCAGTGGAATCACTCCTCATTTCATGCCAATGTCATTTTACCTGACTACAACTCAGCTACTATTTGTAACCAGACAAAGCTATATAATCAATTATTGACGGGAAAGTTCATCCTTTACGGCCATACAAACTACATCTACTTTCTGGAACAGTATAATAGAAGAAATTTCTTTCTAGTGGATCCCTTACGATATCAGTATATAGTTTATTTTTCATTACCGGCTGAAATATATAATGAAACAAGAAAACTTGACTTCTATGTTTTATAAGAAATAAGTAATGGGCTTTATTTTCACAACGTCTCTCATATGATGTGAATTTAATTAGTATTATTAACCTTGTTTCGGCACAAGGTTGTTTTCAATGCAGAAGACCTTTTCGTTTCTTCCTTGCCATAGCCCCCCCTCTCTCCCTTCTACTGGTTCGAATCTTTTTATCATATATATCCTTTCTTTTCCACCGTCCTGTAGTTGACGCCAAATCCAGCTAGGAAACAACTTATACTAAAACAATCAACTGGAGTCCCTAATTATATCACATTCATCCTCAGACACACCTAGAAAATAACTTGGTCAAAAACATTTTAGAAAATGGGTTTGGTGGTTTCTGAAGGACACTTCGAAGTTATTTATTTTGCTCAACGGAAACCAAATAAATTAAGGAACGCATTCAATATGAATAAACTTAAACTGCAAATCTATCATTATTTCATGCCTGTAGCAGGAGGAAAACAGATGGATTCATGCCTTTCTCAAGGGTATTAGTATAAAATGAAATACTAGCAGCTTCTTTTCTTTTTCTTTCTCTTTTTCTTTTTCTTCCTTCTTTTGATTCGAAATTTTCTCGATGAACAAATGGAACATATAAATTCTATAAGATATTCCTAATAAGTCACATGACGTAATTTTAAAAACAAACGCCGGTTTACTGATTAAACAGCCAACTCTTTCCCGATTTAAAAATTGTGTATTTTAAAAAAAAATCTATCATTGATTTAACATCACTAATATCATCACTCCCACTCTTGATGATGGTTCATCAGAACCGAAACGCTATAGTGTCGACTTTGTTTCTTAATAAATCTCTTCTTCAGTTTGGATTAACGTGTTATCATTTTTTTCCCCTAAACAACTTAGTCAATGATTTGAACTCCGATCACAGATTCTATTTCGTATCCCTATAACCATTACACTTTGTATGATTTTCCAAGTAATCTACAGTGCTGGGCTACATAGTAGCCTGGAGTGATCTCTAACCTGACTTAAATGATTTTCTATCACAGATTTGACGTAACAGGAAGTTACTACATTGATACGTTGGTAAGGCTGTGGGATTCTTCTGGTAGACCAGTTTGCCTACATAAGGGTCTGCCTTACTATTTATATATATCTTGAGAAAGAACAGATTGATTCATCTCAGAAGAAACTAGTGTTCAATTTTTGGAATTAAAAGAAATACATCTAACAGAACGTAGTTAAAATCAAATCTATTAACTCTTAATCTATTAATTAATTTTCTTTGCGATTTTAATGTATTGACAAGATTTCTTTTAGTGTGGGGTCATTTCTTTTCTTTTGCCTCTGCACTTTTATTGAATTTAATGACATTGTTCTCTGTTCATCAACAGCCAAAGTTCTCGTCTATCCTCATTCACATCACTTCCACTTTCACCGTCAAATTTTCTTACCGTCTGCTATTTTTCAGTTTTCCTAACCATTGTTATTTTGCTTTCTCTGATACCTTCTCTTTTCTCGATTCCATTACCTTTTAATATTTTCCGACGGCTGTTTCTGACGTACACTGTGTATATAAATTTTTCTCGAATCCTAAACAATGGTTCTTAAATGAATTCAACATATATTTGTTGATGTCACGAACGAAACAACAACAACAACAAAATCCACGGCATTATTGGTTTATATTTAGAGTATTGTAATTAATGACCGATTTTTTCTTCTTCTTTCAAGTCCATAGAATAAATGTTTGATAGTTGTTGGGCTTCTTGTGTCTAACCTCGGATATTTTGATTTATATTTCATTCATTTAATGCTATTTTTCATTGTTTCTTTTTCTTCTTAAATGCGATGAAACGATTTTGAGCCTATTCCTGGATCAAGCGTGGTACTAATTAGTATTAGATTAGGCCAGTGAAAATAAGAAACTGGATCTTTATAAAGAGAAGCACAAATAATGCCTTAAGAACTAAATTTATCAAAGCAACAATTGATGATATGCAAAAAATAGAAAGTGATGGTTATATGATAAGGGGGGAATTAAACAGGTAATTACATCGTAAGTGAATGCAGCAAAATGACGAAAAAGGAGTACGAGAGATTATGCGAGAAAATAAAATTTGAAAAAAGGTATAGGCCCAAAGTAGAATCTGTCGTAAAAAAAGAAATTGCTAAAATTTCTCTGATACTTTGAGACACAAACGGATCACCAAATCCTAGCCAGAACTCTTGACCTAACATAAAGTAAAGAATTTGTCAACTTGTGGAATTTGCCTTTGAAAATGAAAGAAAATGAACAGATTAACCGATAGATGGATCTAACCTGGGAGCTGGCAAAAATGTGGATTTATGAAAGTGACGGAGATGTAAATACCGGGCAAAGAGACTGAAGAAACTGGAGATCAGAGGAAGAACCAAGAAGATCCCGGTCACCACACTGCTAAAGTCAACCAGAATACTCAAATGTCCTGGAGACCGGAGGAGACTTTGCTGTTACTCAGAATCCCAGTTAAATCTAGTTTGGTAAACTCACAAGGTGTGAAGTAATATTTTTTTCAGGTAGATCTAGGAGGTGTGAAAACCTGTCAGCTGGCCATCGTTATCGTCACTAATTTTTTTTATATACCTTGGGGTGAATGTGGCAGTTGCATTTTGTTCCATATCTATGATTATCCTATATTTACCCAATCTAGACTTAAGAGTTAAGCAAATACTGCGGAAGATAATTTGTTCTGAGAATCATCATCATCATGTCGTGCCGCTTGCACAGATATCCTTGACCCTCCCTTGCCACTTCTCCCTATCGTTCATCGCCTCCGGCAGGTCTTCAGGGCTACATCCTGTATCCTCACATAGCTGCTGTATGTATGTTCGAGCTGGTCGTCCTGCTTTTGCTCGGCCATATGTGGGGGTCTATAGGAGTACATGCCTATTGCTAAAAAGAATTGTCTATGGGTTGTCTTGCACTATCGAACCAAGAGTTCATGTTCCCTAGTAATATTTACTTGATTAATGGGTTAGGATGAGTAAAGACAATTTGTATATTTGTAGATATCAAAAATTAATCATCTTCACTGGCTCAATCTTAATACAAACTAGGTAATTTGATATCCCACATTTCCTCTTCATTTGGAATGTTCCTCAATTCAGGTATCAATTTAGTGGCTCTTTTATTGTAGTAGTTCAATGCGTTTTCAATCCTTTATGCATCTTGGGGACCAAACAACATTATCGAATTCTGTGTAGAGTCTTAACAAAGCAATAAAGAAAGTTTACAACATCTCAGAATTCATATATTCATGTGATCTACGGATCAATCTTAATATTTTATTTGCTCAATTAACTTAAATTTCTTATATGTTTGGAATGTTTGAACTCTGAATTCACATTCACAACCATATATTTTTCTTGTTCTCTCGTCTTAAGCAGTTCTCTTTTACTGGGATAACTTTTTCTCCTCGAATAATTGCGTTTTCAATTATTTTCCTCATATGGACTACCTTACATTTGGATATAACTCGAATAGTAAGGTACTCCATATTGGGAAAAATAATGGGATATGGAAAATTAATCCATACATATGGGTGTAAAGGATGAAACCATAGTTGCAATTTTTAAATAAACCCTTGCCATGTATCAAACCAATTTAGATTTTGTTTTTATATTCATTTATTTATTCTTGACCTTTAAAGATATTTTAGGACTCATATATTTAAAAAATGCTTTCTTTTAACCTACTTTCTTACGGTTCTTTATTTCTTTATTTCTTTATTTTAGTTTTTGTTTTCCTTCCTTCCTTCCTTCCTTCCTTTATATTTCTTTCTTTCTTTCTTTCTTAGAATTTCTTCTTTTATTTTATTCTTTTCTCTCTCTCTCTCTCTCTCTCTCTCTCTCTCTCTCCCTTTCTTTTTTTCTTTAAACACCGTTCATATTGTATTTCCCTATTTTAAGCCTACAAACATTGGATTTTTGAAATTTCCTTTATTAATATACTTTTCGTAGATAAGATATCAGTTTTGTTTGTTATAATTGTTTTTCACGTTCTAGAAATTGTGAATTTTGATCATGCTTACGTACAGTGAATGAATAGAAAACAACGGACAATGGTTTGCTAGAAGCGCCTTTGACGCTGCGAACAAGAAATACCTTGTCATGCCCCTCTCGGAATGCAAGTCACGTCGTCACATTCAACAAGACAAAATGAGTTTTAAAAAAGCCAAAAACAAACTAAAACAAACTAACAAACAAGCAAACAAACAATTAGAAAAAAAGCAGAACTGAAAAGACAGAGAAAATATAATATTGTCAGCGTTTTCTTTGTTGACAACAATAAATTTCTTAGTGTTTTCAGATTTTCTGAATCATAGTTTATTCTTTAAATTCTCTTAACGTGCTCGGTGCATTGCACATTTCAAAAACTTCCCCAAGCATACATCTATAAAACTGTACACTTTTTGCAGTATGGCTAATAAACCTACATGTACTGGAATTAAGTTGTACACGTCCGCTCCCAGTCATAACGAACGAAATTTCTTAAGTAATTCCTTTACGTAATTTGTTTTCTATTAAAAAAAATGGATCTTCTCTGAATATAACAACTTTAGTTTTCCAATTGAAATATAAAGACCGGCTTATGTAACATGATGAGAACTGTCACTCGTATTTGATGATTGATGATTAGAACAAACCCAGTTGAAAATGCATATTGAAGTAGAATCATAGCAGCCCATTGATAAAGGTAAGAAAAAAAGAACATAGATTTACATGTCCGAGGCAAGTCTAGCAAGAAATAACGAAAAATGTTTGAGATTAAAAATTCAGTCTTAAATGTTCTCGACCATAAGTCGACCAGGGTTAACACGTACAAACGCACACGCACATACACACACATATGTACCTGTATGTATGTATGTATGTATGTTTAAATATTTCAAAATGAATAGTCTTGCAAATATTTCTGAATTTGGTATTTATGTTAGAATCTACCTGTGGTTTAAACATTACGTCCTTTTCAGGAGATCTATAATAGTTAGGGTTTTCAGTGGTCACTGGTTTTATAGTGAAGATTGTTTTGATTGAGTTGTAACCTTTTTAATTCCAATAATTGTGTCCGTGAATGTACTACTGGAGTTTATTGTGCGCGAAGACCTCTGGTCTCTGTAGAAGTTTTTTTTTTGTATTTATGAAAGTATTTACTTTTTCATATATACTTTGGCAGATGCAGTCTTCTCATAGACCATTTTATAATTTCCCCAATAAGTCTTCTATTGGAGTTAGATGCCTTTATTGACAAAAAAAGTGCTATTTATGCAAGCGTAGTGGTAGCACACACACTTAAACGCATTTACATACACGCACACGCACACAGAGATAGATAGATAGATAGATAGAGAGAGAGAGAGAGAGAGAGAGATGAACTCATGCCAATTTACGTTTTGTTCTTTCTCAGATAATGTAAGTCTATATCATAAATAACGTAACTGGTATTGTCTAAATATTATTCTAATTTCTTTATACAAGAAGCAGTTACAGGTGTGTTCTTTGTGAAAACGCACATTCCTAATAGACTGAACAAATAATTTGTGTTATATGGAAATTGAGTTTATGAAATGAAAAACTAAAATAGGCCAGGTAAAGGAATCAGTTTTACCCATGGTTTTTTGTAACTTTTCACAGCGACGGTAATGACATTTTTCAACGATATGATCAGATATTGGATGTATTTCCCTGTTTAAACTTTCAGATGTTGACTCTCCAGTCTTTCGCTCTATCTTAAAATCTCACCTTCATACCTGTTCATCTTAAATTCTCCTTTTTATTAATCAATACTTTATGTTTTTTATCATAAGCTCCTTAAACGAATCATTGGTAACAATTAATTCAAATTATATATCGATTGTTCGTATTATATTTGATTTTGTCAAATGAAAACCATTAACTGTCAAAACAAAGCCAATGCTTTTAAAATGATCAATGTTTTCTAAATTTGATTATGGACAAGAAAATAATCGCCCGTCGTGATTTGGTGACTAATTATAGCATAAATGAAACAAGTTTTTACTTTTAACAAAAAATGAAATAAAATAGAATAAAAAATGAAAAAAGAAAAATTAGCGAAGGCAAATTAAAATGTAATTTAAATTCAAAACCGACGCTCCTTGTAAACGCTCGTATCTTAAATAATCGATTTATCTGTTATTTGCATAGTAAACATAAATGATTTCCCGTCCCTCACTCTAAAAAGAAAAAAAGAAGATAATTCAGGAAGTTCAAAATAAATCATTGCTGCTTTCGCTTGATTAACAGATTTCGCACTGAAATAGGCTTAGTGTTTTATAAATTAGGAAATTAACGTGACCCGGTGGCTAGTAAGCTGTCCCTGAGTCAAAATTGCTAGCGTAGTAGGATCTATTGCTAGCGTTGTGAGATTGTTGGTGTAATGAGGTCTGTCTCGGCTGTGTGGATGGTATGAATTGTCATATAGTGGTTCAAGGTTGATTATCGCTGGTTTTTGAGTGATTGATTCATAAAACAGGATGTCAACCCATCTAGGTTTATTCCAAGCTGAGATGTTATAGACTCGCGTTAGTTATATATTTGTATTTGAGTAATTGTTTGTTAAAAGTTTTTTTACACACGGATCAATCAAATACGAATACATATCAATTCAATCCATAGATAGGACTCTAATAACTACTAACACTCTGTCTATGTACTCCATATTCACCAGATCTCCTGACTTGGAGCCTCACAATTAGATTCAGTTTAATTTCATACCCAGGACACACCAATTGTTTTTGTCCTACCCATAAAATCAGTGTATTCTTATCTCCACGGAAAAGCGTTTGCACCGGTTTCATCACATACTGGAAATGTCCTTAATGTCGTCTGGTGTAGAGTAAAACAACTGCAGGTGTCATCGTAAAACACCTGCAGAAGTGATAGAGTTACCTGAATGCCCCTTTTTTGAAAGCAAGGTTTAGTGAATAGAGTGCCACGTGACAGGGACCAGAGAGAAGAAACAATGACTCGAGACAGAGATTCGAGTCGAAGAAGGAAGTACTTGTGTTCTTTACCATTCTTAACTTTCAAGGTTATAATGCCATTTACGTAAATTTCTATATATCTATTGTACGTAAATCTTTTATACAACTATTGTATGTTTCGTCTATATTATTAGTCAAGATTTTATCATCCCTATTCTTGTAGGAAAATACTGGCAACAGTCAATTTTGCCAATAGCCTACAAAAGTAAAAGAATAATTTCTTTTTACTTCTATATATTCAGACAATCATCTTTATTGAACAGTGATCAGTTGACCTTAGGCTTAATGGTTATTGAGTTAAAATGTTAAGGAAACGGGAAATGATTTACATAATAATGAGACTAAAAATAATCTTCATTAAATTATGTTTTTTGCGATGATCTTTCATCACATTCATATAATAGAGAATCAACACTTGCACGATTCCATGTACTCGAGTAAGACATTTTAAAAACAATTATATGGATTCAAATATCGTATGATAATCATATATATATATATATATATATATATATATATATATATATATATATATATATATATATATATATATATATATATATAATAGCAACGGCAACTAGTTGGCTGGGGCTGTATTATGCACCGACTGCATCTCTGCAGAGGTGTAAGACAAAATGTGTTTACAAATCATATACTTAATATATATCTGAAAACAGGATTTGGCATTAAGTAACTAACAATGATTGATATGCTATAAAACCAAACTAAACCAACAAAATATCGAAAGAAATAGCAATCTACACTAACAAATACCTGGCAATATTGAGGCTGACTTAACAAATGAATATTTGTATATCTTCAATCAGAGTGTGTTGTTTCGTGAATGATAATTGAATTTTAATTCTATTCATTAAGATATGTTTCTATGGATAAGAATAAATATTTCAGCCTTTGTATTTTAATTTTTCTTTTTCATTAATTTCCCCTCTTTTCTAAATCTATATTTTTATTCTTCTTATTAAATAATCTTATTTTTTTCTAAGAAATTATTAAAAATAAACTATTTTAGAATTCCGTGTTTGTATAAAATAATTGATCTGTTTTTAAATGTTTCATTTCGTTAAAATATTTATATATATATACATCATTAATGACGCCAAAAATATCCGGATCTTTTCGGTCAAATCCAAACCGGTCGTTCATTTAAGTGACCCGTAAATTTTGAACGAGTTGTTCGTGAACTAGTGGACGTCACCCTCAATCTAGAATTCTACTCGTTGTACGATATCTGGCAACTAATCTACATGTTCCAACGATTTTTGTTTTTCGGTTTTATAAGTGTAAACTAGGAAATTCACCTTCTGCGGAATTCAATGTCATTTATTCATACAGGTAAAATGTTATTCTCAGTCAGGGGTCTATAATTAGTCACTATGAGAAGCATTGATCAATACGAAGCTGTTGAGTTGGAAATGATTACATTGAGGGCCATAAAACAAAGGCAAATGACTTTTTTGATTAAATGCTGTCTCAGTATTGCTGCAGATAGATTTGAAGGACAGCAGAAAAAATAAATAATAACCTGACGTATGTTTAAGGCCAGTGATTAGTGACCTCGGGTTTCCATGCATTCAGGTGTGTCTCGACTATAGGTGTAGAAATATCACGTGATTTGAATTTCTATTGAATCAACGAGCATTTTGGAATGTCGAGACGGTGTCGACAACGTGCGATAGAAGGCCGATAAACAAAATGGCCCTCCTGAATAGAGCAAAATGAGGTGGGTCGGAATGAAAGAAGGACTGGAAAGAAAGGAAAACATTTTGAATCACTGGAGTTGAAAAATGGAGATGGAGTCGACAGCAAGGAAGTGAAATCAGCAGGAGTTGTGTAAATCTAATAACTAATTTCAAAAAATCGTTTTAGTACCTCTAGTACAAAAATCTATGTCTTTATATGAGAAAAGGAAACGATTGCTATACGAACACGTTTATGTATTGTGAATACAATTTTTAGTAGGTGGCATAATCTAGAGGCCTTATAGGGCAGTAGTAAAGATACCGTTGATATCCATAAGCACAAAGACACTTAGCTTTATTCGTAAGCGTAGGACGCTGAAGCCTCAAGTTATATAATCACTATTGGTAAATATGATCTACAAGTGGAACATTTCTTTAAAGTTCCGAAACTAACATTAACACACACATACACACACAGATATACATACATATGAAGTGGAAATTATGTAAATGATTGAATAAAACACTTATGTACACATTCAACATTTTTTTTTATTTGAGAGAAAAGTTTGCTGAAAACAGAAGTTACAAAGTCTTTCTTGTAAGAAAAGATAATCTTAGAAAATATTCTCCTATGTTTCTTACAAGAAATAGCAGTTTTTAATATTTTTACGAATATTTCCAACACAAAAAATTAAAAACAAAAGGTTAATATTTTTGTCAAATTATTTTTGTGATACTGAATATAGACTAGTTCCGTAGGATTGATTTCTTTTAAAGATGGGGAATAACACAAATTCCCTCATGATATACTGGAAGAAAGAAGTGAGAAATCAATAAATTTAAACCTACGCCAATCATTAAATAAGTTTCCAGATTTTTTTCGTATGGGCAATTTTATTGATAGTACACACATGAAACTCTAGTCCCCTTCGAAGTAATCTCCTCCGGCTGCAATGCACTTATTGTACCATTACAAAAATTTCTGGAAGGCCACATAACAGTCCTCTTGTGTGAGTGTGTCAATAACCTTTGTCACAGCCTCTTTTATCTCCTCAATTGTCTCATAACGACAGCCTCTGAGCTTAGGGAATAACCAAAAGTCACAGGGAGCAAGGTCTGGACTATTGGGAGGCTGAGGAAATGTCTTGATGCCCATCTTGGTCAAATAGTCTGTGACAAGGATGGAGTTGTGGACTGGTGTATTGTCCTGCTGGAAATGCCACTTACCCGATTTGAAGAGTGTTGGCCTCTTCCTACGGAATCTCTTCCTGAACTCCCTTAAAACCTCAACATAGTAACCCTAACCCTAGCCCTTTGGCCAATCAGCTCTGACTTCCAACTCCTCCCACACTTTTCATCATCCCTCACAGACTCACTGCCTTCCTTGAATCTCTTATGCAACTCAAAAACTGATGCTCGATTCATGCAAGATGGTCGAAAAGCAGTCTGTGGAATTTTTTCTAAGTTTAAAACACAATTTTATTGCATATCGTTCTTCTAAAGTGTCCTGACGTCGAGATTGCATTTTTGAAATTCACCAGTTGTGACAATCAGGTTTTAGTAGGGTGTATTCCAGTTGCTGCTGTAGCTGTTTATTTGAACCTGAAATCATAACAATTGGTCAGTCATCTCATAAGATGTATAGCAATAACATACTGAACTTTCAAGAGTCTACGACAATTTTAAATGCCTGTACAAAAAAAGTCTGGAAACTTATTGAATACACTACGAATGAGATATTTACTGAAAAGTGAAGAAAGTACATCCTATCGCCTTATTTATATGATTGAGACTGGATCTAAATTGGATTTTTTAAAAGTTGATGATTTATCTATTATTCTGATCTGTTAAAAATGTATTTTAAACAATCTAGGAGGGAAAAGATTCCTTAACTTGCTTTGGGTTTTCCTGCTCTAAATTTACAGCTTCTTAAGCCTATTTTCGCATGAAACATTAACACTGTTTTAGTATGGAAATCTGTTGATTATATATATATATATATATATATATATATATATATATATATATATATATATATATATATATATATATATATACTGTTTGGTGAATCCCTATGAAACCATGAAATCATTAATTTATGAAATTAATTCTAGAATCAAATTATTTCGACTCGACCTCAACAGTCAGTTTAAATGCTATTATAGAATTGATAATCAAATATAAACCAAAGAAATTCTTTGCTGATGGTATTATTTCTCCTAACCACAAAGTTTACAAGAAAAATTTAGCAGTTTCTAAAATACACCCCAAAAAAAATGTCCTAAATAAAAACACGTTAGAAACAGAAAAATTGCATTTGGAAAAAAAAAAAATGCAGCGTAAAAGGAAACATTGAAACGTGCTTAAAACAACCAAATTTGAACAGCTGTTTATTTTTAAATTATAGGAATTTCACAAGCTAGGTTTTAAAAACGAACACATACTATAATACAAAACACAATACACACACACACAAACACACACACACACACACACATATATATATATATATATATATATATATATATATATATATGAATTTTTTATAAACTGTAAGACGAAAATTGTTGGAAGAAATTCTCTCTAACTTGAAAAAATATAAATGAAAACCAGAGATTTTTGCAAAAGAAATAGAAAAATACAACTAAATACAAAAAGATACGCAATCACTGAACACTTAACGCCCCAAATTAGGAAACGCAAAAGAATCCCTAATAGAATACTTTGAAAAAAATATTGATAGAAAAATAAAATTGGGAAAATTCACACGAAAGAGGAAACCTACGGAGTGAAAATCAAAAACTAAAAATGAGGGGAAATAAACTAAACGAAATGAATATGACATTTTTAATGCTAAATTTCTTTGAATGAAGATTTAATTCATTTTTATGAAGACTTTGGAAGTTCCTGCTGTTTCTTGGCTTATAAAGAAACAGCAGGAATTTGCAAAGTCTTCATAAAAATAGATGGAATCTTCATCCCAAGAAAATTTAAAGAGAAAATAACACCGCAAGACGCTGAGGAATGTGAAAGAATACCTCAACCTTATGAAATTAAAAGCTCAAATAGAATTATTGTAAGATAGAGTTATATACTACACAACTAAATACCAATAAATTGGTCAAAAACTGGTGACAAAAATCAAAGCAGTTTTCTCCACATAGACACAGCCATTCTTATCAGCCCTATGGGAAAATTTGCAAAAGGAAAGAAGAAAAACAAAAAACTACATGGCTGAAAATAAAAAGAAAATCTTACCGAGGAAAGGAAACAGAAAAAAAAGCACACATAAAAAGAACCTACATACACTTTACAAACGAAAACAACTGAATAACGATTACACATACAATCATAAGAGACAAACAACCCCATACAAACAAAACGTTAATCCCCCTACACTTCATCAAAAACAAATGGAATGGTCTAAGCAGCTAAAAAAACAACCGCTACCCAGTAGAAAAATACTTTTTCATAATGCCACAAGAGAAGAAACTTTTCCTTAGATAACACATATTACACTAGAAATAAAAATGACACAATAAGAAACTATTATTTAGGTAACACAAAAAGAAACCTTTTTTAGACAACAGAAGCTGAACAAAAGGATCAGTCTAAGAATCATATCTAATAAGACTAAGAACACAAAACCTAATATAATTAATCTTTCAACATATAAATTAAACCCAAGTCAAATTGATTTACCAAACCTAAGTCTAATTTTTTCTCATCCCACAAAAGTAATATCGGAGATTTTAAAACGACCACAATGAATTTGAAAGAAAATTTAGACTGATGTAAAAATTTAACGATAAAAATACAGATGAATCACTAGTAAAAAATAAATCCAAATTCTTCCTGAACAAATATAACAATAGTTTAGTAAATAAATTATCTGAAAAGCTCTGGAATATCAACCTAAAAAATAGACAAAACAACTTCTTACACAAACAAAGACAAGCCTTCAAATATATATTGAAATGCAAAAGTAAAATAATAAAAGAAGCAGATAAGGGAAGCGCTGCACTTATTTTAAATAAAACAGAACAAAAATCCAGGAAATACTAAGGGATGAAAATAATTATATATTAATTAATGCAAACGTAGTCAAGGATATAACATCGATAAATTACAAAATTCTGTAAAACACACATTAATTAAAAAGACAAAGGTTTCTTTACAAACTACACTCCAAAAATTAGTAATTTGCATGGATTCACAAGTCCGAGAAAATAAAGATGCTGTAAAAACATAAAAATTTAAATGCAAAAAAATTCCAAACCCAAGTGATCTCAAATTCAGATCTATTGTTGCAGGCCCATCATGCATCACCAACAGACTCAGCAAATTAATAGACATTTTACTACAACCTTTATGATGGAAGATAAAAATCTACATTAGACATGACATCATTTTTTAAACGCCATACCACAAAAGAAAAATTATCTCGACACATTCATGGTTGTTTGGCTGTTTGGGTTTTATGGCATCTCAACCTTTGTAGGTTATTTTAAACCAAATCCGTTTTTGTGAAAATAGTTTTATTTCAAACAATTCAGTTTAGCATAAGTACGCTGTATAAATGTAATTACAGTTTAATTGTGAAAAACAATTCTATTTCAAGTTATTCAGCATAGTCAAACAATTTTAATTCAGCTTATTCAGTTGAGTGTAAGTACCGATTTTGTTTTAACAAATGTCGAAACAGTTGTATATTAAACGACACTTTCATGGTTACATTTGATATCACAAACGTCTACAGTAAGATCCACGATGAATTAGGAAAACAGAACCTTTCATTTTGGAGAGAAAAATTCCCAGAAACCTTACACCCAAGATTTAATAAAAGAATGATCACTGATGGTATAGAACTTATTCTAAATAATAAATTTTTCCACTTCGACAGCCTAAATTATATCCGAACCTCTATATAAAGCTATTGGAATAAAAATGATTCTAACATACGCCATTCTAACCTTAGCATACTTAAAGGTAATCTAGTTTAATGTCTAATTGCTTACTGATAATTCTGGTGGTCGGTTCATTCGTTACTTTCGGTGGGTTTCCTTGTAGATTTTCGAAATGCTGTTTCCACAGTTTTACTTTTTCTTGTTGGCTTACAGCTTTCAATTTTGCTTTGGCTGTGCTCTTCCTTCTACTCACTTCGTTTATTGTTTGCCAGGCTATCCTAGATTGCATATCTTCCACCGAGTCTCTAATCTTATCTATCTGATTTTGTATGTATTCCGTCTATTCTTTTAGATATATGCCTGTTAATTGATAATGTGCCTTTTCTAGTTTTCGGGCATTTGTGTCTGCTAGGTTCTTCCAATAGCTATTGGAGGTTGTTTTCACGAGTGCACGTTTTTCTCTAACTGCTAACGTTTCCCAAGGGACTCTATATTTAGTTCTAGGTTTTGTTGGAATACACTTTGATGCCGCCTCGAGGTGTGCATCAACAAAATTCTCATATTCGTCATTTGGGGTACCTTTCTTCTGTCTTCTCTTGTAGTGTCTCGAATCTGTTTCTTAATTCTAATACATATTTGTCTCTAATATCTCTGTTGTTAAGTAGGGCCCAGTCATAGTACTTAGTGGTCGCTGTTCGTGTGGCGTTTTTTCGTAGTCTTAGTCGTAATTTCGTAGTGACTATTCGATGATCGGAGGACACATCCTCGAAAGAGGAGTATGCCTCGCAATTCATCGCACTATTTTTCCATTTCTTGTTTATAAAGAGATAGTTTATCTGTGCTTTACTATTGTTCGCGTACGTGTAGGGCCATAATTTTCCATCCCTTTTTTGATAGTTTGTATTCAGGCATGTTAATCTATTTTCTATCATGATATCAGTTAGATGTTGTCCGTGTTGGCTGTATTTGTTGTTTCTGTTTTTCCTTATTTGGGCATTCATATCCCTGTCAATGACTAGCAGGTTGTGTTTCGGAATGCTACGCACTAGGGAGGATAGCTCCTCGTAGAAGGTGACTAGTTCGGTTTCTTCACTAACATTGGTAGGGCTGTAGCAGGAGATGATTGTTGCTTTGGGGTTGCCATTAAACGTAGCGGCCATCATCCTAGGTTGTATTCTCTCAATGCAATTAAGTGTTTTTAACGCTCTTGGTCCTATAAGCATTCCTACCCCTCCTACCGTGGCATTGACAGAGTTTTTCCATGCTGATACAGTGGCTTGCGTCCATCCATTGCCAGTTTCGTGACATTTGGTATCTTCGGTGTGTGTGTATCGGTGTTCTTGTATGCAGATTATGTCTATCTTATGTTCTACGGCCGATCCAGTTAGCTCTGGTAGTTGTCCTATTCTATTTAGGGTTCTGACGGTAAATGTCGCTATTTGTATTGTTTGTTTGCATTTTAGTAGTTTTAGTTTAAGCTCTGTAGCTTATTTTTCGAACACTGAGGCCAAGGCTCCAACCTCAGCAGGAAGCGCCCGTTTTTTACCCGCGCGAAGAGCGATGCAGTTTATGTATGTGGTTTGAGTGTGGGTCATGTTTATCTTTCGATGGCTGTTTTTATTTTCGGATTATCGGATTAGCCAAGAACTACCGAGGTATTACACTTACATCCATAGCAGCCAAAATCTACAATGCCCTACAACGAAACCACTTAGAACCCAAAATAGACATCATCCTTAGGAAAAACCAAAATGGCTTCCGAAGAAATAGATCCTCAACCTCACAAATATTGAACATCCGTAGAATCCTGGAAGGCGTATGGGCAAAAAAACATACAGGCGACATTACTATTTGTCGACGTTACCAAGGCCTTTGATTCCATACACAGAGGGAAGATGGAACAAATCCTACTAGCATACGGCCTACTAAAAGAAACCGTAGCAGCAATAACGATTCTCTACAGAAACACCAAAGTGAAAGTACGTTCACCAGATGGAGACACATAATACTTCGACATTGTTGCAGGAGTACTACAAGAGGGCACACTAGCCCCATACCTCTTTATTCTGTCTAGACTACGTGCTTAGAACTTCGATCGACAAAATCAGAGAAAATGGCTTCGAGCTGACAAATAAAAGAAGCAGAAGGTACCCCGCAAAAACAATTACCGACGTCGACTACGCCGATGACATAGCGTTACTGGCAAATACACCTAACCAAGCCGAAGCACTACTATATAGTTTGGAACGAGCTGCCGCAGGCATTGGCCTCCATGTCAATGCACTCAAAACTGAATATATGTGTTACAACCAAACAGGCGACATTTCCACACTAGACGGAACCTCTCTGAAACTAGTAGACAAATTCACCTACCGAGGAAGCAGCGTCTCATCAACCGAAAAAGACGTCGATACGCGACTAACGAAAGCACGGACAGCTATCAATAGGCTCTCGATCATATGGAAATCAGACATGACCGATAAAATGAAACGCAGTTTCTTCCAGGCAGTGGTCGTATCGATACTGCTATATGGATGCACTACTTGGACGCTAACTAAACGGCCGAAGAAGAAGCTAGACGGTAATTACACAAGAATGTTGAGAGCAATACTGTACAAGTCCTGGCGGCAACACCCCACAAGACACCAACTATACGGCCACTTGCCTCCCATCACGAAAACTATACAAGTTAGACGAACCAGACACGCAGGACACTGCTGGAGAAGCAAGGACGAACTCATCAGTGATGTACTCCTATGGACCCCCGCATATGGCCAAGTAAAAGCAGGACGACCAGCTCGAACATACATACAGCAGCTATGTGAGGATACGGGATGTAGCCCTGAAGACCTGCCAAAAGCAATGAATGATAGGGAGAAGTGGCGAGAGAGGGCCATGGAGCGGCACGACTTGATGATGATGATGATGATGATAAATTACTCTAAAACTTTCACCCTAAAATGAAATTCACCATGGAACACAGCTTTAAAGAATTGCCATTTTATTGCAAATCCATTAAAAACCAAAAATAGCCATATTCTCACTGCCATTTACCAGAAACCCAAAGACACCTAACAATATCTACACTTCAAAAGACATTCCCCTAAAAAAAACTGCATAAAATCCATCTCCTACACCTAAGCACGTAAAATACGTACCATAGTAATAAAAACCTGCGACAATCTTGCCAAGAAGAATTACACCTAACCCTCAATCAGGGGATATCCAGCAAAACGATTAAAGGATTCGAATTAGCAGAAAAATTCCTATAAAAGAACTATGACCTCCCCCCAAAATATAGCCACGGAGAACCCTTAGCATTGTCACAACATATAACAAAAACAATCTTGAACTATTCACAGAAATAGCAACAAAAAAAACAAAACTAAACAAGACTCGAAGAACTTAAAAACAATGATAGGATCAAAAACATAATTGACTCAACAAAAATCATTAAAAGCAAACGAAAACCCAAAACAATAAAATGCTCACTAACCTTCTCTAAATTTGAGGGACACTCAATGCATGGAGTCTCAAAATGTAAAAAAAAAAAAAATTAAATGGGGAATATGAAATATAATCATAAAAGGAAAATCCTGTAGCTTTGAAAACCTCAAAACACCATTAATGATATTTAAAAATCTAAGCTGCTATTGAAAAAACGTAGTCTACATGATTGACTGCTGCAACTGTAAAAAAGTATTCATGAAACAAAAGAGTTTCCTTACATAAAAGTGACATTAAATTACCAGAAAATAGAAACTGTTTCAAAACATCTTTACGAATGGGCTCATAGAATCTATCAAATAATGTCAATATACCAAACTGACGACTACTCATTACTTCAAATAAAAGAAAAGGAATTCGTATATGAATTTAAATCTACAATACACAGTTCTCACACACACACACACACACACACACACACTTTCACAGCGAACCGAATTTAATGCGCGCACTTTCAAACACAAACATACACACATAGACTATCTTGAAGTATATCTATGACACATTCAATTCTGAGAGAAAGATAAAAATAAGAAAAAAAGAATAAATGGATTACATTGAATATGTATTAATACGTTTACATGCACATTCAACTCAAAGGAGAAGAAACAGAAAAGAAAAAATAACAACTAGAAATACGCGCACACATACACACACAAAGCAGATAATGTTAATACGTACGAAAAGAAAAAAATGAATAAAAAGAATCACACCCCTACCAAAACAACATTTACACTAAAATAATCTTCACTGTAAAAGCTAGAAGCCAAAGCAACCCTACACATCATAAGTCTTTGAAGAAGATCACAAAATCCGAAACACCAGTGGAGCATAGGGATATGAAATAAAAATCTAAAGTATCACATTCAAATACATTTACGTATCTATGCGTATAAATATTCAAAACTTATTTTCTATCATTGGACCTACAAAGAAATTTATGTGAATATATACTCAAATTAACTAAGATCTCACGTTCTTACTATTGTTTCATATCAATAAGTTTTATATGTCTTCTGCTGAATCGAAGACGACATTTTATTTTCCTAAAATGAAAATTTTATGATCATGCTCACCTGCTCTCGTTCTATGCCTAATCATTTTACCACTTCATACTTAGTTGCAACATAAATCTATTAAGAGCTAATGTGTCAATACACTTCAAAATCATTTTAAGAATACTCACAAACAGATCTATCTGGCCCATTAATGGAACCCTAACTGGTACTATCAATCTGCATCATTATAGACACGGGAGTAATAGCAATCAAGGTGGGAATCCACACTATGCAAAGCAACAGAATAGAAACGTCACCACCGGATTACCGGAGAGAGTTTAGCGTCATATCCAGAACATTTCATTCGCTGACCGACATTTATATATATATATATATATGTATGTATATATATATATATATATATATTTATATATATATATATGTATATATATATATATATATTTATGCATTTACGAGTAAACCAGTAAAGATCTGTACTACTGTAAACTTTTGACATTTAATTAATATCCCTCAACAGAGTTACGCGTATATACACATACAAGCACATTAGCAAATATCTATACCAAATTTTACTTTATTTTAATATATGTGTGTGCATGTATACATGCACGTACCTGTTTGTGTTCTTTTGTGCGTGCATGTGTGTGTGTGTGTGTGTGTGCGTGTGAGTGTGAGAGTGAGTATGTTTGGATTCGGACATTGATGTCCGTAAATAGACGCTTTCTTTACAAATAATATCATATTCCCTTCGGCCAACCAATATATCCGTATAGAGCAAAGAGCACACAAGCGAGCGTCCATATCCAAATTCGCCCACCTCAATGACGTTTATATAATTAGACCGAACAGGCATTGGCAGACAGAGTTCGTAGGTAATGTCTTCAATTCACTCATCGTTGACGTCCTGAGATTTTATGCCAAAGTGAAGAACTCTGGCATGCTATGATGGTTTGAGATAGATTCCTCTCACGCAAGCCATTACAAGATTAAATGCTTGTCTAAAAGTTGACTAACTGAAGTCAGTAACGGATATTCCAACTTCTATCTAGTTATGCACACTTGCAGATACTATTGTTAAGCAGCAGCATACCGGCCCCAGATTTTAAAGATATGAACATATTTTAAAACTATAGCGCTTATTATAAGCTATACATCAATTAGTAGGCTTATAAAGAGCGAACATGTCACATTTATAAGAAAGAATTTTTGATTTGATCCTATTTTTAAAATTAAAGAAGAATGAGTTCATTCTATTATATTGAGATGGACGATATGAAAAAATAAAGAATTTACAAATCAATTATATATTCTTCAATATAGTTTCCTTAGGAAGAAACACAAATAATTACGTTGTCCCTACTACTAGAAACAGTCGAAGTCAGCCTTAGCTCTCATTATTTAATTAAACAGTCTGCTTTGATGGCCTTGAATTAAGTGATTATTTAATAACAAAATCTATTGAATTTGAAAGAGAAAGAAAAAAAACACAAATATCTTTAAATTCAGATACAATTTTAAGAAGGCATTAAAAACAAAGGAAGAAAACCAAGACGTTGGTTGGAATTTAAATGATTAATCTACTTTCTTTAAGGTACATTTTATGAAGCCAGAATACTCAGCAATAAAAGAAAAAAAAATATTTTGCTTTTTTTGTTATTAGTTTATTAATAGCCAAAAGAAAAAAACGTGAACACCCTTTGTATTATCTCAAGGGGTAGTAGTTTTCTAATTCTCAGATTATCCATTGTCATATATCTTTTAATTACTCAAGTTACAGAAAATGACAATCGCCTGAAAGTCTGTTTTCTTTGGAGTGTAAAAACACAATTTTGTTGCCATTTCTTCCAGATTCTGAATGCCAGTACATGTTCGAGCTATGGGTAAAATGAATCTATTTGAAATAATGATTGTTTATCTGATTAAACTGATCATGAAGATAAATTTCTCAACCGGGTATAATTGGAGACCTTAAGTTTTAGACTGATTTCTGCGCAAAATAAAGCAACAAGGGTTGACATGCCGTAAAAACAACTAACCAACCAAGCTACCAACACGACCGAAAGATGTTAAATATTACATTTGAAGAGGGCAATGACAACACAGGTCTATAAAATTATGGTCATTAAAAGTTCTTTCGATTCTGAATTCTAATTTGATTTGGCACTCAGAAATGCGACAAAAATATACATTTAGAATATTTTCATCTAATCATATTTTAAATACAAAATGAAATGAAAAATGTGTCATAACTAGCTCCAATTCATCTTTATATATCATAGTTTTAAATTACATTTACGTGGCTATATAATGTCCTATGTTATCAAAAAACCAAAAAATATATATTAAGCAAATAGCAACATTTAATTACGTACATATAACTGTTCCAGTCTTTGTAATTTCTCATTGTATTAGATTAAGTTTACACGGAAATAAAGCTGAAGCATCATTTTCGGAGCAGTTCTTGTGCTTATAATTGCAGACTAAGTTCGGAGGTAGTGTCCAAGTAACTGTTCTTGTAAATTCTGTTATGATGTTTTCATGAGTTCAGTTGAAGTTGGTGCGCAAGGTTATTAGAATAGTTGAATGATTTCAGGAGCTCAATTTTCAAACTTGATGTCCGATAATATAAAGCCATGGGGTATATAGAAATAGCTGCTTGACCTTTCAATACTAGTACCTTATGAACATCAAAATCATATAGTCTGTGCAAAACCCAAGTAAAGTCAATCAGATCAGAGGTGTATATTAGAAGTAACGAATTGCACATCCATACTCACGGATGATTAGTACCCGTTAGGATACCATTTATAAGTATAATAGATCTGTTTGAAAATTATACGTACATAGAAATACTTGAAACTATATTACCGTGTAAATGAGGGATCGTCATCATTATTAAATAATTAATTCACTATAATAATCCGAAAAGATTTGACATACCGTAAAATCAGCAATCAACCAACCATCCTGCCAATCCACATTTCTATAACCACATTAATACATCAGAAAACATATATGCACGTATACTAGGTGGGATTCAAACATATCGATACTGAAATTTTAATTTTTTTAATATTAAAATTTTAAATTTCAAATTGAGATCAAGATAGGTGTATCAATGTCTAAACCTATAGACGAACTTGAAATGATTTTGTACTATTTCTCGATACATCTAATCTGCAATTTTAGTTAAACACAGGATTATGCTACTGCATTCACAACAAGCGTTGCTCCGTGCACCTTTTCCTTCTATTCAAAGCTGAAAACTCATCTCAAGACATTTGAGAATGTGGAGAACATTACAAGAAATACGACACTGCAAATTCCAATGATATCACAAGATGAGTTTTAAAGATGCTTCGACCAAATAAAAATTCGTATGAATAAATGTGTTGAATGACAAAAACACTTTTGAAAAAAATAACTTTCCATTCATTGTTCATTTCTGTCTTGGTACACACAAATTCAGTCTTGATACTTTTTGAACAAATCTCATTCACAAATAAGTGGCAAATGGTTGCAGGTTGCAGAGGTCTATTGTTATTAGTATTCTTCAAAATGCTAACTCAACACTTTCATTATTTTGCTAAATATATTTCTGAATTTTGCGTGATTTTGCAGATTCTTTTACAGCGGTATCTTTTCTACATTTTTACTTGATATGTTTAACCCACCATCGTTAAAAGATGTTTTGTCCGCGCTGCCCTCTCAAGATTCAAATTTACAAAATGGTAAAACAAAACAAAACAAAGAAAATAGAACAAAATACCAAAAAATGAAATACATTTTTGGCCAACATTAATAGATTGAAAAACCTCTATCACAAATAGGCCTCCATTTCATCTTAGATTTGCTTTCACCAACTCAGCTTTTCATTTTCTTTTTGGATTTATTAAAAAAAATCCTTTTTATTTATTTTAGGAGTTGTAGAAAGCTGTTGGAGCAGTGTGGTAGATGTTGCTGCGGTACGATTGAACTATATATATATATATATTGTTTCTTTATATGATTCATCTTGTCTTTCAATCTGATTATTTGGTTTCCTTTGTTCAGTTGCTTTGCAAGCAATCGAACATGATGTCGAAACACGCATGGAAACGCACACGTGCTCACATGTGCTCACACGTGCTCTCTCTTTCTCTTGCAATCTCTCTCTCACACACGCACATACACACACAAAGATGTAAGTACTCACACAAAATCGGTGATATATATATATATATATATATATATATATATATATATATGTACACTGCAACCCATTTTTGAAATAAAAGATTAAAATTCTTCTAAGCCAAATATATCAGGATTTAAATATTTCCAGTGGGATATTATACAATCAAAACGAATATCCCCAGACATTACTATTATTATTATTTACTTGAAACCATCTGCAAAGAAAAATCATTATTAGATATTAATAATTACTTTAAACCACATTAATTTATATGTATGATAAGTATTTAATTGGAAAACTTGATATCAAATAACTGTAAAAGCACCTCTTAAACAACTGCACGTATGCAAACATAGACATGCAGTGAACGCGAGTCCTTAATTTATTGGCATGACATATCTGTAAATAAGTAAAAATCACTGAATCAATCCATCAGTATCTATACGCATGTATATAGGAAGATGAATATATTGTTATTTACTTGGAGTAATATTGTCTGGCACAAAGTTACTATTAATAACGTAACTGGTGAATTTTCAGACTTTGATATATAATAGTTTGTCACCATGACTCTTTTTCTTGCAATAATGATTCAGTGCAATTAGTAGGTCCTACCCTATAACTTGGGGCCTAGTTTGGTTTGGTTGGGTTTGGTTTGGTTGGGTTTGGTTTGGTTGGGTTTTTTTTTTTTTTTTGGCACATCAACCATTGTAGGTTATAATTGCCAAATTCATTTTTATACTTTTAAACAGTTCTAATTCAAGCAATTCAGTATAGCAGAGGAACACAGTTTAGTTCTATTCAACCCATAGATCGGACCCTGACAGGTGCTGCCACTCTTGGCCAGAGTTGAACTGTACCTTCAACAGATTTCGCATAGCTCTATATTCTTTTCAGTATAATGAGAAGAATCGCCCCCTGGTGGGAAATCTTTTTAGGAAATTCCGTCAATGCAGCTATACTTTGGTTTCAGCGCTTGGAACCAAGCCATTATATATTTTTTAAATATATTTTGTGCATGTAGAATGTGTTCTTTTTCTTGTCGTTTGCCTCCTCACTTCTGCCATTTTTTGCATCATGCAAGGAATATTGAGTATTGATTAATACTTCTTTGTCCATTCCACTCGCAGATTTAATCTGAGTATTTTTTTAAACACATAAAACTTATAGGTGACATGAGGATATATGAAAACATTTAATTTAGTTTTTACCATAGCCGATACGAGAGCACTTATTGATTAAGGAATAAAGTTTTATAACGATTTGTTCATTTTCATATATATATATATATATATATATATATATATATATATATATATATATATATAATACCATCAATGTTTCCTCAGTCCACTGAAAACAAATGCCACATATTGTATTGGTAAGGGTGAGTAGATTATGATTTTTTCTTTTCCGAAAGCGATTACCAAACCAAGTGTAGAGAGTCCAGTCTACCTTACTCACTTACTGATAGTAGGATATAAGATTGGGTTCTTTAGTCTAGGAGGAGGATAACTCAGAGTCCAAAGCAACCGTACTGCGCTGAAAAATTGACCTTGTGTCGCATCCTGTCCTTGGCGGAGGGATTGGGTAAATACATGCGCCTTCCTTAAGGAAGAATATTTTCATACTTGAATTTTCCATAATCAACAGTGCAAAGCCAACGAAATAAGGTGAGATCAGAATTTGAACCCGGCATGTCCCTTGTTTGTGACGACAATTTCTCTCTCTTGGAAAAAACCCACACACGTAGCTACCTAACTACCAACCTATAAATATTTCTGTGTATTCTCTCTCTCTCTCTCTCTCTCTCTCAATATATATATGTATATATATATATATAGCACTTAAATAAGTATTCTCCAACAGATTTCTTTTAATAAAAAGCAAATTCTTCCAAACGAAAGACATCAGGATTTTATTATTTCTAGGAGGATATTATACAATGAAAAGGAGTATCATTAGATTTTATTTATTACTAAACTCAACAGTACTGATAATTATGCACCAAAAATAAAACAGAAAAATTTGAGTTTGAAAAAATTTCATAAAAATGTGTGATGTATGATCTTATGTTGGACTGCAATATATTTATTTATATTTTTGCAAATAGAATTTCAGCACAGTAATTTTGGTAGTACATAACATTTTGGTTATAAATTTTGGTAGTACATAACATTTTGGTTATAAATGATACCTACAAATTTTTGCTGAAAATGATACCTATGGGTTTTGCTTGAATGATATTCCGCTTAGAATTTTTTAAAAAATCAAAAATTGCTTATTACTTCGGTGCGTGATTTTTTTTAAAGAAAATATGTAGGTGGGTACTGCACTTTAATGCAATATATATATATATATATATATGTGTACATATATATATATATATATATATATATATATATATATATATATATAAACCAACAAAAATTGATCAGGTTCATTAATATGCAGCTTCATTCGTTACTGATTTTTTTTATTTTTATTCTATTATATTTAAATTTATATAATATAGTTGTCAAGTTAACAGGAAATTACTGAATGTTTTGAAATGAAAAGGGGATACATTTTTACGGAAGGAATTCCCTAAATTATAATTAAATTGTACGACACTAATAAAACTGGGTGGGATTGATGAAAGATAAGTTTCAAATGTTGAAGGATTTTGAAAAAAAGTAAGTACTCCCCAAATGAATAATTTCCACATTTATAAGGTATCTTGTAGATTCGTCTCAATAATATTCTGCTGGTTCCAGCTGAAGAAGATTTCCACAAAAGTTTTCGCCTGATCTCCTTGAGAAAAGTTTATGTCATTCAAAGCATTTTGTAACATGAGGAAAAGATGAAAATCACTTGGCGCAAGGTTTCGTAAATATGATGAAACGTTAGAACAGACCAGCTAAATCCAATATTTTTTCTCTGCATATTTCTTTTAGGATTGCATCATCTTGATCCAGGTCTGATGAACGTCCTGGTTTGAGTTAATGTCTCAAAATCGAATTGTCGAAAGGAAACTTTGAAACCAATTTCGAATTTGGCGGTCAATAATGACACATTGACCATAAACACTACAAATTTTCTTAGTTGTTTCTACTGGTTTTTGGCTATCGTTAAACTACCACAAAATCATATGTCGAATATACACTTACTCTTTCTCGATATTAGAGACTTGAGATCATAGATTAAATTACGATGCGCACTTTTTCACTACTGAAATAATAATGACTAATGAAGGCACATTTTTATCAGGTAATTTCCGGTTGCGTTGTAAACATGAGGAGTTTGAAATAAAAATCCCCTTTTAAAAAAATCAAAATATCTCATTTGTGAGTCACATGTGCATATCTATCTATCTATATATATATATATATATATATATATATATATATATGATTGGTAAAAACAGCAACATCAGTAAAGTCACTATGAAACTAAATTCTCAATAGAAATATGTACTATATACATAACATGTTCAGTATATATAACGATATTAACGATTCATGTTTCTGATCACCTGTTGGATTATATATATATATATATATATATATATATATATATATATATATATATATATATATATATTCACACACACACACACACACACACACACACACACACACACACACACACACACACATATATATATATATATATATATATATATATATATATATATATAATATAATCTTGGCCTAGCAAATACATTGGTCTAATGTATTCGTCTTATCACTTTCCTTCAACTTTTAACGAGGGAAAAAAATAAGGAAAAATGATACAATGCTCCCATAAAGCATCACTCGAAATCACAATTCCAAATAACCATAAAATATCAAACCCAACATATGAAGTTTTAGAGCTCCAGCTGAAGAAAAAACATCGATAATGCGTTACGAGTCTCACCTGTAGTACCTACAAACTTGCACAGTGTTAAAACTTATTCCTACCTTCTACAAGAAAGAATTCGACCCTCAGCTGGCAACCACAATGAAAATTTTCCATCGTTCGGCAAGGAAAAAATCGGATATTTCTCATTGGTCCTCATGTGGGACACAGCAAAATTCTCAGAAAATGTCGCCGAAAATTGGAAGCAAAAACATTCGATGATACAAAAAATAAAGAAAAAAATGCCAAAAAACGAAAAATAAAGAACAAAACAAAAAACAATAAACAAAAACAACAAAAATTTCAAAAGAAAAACAAAAAATGAACACAGACGAATTCAATGATATAATAACAGTAATAATAGAGCACAATATAAGCAAATAGAAAAAACCCAAAGAAATCAAGTGAGTCAAAATGACAAAAAACGGAAAAGTACAAGTGGAAGCCTGCCCCTGCCACACCCACCGATACCAACAAAAAACATAACGTAACCCCCACCCAATCGAACATTGGCAACAACACCTAAAAAGTAGAAAAAAGGAAAGAAAGTTAGCAAAGAAGAATCCAGCTAAAAATAAACCACTCGAACATGCAGATATTCTCAAATTAAAAAGAAGTAAGAGATGGACACAAATTACATATCAATCTGAATAGTAACAACAATAAAGAATCTGCTCAAAAATGAAAGACTCTACTTAAACAACTGAACCAGGGAAAGCATGCTAAGAACCTAATATATACATATTACTACTTAACCACTCCTAGGAAAGAACGCTAAGATTCTGAAAAATATAGAAATACATAATAAAAGCTAGGAAAGCACAATAAGATCCCAATGAATATATAGAACAAGTTAAACAACTAAACCTAGGAAAGAGCACTAAGTTCTCGATAAATACTTCTTCTTGGCAAGACTTCGTGAACGAAGATTTATGAAGGAGGCTGTTCACGTTGACTGTAGGCATGCTGATGGCTGACTAGGCCGATGAAGGACAGCCACGTCCGGCGACAGCGACTGCAGTTAAAGGCCTGGTCTGGTATGGTTTCTGAGGCTCCCTGGGTCTTCATCCAGCGGCGTTTCTCCCAGGAGTCGACAAAGGTGAAGACGACATAGTGGACGGTGTGGCACCAGGCCTGAAGGTCAGAAGTAAGTGTCGACCACTGTTGGTGGTCAATGTGTCAGGTACCGAGGGTATTCTTCAGGGAGTCGTTAAACGTTTCTTCGGTGTCCCTCTGCCATAATAGCTTGCGGAGAGTTCACTATACAGGGGCATGCGATGGCGCCCCATCGTGGCTGTGACTTCAGCAATATGTTCTCTATGCTGGTGATTACTGCCTGATCAAGAAAGTCAACATTAGAGACGTAGTTACTCCAGTGAATATTGAGGATGGTGCGGAGACAGTGCTGATGGGTCATAGATGGTGACGATAAGTTACCCATGACTCAGAATCGTACAGCAGGGTGGTGAGTACGACGACTTGATAAATGCTGATCTTAGTGCCCTTCTTCAGATGCTTGCTGTTCCATACTGTTTTGTAGAGTTTGCTGAAAGCGCTGTTTGCCTTGGCCAGTTTGTTGTCCACTTCCCAGTCGATCTTGGCGTCTGATGTGATGTTACATCCCAGATAAGTGAACTGATCAAGTGATTTCAGCTCAGTTACACCGATGGTGACGAGGGAAGTTCAGTACTCTTCTAGGGGTGCAGGCTGGTGAAAGACCTCCGTCTTCTTCAAGCTGACCTCGAGTCCGAAGAGCTGGGCAGCCTCTGCAAAGCAGGAAGTTAGATGCCGCAGGGATCTTTCGGTGTGGGCAACGAGGGGCTCGTCGTCAGCGAAGAGGAGGTCACGGAATAGCTGCTCAAGTGTTTAAACTTTGGAAAGCACGAAAAGATCCCGATAAATACATATAACTACTAAACAAACCAAATCTAGAAAAGTACTATAATATCCCGAGAAATCAATAGATCTACTTAAACAACCAAACCTAAAAAGTACGATAAGATCCAAATAAATACATAGAACGATTTAAACAACTAAACCTAGGAAAGCATGGTGCGATACCTATAAATACACAGAACTACTTAAACAACGAAACTTGGGCAAACATTAAATTCCCCATAAATTCATAAACTTATTTCATCAAGTAAAGTTGGTGATCGTAGTCGAGGGCTAGCCGAAGGCTCCTTTTTCAAAGCTACTACACCGATGTGTAGTAGATGGCGCTACTCCTTTCCATGGATTGCTCCACTTTACCCTTGACTCGTACTTTATAATGGTGAGTGTTAAGCAAGGTGGCATAAAGTACCATTTTTTTGAGTCGTTGCTATGACTCGACCTGGGATTGAACCTCAGACTCCCGGGCCATTGGCGAACATTTAACCAATTAGACCAATGAGCCTTTTCTTAAACAAGTAAACTTAGTAAATTACTCAAAGATCCCGATATATACATAAAACTACTAAAACAACCAAGCCTAGGAAAGCACATTAAGATCCCGATAAATACATTGAATTACTAAAATAACCAAACCTACGAAATCACACTGAGATCCCAATAAATATATAGAACAACTTAAACAACCAAATGTAGAAATGCACACTAAGATCCCGATAAATACATGGGAATATTTCAGGGAACCACACTATAATCCCGATAAATACATAGAACTACGTAAAAAAAAACAATATTAGAAAGCACACTAAGATCCTCGAAAATACATTGGACTACTTAAGTACACCTATAAAGTACGATAAGATCGCTATTAATACGTAGAACTATATAAGCAAACAAACCTCGGTAAGCACACTAAGATTTCCATAAATACATTGATCTACTTAAGTACACATATAAAGCACAATAAGGTCACGAGTAATACATAGAGCTACTGAAACAATCAAACCTTAGAAAGCACACTAAGATCCTAACCAAATCTAGGAATGCGCACTAAGTTCCCGAGAAATACATAAATGTACTTATACAACTAAAGAGTCGGCCTTCCTATGCATTGCAATTTATCTATCTTTCTTCATTTATAATACTTTGAAAACAATAAAATGAAAAATGACGGAAAGCAATTTTTCAGAAGAATTTATATCAGAACCCATTTTGGAATACCCAACCAAGAACCGAAAAAAACCAAAACAACACGGTCAATCTCAATAACTCATTCGCAACTAACCAAACATTTGAAGTAGCAGTAAAAGAAGATATCAAAACCCCCCAAAATGGCACCCACCACATGACAATCTAAGAAAAAATATATAAACCTCTAATGGAACTCTTAACCAGAGAAGACCTGATCATAACACAAGCTGAAAAAGGTGGAGCAAGACATCTAGAGTGTTGGTGAATATCTAATAGACGCCAATAACCAACTAAACAACGAATAATTTCCCCATTATCTTCCAACTGACTCCATCCTACATCCTCTCAATACTATTATAAATTCATTAAATGATATAGCGGGAAAAATAAAATCCAGCAACCTAAAACCGGACCGATTCAAATTCATACATAAAAGGAACAACCCATGAAGTCTAGAAATTTCCTCCATTAACTTTCAAACAACTTAATTATCCAAGTGGCTGCCTTAATTCTGTAAGATACCTTGATGACATATATATAAAGGCGGAGAAGCAAAACTGAATAATTTCTTTACTGAAACTGGATAATTTTGTAACAAAAACTAGATATTTTCTTACAAAAACTGCAAGAAATTCTCGCTGAATATCATGCACGAAGCGATCAAATTGGACCACGAAAAGTTAACGCATTCAATCGAACTTTTAGGCATCTTATTATATATTGACAAGAATAGACAACTTCAAACAACATTACACACAAAATTCACCCACAAACACTCAAACACAAATACACACATACACACAACTATCTCCATCAGAGATCTTCTCACCCCAAACATTCCAATGACAGCCTTCCCTACTTCCTATCGATCAGACTAAGAAGATTCCGCATACATGCCAACGAATTAAAAGGACCAAACGGTAAACTTAAACGGCTTTTCTCAGCACGAATATTTTTTAGACGTTTATCAAAAACCAGATAAAACTGAAAAGTGAGGATGCATCGTATCTATCACGTAACCATTCAACAACATTCTCCTACCACTGGCGCAAATGATCAGAAACTGTTGGGACATTTTGAAATTAAATCGTATCTTAAAACAAATTTTTCTAAAACCAGGCATACAAACCTTACCGTTACGAAATTACCTCAGAAAAATAATTGGAAGCAAGAACATATTACGTAATTAAATACTCCTTAGGAAACTCATAATAAATTCACTTAATCTTTCCAACCAAGAACAACCTATGCTGCAAACATCTCAAATAAACAACTCATTGACTAATTTCACAACGAAAAAACTTTAAAATTTAACATGAATCAAATTACACAAACAAAAATGTAATTTTTCTATGGGAATTTACACGTAGCCAAATATAAGATTCTGGGAAGTCAGAATGGCCATTTTATTTCAGATTTGATAACTAAATCCTCCTCCTTCTCATCATCATCATCATCATCAAGTCACTCTGCTAGTATGGATTCTCTTCTCTCTCTTTCTCTCTATCCGTCCCTATCATCCATAACTACATATACGAGGTTAAATCTATAGATTAGAACAATCTACCATTAGTCAAACAACACCTCCGTTGCAACTTCAAAAGAGATGCAAAATTTAGTACCACTGAAAAGATTTTAAAAAGACATAAACATAAAACCATTAATTAGAAAAAAAAGACAAATGCCCAAAACTTCAAAAAATGAGTGTATCACTTGGATTTAATATGAAACTCCACCGTTTGACCTTGAAATAAAAATGACAACCACAAATATCTTTTACAAACAAATGAATTTGATAATGAGTCCCTGTTGATTAGATACCTACACGCCGATCTTGAAAAAGATTGGTAAATATTTTCAAATGAATAAATCCGCAAATGAATTTAAATGTGGTGTTTGAGGTTTTCTTTTCATATAACTGTGCTCAACACGTGTTTCAGATATGATGACCTTTTTCAGAAAACGAACAATGGTTAGGACAGTTTTTTCTGGCTTTTAGAGTGATGACTCTTTTCATAGGCTCGTGATTCTTTGAAATTCCAGGATTTGTGTCTGTGAATGCCTCGTTAGAGTTAATTGCAGGATTAAACCTTTGGCCTCAGCAGATTATCTGCCTCGACCACGTTGAAATTTATTAAGCTTTTTGCTTAGCTGTGGCACAAGGCCATATGAAAGGGGCACCCAATGAGACTCGAACTCACTCGTGTAAGATCTGCCTCGACCACGTGCTTAGAATGTTTATTGATTTAATGAAAGAAAACGTTTTCAAGCTGGCAAAGAAAAGAAGCAGAAGGTACCCCACGCAAAAAATTACTGACGCGGACTACGCCGATGGCAAATACACCCGCCCAAGCTAGAACCCTGCTACATAGTCTGGAACGAGCAGTTGCTGGCATAGGCCTCCATGTCAACGCAGACAAGGCAGAATTCTTATGCTTTAATCAAAGAGGAGATATCTCCGCATTAAAGGGTGGGCTTTTGAAGCTAGCGGACAAGTTCACCTACCTCGGAAGCAGTGTCTCATCTACCGAGAAAGACATCAACACACGACTAGCAAATACATGGACAGCTATCAATAGGTTATTGGTCATATTGAAGTCAACCCTGAAGATTTGATAAAAGGCAGATTTTTTTCCCACGCAGCGGTTGTGTCGATACTGCTCTATGGATGCACTAAACGTATGGAGAAAAAGCTTGACGGCAATTACAAAAGAATGCTGCAAGCAATATTGAACAAGTCCTGGAGGCAACACCCTACAAAACAGCAGGTGTACGGCCACCTACGGCCCATCATGAAAGCTATCCAAGTTTGACGTACTAGAAACGCTGGAAACTGCTGGAGAAGAAAGGAAGAACTCATAAGCGATATACTCCTGTGGACCTCTTCACATGGACGAACAAAGGCAAGACGACCAGCTAGAGCCTATATGCAACAGCTCTGTGCTGATACAGGACGTAGCCTGGAAGACCTGCCGGGAGCGATTGACGATGGGGACAGGTAGAGAGAGATGGTCAGGGAGATCCGTGCTGGCAGCTTGACATCATGATGATGATGATATATATATATTTTTTTACACGAATATACTCTCTATGTTTGTGTGTGAGAGCGTGTGCGCATTCATATAGATGTACATGTATCTATGGATACACACCAAACATATTTTCAGGTTTGTTGTTTTTGCCATTCTCTCTATTTCTCCCTGAGTTAAAATCTGAAAAAAGTGTAGAACATTATTATTTGTAATAAAAACCGAAAGTATGATATTCATATTGATATACACACCTATTCACTAATACATATACACACACACAGAAACACAGACACAGACACAGACACACACACACACATATATATATATATATATATATATGATGGAGGGAATAAGACCAAGTAAACATATTCTGATCAGAAAACATTCTTCATTTGGTCAATGGATATGCTACTCCAAAAATTAATTTTCTATCTATATATATATATATGTGTGTGTGTCTGTGTGTATGTGCGTGCGTATATATATATATATATATATATATATATATATATATATATATATATATATGTGTGTGTGTGTGTGTGTGTGTGTGTGTGTGTGTGTATGTGTGTGTATGTATTTTAATGTATATGAGTGTGTTTACGACTGTGTGTGTGTAAGTATGTACGAGTGGATTTCCCATCCCATAATTTAAAGTTTTTCCTGTTTTATTTTTCAGCGGTCATATGTCCTTAAATAAAATCAAATAAATTAAATAGAAAAAAAAAGATTATTTGTTCCGAGACATCTATTAAGACAAAAATTGATTGTTGGGCACGGTTGTACCATCATAAATAGAAATCACAAAGATAATGCCATAATGTTAAGTCGTCTATCTTCATTTGCCATTTTGAATTTGTTTACGTTGTACTAAAAACGATTTTATGTTGCAACCAGTAATTTAATCATATTGCCGACAGCCTTTTGAAAAGAAAGAGTCACAACAAATCCTTTGAGTTAAACAAAGATAAATAATTGAATAATTAAATATATAAACGAAGATATGTGTTTCTTTTAGATATAATTATCATTTTCTCGTCTCAGTTAACATATGTAAATGACAGGTAGGTATTCATATTATTCTTCTTGTATTTTTATAGATTAAATGTAACTTGATGGGTTGTAGTAATATTTATTGTGGCTTTTTTCTTCCTTCATTTATTTCCTTTCTTATACTTCTGTGTACTCTTTTTGGTACCCGGGACTCAAGATACGCTAGGTCTGTTATAGTGTAGCTGTTTCTGGATCAAATAGGGTGGGATTATTTGCACCAAAGTTTTCATTTCAGGATTGTTTTTTCTTTGAGAACACTTTGCCAGTTATAAGGCAAGAGTTTTCAATGTTTTACATGTTGAGATTCCGAATGCAAAAAAACTGGAAAATTTGAGGACATTTTGATGTGGGGACCCTCACAAGAAGATGGCCTCCTAGGGGGAAAATTCGTTTTATCTTTTCAGGATTTCACTCTTAGAGGCACCTTAAACACCGAGCAATGAAATCAGCCAGTGCTGTTTGGCTGGAAAGCCCCCTGGAAACTAAACTTATAGTTTCTATTTCAACCTGACACGAATGTACCAAAGTAAGACGGTGTCTTTGCACACGGAAGTTCCGTGTGATAGGTTGGGAATGGATAGAGGATCACGAGATAGAAAAATGGGCGTCGGACACAAGACTAGGGACAGAGAGTCTAGGCTAATTTATCTGGTAACACTGATATCGGGAATTGATCTAAGAATTAGGACGATGAGTTTTCGAAATGTCTTGCATGACAAACACTCCTCCAGAGAGCCATATTGAATAAAGGGTGAAAGATATTAGAAGCGTTAGTGTCTACTCTCAATCAGTATGAATTCGGTTGTGTGTCACGGTGATTCAGGATAGCCTGGGTCTTTGACGAGAACAAATTACAACAAATAACACTCACTTGTCAACTACTCCACGGATTACTCTCTCAGCGAACGATAGAAAACGCTGACTGCATTCCTTTTAGAAGCATAAAATCACTCACACAAATGTTGTCCTGGATCTAATTAAACTATATCCGTGTTATGACTCCAGTTCTTGAACTCTGCCAAGTATGAAGTACTCTTTCGTTGACTTTAGTCCCTGATTCACTTTAACCCCAAGCATTAGTATCTGCAGCATGTTCCATCAAACAAATCTCTTACAAAATTATCTGTATTAGATAGGAATACTTGAAACCATATAACTGTGCAAACAAATTGTTTTTCTCCGTGCAATATTTCAACACTCTTTTTAACTGTTGGTTTTTCATTAAAATCTGAGTTACAGTAAGATTCTGCTTTTCTCCAGAATTCCCCAAGTATTCTAGCGGAACCTGACACTGCCGTAGACTAAAGGGTATCAATTTTTCCTCTGATCTTCAGTTCGCCCAGTCTCTTTTTCAGATCTTTGGAGATTCTTCTTCTTCTTCTTCTTCTTCTTCTTCTTCTTCTTCTTCTTCTTCTTCTTCTTCTTCTTCTATGAGAGCTCTCCACGCCAGGTTTAGTCGATGGTCTTCCGCAGGAGCCTGAATGACAACTAGACTCATCACGTATCCTGAGATCTCAGTATTCTTACCGATCATAACAGTGCTGTAGCTTGGATGGTCCCCACTCGTGCTCTTATTTCCAATTCTTCCAGGCCTTTTACCAATACTTTGCTGACTATACCAAGTGCACTGACTGCAAATGGTATGACCCTCACTTTAATGTTCCAGAGTTTCTGTAATTCCCTTGCGAGGTCCAGGTACTTATCTTTTTTTCACTTTCTTTCAAGTTTACTCGGTAGTCTCCTGGGACGGCGAAGTCCACTATTAGGTGGCTTGTTTTTTTGTTGTTGTTTACTATCACAAGCTCTGGTTGTCTGGCAATAATTATGCGTAGATTATTAAGAATGATTTCTTGGATCTGTGGTAGAGGCGTATGGAGAAAGGGATATCATATGTCGAAATATGTTAGATAACCTAAATTCAAAATCTAGACGAGATTTTTGCGTGTCAATTTCCTGCTGATGCCTATGGAAATAACATGAAACAAACCGTTTTCGGTCAGCTATTGGTAAAAGCAGAATCAACTTGCCCTTTCAGCTATGAAAATGCAGCCATTCTAGGAAAAAAAAACCCTCTGATATCCAAAACCAGAGAGCTATAGTATTTGAAACTCCATCCAATCGAAAACTACTTCTAATGAAGCACCAGAGATTCAATTTGTGAGCGTTCACTTAATCATCAAACTGGATTTGTTACAATTAACATATGAATTATTGCGACACTTATTAAATATGTTTCGTTCAGTAAACCTAATTTGTTTTTGTCTTTTCATTTTGACGAAAAAACAACAAAAAACACTATAAAAAAAACATTATAGTAGTAAGCACATTGCTCACATTTTATTCATTTCCGTCCCCACTAATTTTCAACTTCAATTAACTCTTCTTCATTCGATGACAGAGCGAAGTTTTCCGGCCATGTGAGAGTTTTTGCCATTAGTATATACATATACACGCGCATATATATATATATATATATATATAGCCTCCCCGAATAAATTTTTATAACAGTTATCTTGATCTTTATGATATGAGGACGGCCGTACTTCTTATAATTTTTAATTTGAAATATCTTTTTTCTCATTCACACATCATTGGGGATTTCCAACGGAAAATATTATTTCAGTCAATGACTACCTCACTATACATATATATATATATATATATATATATATATGAATAGTTTCACAGAGTAATTGATGTATTTTGTGACTGTAGGCTGAAAGATTTTCAGTATCAATACAATAAAGTATATTTGGGTTACTTAATAGAATTATTAAAGATAAATATAGAATTGTGAAGACCAAACTACCCCGACTATGTTTTTAGGTCGTACCCTACCTATGTATTTTGATACATTAAATATTTTGAATATATTCGGGGTTTTTTTTCTCCCTTTTTTTCAACCTCTCTTTTAATTATCAGTCATCGGTCTGATATCAAATTCACAATTTCAGCATTTGTTTTCAAGGTAACTAACCTTTTTACGTCAATAGTTCGTTCATTTATCGAGCCTTTTCAAATTTTTTCGGATTTCACCGACAAGCTTATATATATATAGAATTTAAATAATTATAAAAGAAAATTAGAAATTCTCTCTCTCTCTCTATATATATATATATATATATATATAACCCGAAAATGATCTGGTGTGCGTCCATAAATGCAGGTCTGCATCTTGTAATGTTTTTAATTTTTTTTCCGTGAATTAATTCCACTTATATTCTTTTTTAATAGTTCCTAGTTTGAATTAGACTTCCACTCTTATGGATACCGATTGTATTTGCTTTCTCCACGAAGAGAGTATGAAGCCCTTCTGAGGATAGCAATTTCTTTTGCTTTTTGGTTTGAATATTTGATTTTACAGCATGTCAAATGTTGTTGACGGAATCTGTTTTTATTAAAAGCAAGTAAATAGTTTCGAGTAAATAATGATAACGATTTAAAAACGGCCATAACCTTAAGTAACTATTTGTTATATTAATGATGTAAACATAATTGTATGGTTTCAAATATTCCTATTTGATAATAATAATTACGTATATGTGCACAGATATAGAGTTTCAATTATTATCATAATCGAATAGAAATATTTGCACACATTTCAAGCATTCGTATTAATAATGATTCAACAGAGAAATTTGATCGACATATCAGAGTCTAACACGTATTACCATTCCGTGCCTGATTGGATCTGGGTGTATTTTGAAAAAAGAAGGGATTCCGCACTCCCAAGAACCCCAGAACTGCAGCTTCACCACCAGCGACATATCCAATACACCGACATTCTTTAGGTGTCTTTCATTCATGGCCAGAAATACAGTGGACTTATTCTAGCTCTATCTAACAAGTCAGGTAAATATATTTGCTGTTTGAACAAAAAAGATTAGTCTTAATACTTTTAACCCTAATAAATCTAGAAAAACCTATTATCCGCGAGGGTTTTCCTAATAACAACGGAAAAAAATCATGCTCCTCTGCAAGCTAATTTTAATTACTTTCAAGATAAATTAAACATTGATGATTAATTTAAAATCAAATTGTTCCAAGTGCCTCTTAAAAAACTGGGACATCATTTTATCTTCCACAACAATTGCAAGGGATTCTGTTCCGCTAGAACTCTGCTCTGCTGAAAGATGACACAATGCCCAGAGTCTACAGGGGCCCGACAATATTTTTCGAAGTCTTTAGTATTCGACTTTCCGAGTACCATAGAGTGGCGAAATTCCTTCAATAGAATAGCATAAACATATAAAGACAATACCTGTAATAAAAATGGAAGAAAATCGATTAGGTAAGGAAAATTATTTAATTTTCATCATTTTTTACAAAACACACGCGACATTATTTTTCGGACATCGTTGAAAAACTGTTAATAGTCTGTAATATCACCTTTCTTCTCAATAACTATTATCAATCTCTCTTCATAATGATCAGACGTATGCACAATAACATCTCTACGTGTTTCTATTAGTTGTTTTTTGGCTCCTAGTATTCGTTTCCATAGTTGAGCCTCTTTCGTTATTTCAGGTCCATCATAGACAAGTTGTGCAAGCATTTCCCAAACATTTTCTATTAAATTTAGACCGGGCTTCTTGCAGGCCATTCCAAAGTAGTCATATTCACTTTAGCCATCCATTCTTTCATGAGTTTTGACACATGGATGCTACAATTGTCTTGCTGTAGAATGAAATCATTCCCCATCTCTCTTTTTATCCTTGGTAGGGCTTTCTCGTCCAGCAACTGTTTGTAGCTTTCGCTGTTCTGTCGTCCTTTCAGCCACTCCAACCATATATTTCCATTAGCAAAATCATACCCCAAACCATAACTCCTCCTCCTCCTCCTCCTCCTCCCATCTGTCGTTTGTTCAGTACAACAGGCTCTCCCCTTCTCGACCAAGTACACCATCCATCGGGCCCATCAAACTTGAAACGCTTCTCATCAGAAAATATAACCTTCGTAAAGTCAACATGCTTTGTTAACCACCTTTTAGCACACCCCAGTCTTGCTCCTTTGTGTTTCTTTGTTAGTGTAATTTTTTTCTTAGCTTTTGAATACTTCAAATCAATCCTATGCAGCGTTCTTTGTACTGTTCGGACGTTTACATCCAATTCACATTTCTCCTTCACTTTTCTTGCTGTAACTTTTTCTCCAGATGTCAAAATCCGTGTCACAGTCCTCTTCATTCTCCTTTCAGTCCTCTTGCCAATTGATCTTTCCCGACCTCTCTTCTTTTTTCGCTTGGAGTTTGTCTTCAGCATGTATTCGACGTTGATTTCGACGTCTTCAAATCCATGGCGATCCTTCTGATGCTAAGGAAATCTTCCCGCTTCTTCCGTGCCAAACAAATGACTTCTTTTGAATGCATTTACCTCATTAAACTTAATTGTTTTGCCAAGAAATGTCCGGACTATTTATGCTGTTAGATTTTCCTATGTTAACATAGTAGTAGGGGCGCCAGTGCCCCAGAACAGTGTACAAACAGAAAATTTGCATACAGCAACATATACATGAACATAGCTCTTAATAAAATAGGATTTTTTGTCATGTCCGAAAAATAGTGTCGCGCAAGTTTTCGCAAAAATCACAAAAAACTAAAATTATCAAAGCCAAACTAAAAAAAATGATTACACTAGTAGTGGATTTTCACTCCTCAACTACGTACTTACAATCTCAAAAGTTTTTGGCACTAGAGACCACCTTGAAGTACTTTTTCAAAGTGTCCGAAAAATATTGTCGGGCCCCTGTAGACACCACATTTGATGCAAACATTATGAATATATCCACATTCATTTCATCTGAAGTTCTAACGACGTCAACGCTGTAATAAACTGACAAGAGCCCTGTTTCCAGGAACCAGTGTTACATCCCAGAAACATTTGTCGTCATTTAACTGGGATATTCTCTCCATATAAGGATCCATATTAGCCTGTTAATACAATGATATAACACTGCACATGCTTAAATATATTTTAATATATTTTAAACAAGAAATACAACTGAAAAGGTTTCTCGGAAGCAACAAGTATAGACAGCTAACATATGGATGTTGCCAAACCGTAACTCAATTGCAAATGACGGCCGTCAGTATAGCGTAAGAGTTTAATATGATTTTGACTTGATACTATTTTAAAAAAATGTACACTGACAGACAATCGCCAAACGTGTAGTCACATTTGATACGAAAGGAGAAAGTGATAGGCAACATAAGTAGCTTATTTTGCCCTTGGCCTCCGGAAGAGAACCCGGTCTACAGACAGCCAATTAATCATTGTCTGGGTTCCAGCTATCAAAATATTATCTTGCATTGCTCGCATATAGTGGAAAGTGTTCATTTGAATGCCTCCTTGTGAGAACTGGTTGTTACCAAAGACGAAAGCGCTCTGACTGAAAAGAAAACATTGCTTTGATATCTATGATAATTAGGAAGAATGTGCTATATAGACTGACAATAGGTTTGATGTAAAAGCACTGAATTTATCATGCATACTTTCTGGAAGCACTCCTGTCGTGACGGTTATCATCATAGAAAATGGACGCGGCGACTCGAGCTCAACTCCTGGACGAAGCAGCTTGCATTTCACTTACGCTAACGCCCTAGGGAATGGCATGAATCTTCTTTTCCGCTCCACACTATGGTAAATAATAAGGTGGCTTGGAAAAAAATTACTGTCAATTTATATTATTTTATCCAGATGTTTAAGATTTATTTTATGAAGCTTTATTCAATGTGTAGTTATTGAATTAAAGATGTTTTGCGTAGTTAGTTTATTCACTACAAATTGAAAAAAAAAGGTGAATATCATCTAAGTGTCATCATTCCATAATTTTTGCCATCCAAATTAATATTAGGATTAAGGGAAAGTGTTATTGTCTAGACATTGATAACATTTGAACTTAATATTTTATTTGACCTAGATGCTGCATTTGACCTTCTAAAATATCAAGTGAAGCCTTTCACAGTTTTATTGACAGACTATTTAAAATTGTGCATCTTCACTTTACAGCCTGATATTCCGAGAATTATTCGTAAAAGAAGTGAAAATCATTGACAGGTTGGTATACTTTTACATTGATTTTGAGTAGTATAACCAATCACCAAGAGATAAGTACATCTTCAACAAATTTTGAAATAAAAGTTAATTTTCTTCTTAACTTTATCTATCTATCTATCTGTCCTTCTGAGTCCTTTTTTCTGTCTTTTTAATATACTTAAGTTTCTTTCTTTCTTTCTTTCTTTCTTTCTTTCTTTCTTTCTTTCTTTCTTCAATGCAGGATTTTCTTTCTAAAATACATTATTTTTTGACTTATCGAAAGGGACATTCTAAACCCCTCAAAATACTATGTTAATTCGACTTTTTAAAATCTAGTAGCCAAAATTTACATTTCTTGGCTCAATCAAAAGTTTTTTTCACCTCTTCTTAAACTCAACACTATCAGTTTTATACAATTAACGCATTCTGTTGCAAAGTCCCCGAGGAACAAAGAAAGAACAGATAATTAGAAAAGGAAGAATCTTTTGAAAACCACTTAGTGTTTTCGGCGCCTCAACGAAAGAGGATGACGACATTGAGGAAAAATTGTCCTTAGTTGTCTCCCCCTGAGAATAACCACAAAGAAAGTAATATCTTCAAGTAGTAAAAAACTAAAATGATACAAAAATAGATATTATTTTCGTACTTTTTTTGTTTTACTCTTACATAGAGACCGGTTCTGCAGAAAAATGTTTGTGCGAAAATGAGGAATTTTCTTGCACTAAGTTTGTACTTGCTATGAAAAGCCACTGGAATAAAGTTTGGGTGTATTTTTACTAGGGTATTATTTATACTCGATACCATCTTTAATGTATTTTCGTGCGCATGTTATCGTTTAGTTTATTTCTTTTTAGGGTTTAATATGGTCAGTATACATGTTCACAAACATAATATCCACACTGTCCGGGCAACAATTTCCAAAATATGACATCGCCCGAAAATAAGTACACGCGTAAAAATTTTCATAAAACTTTCATTTTCTTCTAAAATCAAAATTCAATAATCTTATTTTTTTCTAAGGAAACATTATACTATTAGAACAAATATTATTAGATGTTCCGTAGTCACTGACGATTGCTACGTCAGTGGTAACTCATCGTTGAAGGTGGAGAAGAAATACAAAAATACATATCACTTCAACTTTCTTGCTTTATTCTTTCCGATTAGTTTTGGAGGACATTGAAGTAGTTGGCGGTGAATATCAGGGACAAAGTGCGGAATAGTTTCTTCGTTCGACCTGAATCGTTCCTCGTTCTCCATTCACGCTCAAACTTGTCTCTTGGTATCCCGGCGACAAAAAGAGCGTGAATCGAGAAACGTATTGTTCTTTCCTAGGGTTTACATGATACAACTGCCCCACTTCCGCCTCATGGGGGTGACATCATCCAGTCGTCCTCGCTACTCGTGGATTGCTTGAGACCTTGGCTGTTTCCAGTCCAGGGTACTAGATCAACCATATATATATAACAAGTATTAGCACTTTGGTGGAAAATATTGACAACAAAGTTGTTCTCGCATTTCCCTGAGTTTCCGAACTGGAGTCTCACCTCTTGATGAATGTTAGTCATATTCAGGTCAACAATTATTTTTTGCAGGGGTCTTGCCTCTCTCTAAAGAATACAGTGGCTGTATTGTAAGAGCCATCAACAAGGAAGATATATTATTTGCCTTATCTATCATAGATAATATAAATTGAAAAAGTGAACCCGAAAAGAAAATTGCATAAATGTGTCGCATCACGGGGAGTCTTACTTCCAGATAGGTTCCAAAAACTGTTGACCACCATCCTGTCCGGATGATGAAAGAAATTGATAATTACGCATTTATAGTATGGTTATCACATTTTTTATTTGATGTTTAATTTCATCAGGCTCTCTGAATTACCAATTTTAAATTGCAAGATCGAAGAGAACCCGATAGCATTAAAAATATCTGAAGGATCATCGACAAAATCCTTATTTGGAGCATTCAATCAGTTTCAATAATCATCGGAGCTGTCAACTGATTCTGCGTGTATTTTCAATTGATCAGTATGACATTAAGGTTTACCGGATAGTCAGCTTATGTGGGGATATTTTATGAATTATACAAAAATGCCTTGCTTATATATATATATATATATATATTTACTGGCAGAAATACCTGTCGTTGACTAGGTTCAGAGAGAGCCTTCACAAACTGTGCTCTAATTTATGAAAGTCATTGTGAAATATCTGCAAACTCTTATTGCTAGGCTTCGGCCAAAAAATTATATAGTCTGATATACTATTGAATATAATACTCGTTTACCCAAAAAATAATGTTAACAATCTTGTAGATTATAGATCTATATTAATTCTTGTATATCAAATGAATGGAATGCCACTTTTGCATAAAAGACGTACTTCTTTTAAACCTGATATAATCATAGTTGCGTACAAACATAATATTCTTTATCTCAGAATTTTGGTTGTTTGAATTTCTGAGACGAAGCTTGATAATTTTTTATCATTAAGGGTGATCGGACTATTGTCTTCATCTGTATTGTTATTTCCACAACGTTTCGGCTGATATATCCTCCGGCTTTCTTAAGGTGTTTGTTGAACTCAGGAACCAACACAAAACTTCGAAATTGAATCTATGGGGGTTGCCTGTTCTGATTCCATTAACAATAACCGGGTACAAGTGTTAAGAATTCCTGTATTGTTATTCGCCAGCCGTCAGGATTGAACCTGCAACGTCCAGATGATTGTTTCCTTAGAAGCTGAGGGAACCCAAGCCTAAAACCATTATTCATGTTTTTTAATTGTGCTCATATTCGGATTTTTTTTTCTCTAACCTTTTTAATTATTGGCTCCCATATTGAAAAGTCGGTTATGGCGGAACATATACGGAAGGAAAAGGAAATCCATCTGCTCTTATCGGATGAAGTTAAAATAATTGATAGAGAAAAACATTGGAGGATTAGATGCTTTAGGAATCAGCTCATATGTTGGGCTACAGTGACCTGTTGAATTGACAAAGTATAGAGATGAATACAATAATAATACATTTGTGCTTAGAATATGATGTAGACATCTCTACTTTTCCGATCAGGAGAGAAAAAAGTTTTATTTTTTTAGTTGAAGATATCTTTATATATTGATATTTAAGTGATCCTTTTTTTTTAAAGAACTCGTTACCGATAATTTAAATTTCTATTCATTTTTTAAAACTGGTGAATCCTAGATAGTGTATCTCGTGAGTAGAGACTTATTTAAAATAAAACTATAATTAAAGTAAAGATAACATTTGATTTCTAATTTTCTCTGAAATTAATGTTGGCGTTAAATATTTGATAATATCGTCTAAGTAATCTAGATAAGAGGATCATTAAATAAGTTTCCAGACTTTTTCAGTGTGGGCACTTTTATTGATAGTACACACATGAAACTCTAGTCCCTTTCGAAGTAAACTCCTCCGGCTGCAATGAACTTGTAGTATCGTTCTAACAACTTCTGGAAGGCCCTATGGAAATCCTCTTGTGTGAGCATGTCAATGACCTTCGTCACAGCCTCTTTCATCTCCTCATTTGTCTCAAAACGACAGCCTCTGAGCTTAGGGAATAACCAAAAGTCACAGGGATCAAGGTCTGGACTATAGGGAGAGTGTGGAACTGTCTTGATGCCCATCTGGTCAAATAGTCTGTGACAAGGTTCGAGTTGTGGACTGGTATATTGTCCTACTGGAAATGCCACTGACCCGATTTGAAGAATGCTGGCCTCTTCCAACGGAATATCTTCCTGAACTCCCTTAAAACCTCAACATAGTAGCCCTTACCTGTAGTTCTTAATACTGTGTAATAGCAATTTCTTAGTTGTAGATGGGTAAAAATCTATGAAATCAAATTGTATAAATGTAGTGTTTTTCGTGTATTTTATATTTTTGAATCATTTTATAGCATCTAGTGAGTTCTTCCACTGCTTGAATTCTGGTCTATCTAAGATTTTAGAGGCAATATTTTGTATTATAATTTTTTTATATTAATCCTTATTCGGTTTTCCTCGGGTTAATTAATCTGGCCTGTTTATTATTTTCAAAGTTGTTTTTATAATATTTGAAAATGACTTATTCATATTTTCTTTTTAGTTTACTTACTTTATTTTTAATATTAAGTTTATTCATTAATTTATATGTATCGTTATTAATTTGACAGTATTATCGTAATTTAATATATAAAGATTTATCTTATTATGTAATGTTTTCTCATATTGTGGTGCATTTATCTACTATATGTTTCTAGATTTGTCGGCTTTTATCCACATCTTATATTATTTATTGATATAACTCACAAATTTTAAAATTTGTTTTTGAAATTCGTCATTATTCCTTCTAAATTTGATTTTTTTTAAAAGTCATTTGAATACGTCTTCTTCAAATTGTTCCGATATTTTGTTATCCGGTAGAAACCACAACATTGAATATTTTCGTTAAATATAATTAAAAGATGTTTTTGCTCTGTACATTATTTTTGAGATATGTTTAATCTGAAATTAATTATATATTCGATAGTTGTTGACATTGAGGACTCAACGGGAGGTTTCGATTCGCTTTGGATTAACACTTAAGTCTAAACCCAAGACTATTTTCCTCGGATCATAAGTACTTATATATATATATATATATATATATATATATATATATATATATATGGATGTACCCTCATGCATATGCTATAAATATACATATATATATATATATATAAACATATATATATATATATACATATACATATATGCATATATACATATACAGGCACCTATATACACACACGCATACATATACATAAATACTTATATATATATATATATATATATATGTATATATATACATATATACATATATATGCGTATAAATCATATGTATATATATATATATATATATATATATATATATATATATATATATATATATACTTTTACATATATTTACATAAAAAATTATATACAAGAACTGTCCCCCAAAAAACAGTTTTGCTTCGAGTAACGCGTTCATCAGATGATGACCCTGGGTTCAGCATGGTTTCTGGGCAGAAGCATCATTATACTAACCCAGGGCGCTCAAGCAATATACTATACTAGCAGACTTTATTGGATGATGTTTGATCTGTACGAATGCCATATCCATTCAGATACAGTTACAGTCTTTGTTCGGATCTTTTTTGGATAATCCCTCTTCTTCGCTGGTAAAATCCGAGTTTGGTTAAAAATGTAGAGGTTGTGGTCGAAATAAAACCTCTACATCCAATCTCAATATGAAATATGTCTGTTGAGCAGCCATTCTTAATACACTGTTCACGTAGGCCTTCGTACTTTTCCAATTTCCGCTGATGCACCTAGTCGACGTTGGTCTCGAAAGGGATCGTTAATTCCGCAATGATAACTTTTTTTGAATTAACTTACCAAATGACGAGATCTGGATGCTGGCGAGTTGATGTTATTTCCGTTGGAAAAGCGAGTAGCCGGTCTACGTCAGCAATAAAGTGCCAGTCCGTGCAATTATCAAGCAATTTTGGTTTTTGCCTATTTCTATGTGGACTTTTCGAAACGTTTCCTTCTTTACCAAATTGTATACTTGTTTTTATACATGGAATTTCATTGGCAGTTTCACAACAAATTTTTGCAATCTCAGCAATAATCCATAAGATTTCCTTGTGTCTCCCCGTGTAACTTTTTAAGGAATACTGACATCCAGTTAGAACGTGTTTGAGAATAGCAATCTTCCCACATGCTTTGCAAAGGTTGGATGTACTTAACCTCCAGAGTTTTAAATTTACTGGTGTATGTAATATATCATAAACTGACTTAATGCAGAAACGTAATTGTTTAGGCAACATTTGCTTGATGTCGCTCTATGTGATAGTCCTGTCCTTGGTGTTTTCCCGTCTAGTTCATGCACCTCCTTTGGGTTGTGCCATAGCTATGGCGAGACTTTTGCTTTCCTCAAAATGATGAATCTCTTCCGGAACCATTCTTCGTTTATTCTTTGTGGTCTCTTTTGACTACCACCGTTGTGGGTGAAGACCAAATCAGGCTCTTCCAGTTGCAAACAGAGCAGATTAATTCTTTCATTCTGAGGGATGATTCTGCTGTCTCCACGGCATGTTTCACGTTCCATTTCCGGCCTGTTATTGTGACAAGTTGTGTACTTTTCACCAGTGGGTCCACAGAGTCGCGCAGCATTTGGAATAGTCGTGCTTTACCTTATTTAAATTCCTCAACAAGTGACTTTGTTGATAGTTTCAGCTTCGTTGATGAACTGTATAACGCCACGTTTGTTAAGGATTTAGGAACTCCCAAACATTTCTTTTGGAACTTACTGATTAAGCACTCCATTTTTTTAATTCTCGAAAGCGATATTTCATATATTTGTGTGGGCCATGGTAATCTTTGGATTATATAAAAATAAACACACCACAGTTTATCTTTTGCAATGAGATCACATTTATCAATGGAGAGTAATCCATCTTTTAATTGTTTTAAAAGATCTGCCACCGGTGACGATCTGTGGAAGAGAATAGCTGCGACCGAGGCTTTTCCCGCGTATTATGGGGATTACGTTATTATTGATAGCAAATTTAATTTCTTGGCATTTTCCTTTGATTATGGATAGACTACGGCTTTTAGAAGGTTTTACTAACATTACTGCCCACTTGAAAAGCTCCTGTAAGCGTTTCAGTAGCTTTTCCATGTGTGATTTCGACTCTGAAATCACAGTTACGTTATCCATAAAAGCTTTCATAGATGGGACAGTTTTCTTACAAGTGGTATCTTTAGTTCTGCGTAGTAAAATCTCCATCACAAAAATGGAAATTGATGGAGAGATAACAGGCCATCATTATGCTAATGCTTAATTTCTGGAATATTTAGCATTAGAAAAACTCATACATATAATCTCACACATATACATTAAAATCAGAAGTATATTATTTTTTTACGAAGGACGTTTCCTAGTTATGGCAGTGGAAATTGAATTTCATGTAGTTCACTTTTTTATAAAATTCATATCTTAGAATATATAGAACAGCTGTTTCGAGCTTATTAGGTCTCATCAATAGAGTATACCGTAATCTCCACCAATGGAGATCGAACCAGCGACCACAGAATACAGTGCTGAAACTATAACTGAGCCACCAGATCATATCGCACGAAAGTGACGCCAAATCAACTAGTTATCGTAATTGCGTGGCCAAATGTGTCATGTAAGTTACGTCCGTACTCTTTCGAGAGGACACGGTCATCCCCCAAGGCCACATCTTCCCAAGACGCATCCGCGTAATTATTATACCTCAAGGACAAGGGAATAGATGAACATATCTATTTTATGTAGAGGAATTAATATTATGAACAAAATCACTTTGACCAGTGGTTCAGTTGTAGAGTTTCGGCACTGCAATCTGTGGTCGTTGGTTCGATCTCCAGTGGTAGAGATTATGGTATTCTCTGCTGATGAGACCTAATAAGGTCGAAACAACTGTTCAGTGTTCCCGTATATCGTGCGTAGGTGTTCGGCGGATTTTCAGGTCATGGTGATTCAATTCACAATATTAATTCCTCTGCTTAATAAAAATATGTACATTAGAATACATACTTTGTTTATATGTATCTTCCTTGAAAACTCTATGTATTTACACTTTCAAGGGGGTTTTGCGCTGTGTTATAAACCTTATTAGGAGGGTTAAATATTATTGTAAGATTGCAAAATTTTGGAAATCGACTTTACTTAGTGCCTAGTGGTTCTATTCTAAAATATTACGCCGCATACGACATTATTTTGAACATCCTCGCATAGAAATGTACGCATGATGTTTTCACGAGTAGATTATATTATTTAAACACTCTTGTCTTTTTTTACTATTTATTTACATTTTTTATACACCATTCTCTTTTTTCTATGCGTAGATTTGCGTTCTGTCTCAAGTTATTTATTTCCAGCTATTTTTTTATTTCCTTGATTTTTATCAGCGTTCTCGATTCGTCCACAAGACAGATGTATTTATTTTGAACGCCAAGGCAAACGAAATTGTCAACCTATACGTAAATAATGTTATCATGATTAGCAGGAACAATACTAGAATATAGGCCCCATTGAACTCCTCCTGTGTGCCCAGTGACTTTTCTAGAATCATTCAATATAAATCATTTTCTGTCACAGAATAATAGTCTATAATATTAAATATAATATGATAATAAAATAATTGAAAAAAGTGCATAAAAATGATCGGTGTTATTCGGACAAAACTGTTATAAGACGTAAGGTATTCGAATTATGAAATCCACCACGCGAAATTTCATGTGGAGTACACAATCATCAGACGAAAAAGTGAGAAGAAATAGCTAATCAACTGTATTTGTGGTTGAGTTATTTGTCACGTAGCAAAATGTATGATCAACTGACACTTACACGAAAAAAACAAACAAAAACAAACAAAAAAAGATGTTGAAACAAAAGCAGTCCAAAAAAAAAAAAAAAAAGAAAAAGAGAATAAATAATGGAATCACCTCGGCGGTAAAACACAGAGGAGATGTATTGATATATCCGCACTTGGTTAACAATTCGCTTTTACAGCTAAAATTTATTTTCAGCATATTCTAGTATACATAAATTTTCTCAGATATAATCTGTAATTGTTATTACCACCTTTATACGTTTTCCTATATATATATATATATATATATGTGTGTGTGTGTGTGTGTGTGTGTGTGTGTGTGTGTGTGTGTGTGTGTGTGTGTGTCCCAGTTTGATTGGGCTATAGAATACCCCGACTAGATCTCTGTTGAACCCCAAACAACTCTCCTGGATATGATACTAAACCATTGGATGGGGAAATTCCAGTCCTAGAGCTTTGGGTTATGTGGGATACCCCTCATTGCGATTACTCCCAGGTCAACTCTGACTCAAAATGATAGTACCTGTTAGGGTTGCATCTATGTAACAAATATGGCCGTTTAATCATTTACTATACTTGAAACGATATAACTGTACGCAAATAAATGAGTAATATCAAATTGAATAAGTCTTTGATGATAATGCTTGAAGCTATTCAATGGAGTGCAAACAAAAGAACTCTGGTTCGTTTAAAAATGTTTCTCTAGTCCCCTTCGAAGTAATCTCCTCCGGTTGCAATGTATTTGTTGTATCGTTCCAACAACTTCTGGAAGGCCCCATGGAACTCCTCCTGTGTGAGCATGTCAACGACCTTCGTGGCAGTCTCTTTCATCTCCTCAATTGTCTCAGAACGACAGCCTCTGAGCTTAGGGAATAACCAAAAGTCGCAGGGAGCAAGGTCTGGACTATAAGGAGGCTGAGGAACTTCCTATCACGCCCATCTTGGTCAAATAGTCTGTGACAAGGATGGAGTTGTAGACTGGTATATTGTCCTTCTGGAAATGCCACTGACCCAATTTGAAGAACGTTGGCCTCTTCCGACGGAATCTCTCTCTGAACTCCCTTAAAACCTCAACATAGTAGTCCTAACCCTAGCCCTAAGCCTTTGGCCAATCAACTCTGGTGTATTGACTTCCTTACTCCTCCCACACCTCTCATCATCCCTCACAGAATCCCTACTTTCCTTGAATCTCTTATGCCACTCACAAACTGATGATCGATTCATGCAAGATGGTCGAAAAGCAGTCTGAAGCAGTCCATACGTTTCTGTGGCATTGCACTGACATTGCAAATACAAGGAGAATTGTTGTTACTACTGGTACAGAGGGTTTTATAATTATGTGCAGTGAAATTCTGCTGGGTAGATTCTACGTTCTAATCAAAACCAACACGTTTCGTATCTAAATGGTGCTGTCTATTTCCATCTGTGGCACCGTTTGTTTGCTCGTGTCCCCAACTATTAAAGAGAGAGGATCAAAAATCCAGTAAATTTTATAGGGGTTCACAAAACAACAGAACACCGAGCCCCAACTTCCGCCTTACGTTGGCAGCATCGTTCGGCCATCCTGCAATTACTTAGATAGCCGATGGTGTCTGGTAATTTCGGCAACTTTTGTTCAATTATTGTTTTCAGTTCAGGGTTGCATATCTTGTACACCTAGCCTTTTTCCAAGTTTAAAGCAGAATTTTATTGAATATCGTTCTTGTAAAGTGTCCTCCCGTCCAGATTGCATTTTTGAAATTCACCAGTTGTGACAATCGGGCTTTAGTCGGGTGTATCCCTATTCCTGCTATAGCTGTTCTTTTGAACCTGAAATCATAAAAATTGGTCAGTCATCTTATAAGATGTATAGCAATAACATACTGAATGCTCAAGTTTCTACACCAATTTTAAATGCCTGTATAAAAAAGTCTGGAAACTTATTGAATATGCCACGTATATATATATATATATATATATATATATATATATATATATATATATATATATATATAAAACAAAGGAGTTCCATTTACCCCTCCTTTTTTGTCAAAACTATTAGTTTTATACACTTTATGAAAGAGGTAGAAAATTGCAATTCTCAGATGTGGTCAGTAAAAAGGCATGACGGGGACAAACAATAAGAAATACATATTTCCCTGTAACATAGAAAAAAAGATAAAAACGGATGTAAAATGGTAGAGAGAGGATAAAAAGTGAACTCGACAATAATACTTCGATCCATTCAGTAGTTGAGTGATAAACCTAAAACATGAGGGAAATATAAAATCACAAAATTTGGTCAAAATATAAAACTTACAGCAAAATGAAATTGTTTACGGTATATAGCCAAGAAAAAATAAATAAAGAACCTCCTCTAAGATTAAACACTTTAAAAACTGATGTCTCAAGATTATGATGGATTCTGAAAGAAGGAAAAAGAAAATACTTTATCAAGAGACTGCTACCTCTACAGAGGTAGCTGTCGGTGTATTCCAAACCCTTTCCAAAAAGAGATTTTCAAATTTGTCGAATCATCACTCATCTGGCAGCCGGAATTTTTTTAGATATCTTATCTATTTAAATTCTACATCTTGCTTACATTGTTACATGTATAAAGCTTAATTCGATACATGTATGCTAGCTGTATAATAAGATAACTCTCGACCTGAAATAACGAGTTTACAGGGTATAATAAAATAGAGTTCAGCCCGAAATATTAGGATTACAGTATAGGGTAGTGTTCAGCTCTGTATATCAGATTTACAAGCGAGTGTCAAATAGTTCTTATCGGATATATCGAGCTAATGTGTTCAAATTGTAAAAAGAACTTGTTGTCACTTAACCTTCTCCGAGAATCACTGAATCAAGGAATGCGTAATTAGACGAATATTAAAAGAAAGAAGAAATAATAGAAAATCAAAAGTTAAAAAAAGTTTTAAAAAAATAGAATTATAACTTTAGAACGATGTTTTCATTGATTCTCTCTCAATCGTACAGCAGATGTTTTCTCTTCCTTTCTGACAAGCCTCGTTTTCATCGTTTTGCGATCACAACAGCTCTACAGACGCCTCAGATTTAATCAAGCAGCTGACTTGATTCCGGGTGATCGGTACTCTTCAGCGAAGAAGATAAACATTCTCCTTAAGTGGCGCCACTGTCAGAGAAAAGCATTTAACATATAAAAGAGTTTTTTTTTCTATTATATTTTTAGCAAAGGCATTTTTGACAGAAATATCAACCGGGCAGTCCAGTATTTCCCCAGCAACAAAACACGTTTTGCCATAAACAATTCTAATTATAAGTGATTTTATCTCATTAATTGGATCACGCAAAGTAGCCGTGTACAAGTCGAATTTTAAAGAGCTAATTTTTAGGAAAAAAATAAGAAAAAATTGACGCGTAAAATTTTTGTGAAATTTAAATTCAAAGATAACTTGCAGAATTCGGAGTGACATTAGGCTTCGAAAGTTAATTCTTGTTCTTTCAGTAGGACAAAATAAACCCTCAACAAAAAAGTGTGTCCTTTTTAAAACACTTAATTGCATCCCTTTCTAGAACTCTACTGTATTGATTTACCTGTTCTTTCCCAGGTCCACGCAAATTCTGAATGGAATTATCACCTTCGGTCCCATCTACGAGTCAAATAGATCTGCTTAAATTTTTTTTAGTATTGGATAATAATTGAAACTGCATAACTATGTGCAAATCATTTTTACAATGAATAGTTACTTTAAGCAGTAATTGTTTATAAAGGATTATTACCATTGATTGAAATACTTAAAACCATGTAATTGTATGCAAATAAATGATTATTATGATAAAATCGGAATAATTACTTGAAACAATATAAATACCTGAAAATTATTTAATTCATAATTGAGTTGACAGGCCATAAAGCAATATAATTAGCGATTAATCTCTGGTACCCTCTAATCCAAAGTGGTAGTTGTGTTATATTGTCATATGCAGTATCATAATGACACAGTAATAAAGACACAAGAAGACTTCTTTACAAATAGTATGTACCCCACACTTTATTGTAAGGGTTCGAAAATGTTATTCAAGTTTTTATGGTGAGAGGGAGTTGGAGACCGAACAGAACTGCAATATATTGACCCCCACTCTTATGGCCGTCAGCGTTATGTCATTCTCGTTCTTGAGGGCTGCTCAACCGGAGGCCTAGAGGCTCAGCTTTCTGCTGAGTGCTGGCTTTCTCTACCACATCTTGTCAGCAACTTCTCTGGACCCCAAATCATCAGGGGCCCCAAAGGCCCCTTCTGCCTGATGTAGCTTTCCCTACCACACCTCGTCTATAACTCCGTCTCCAACTGTAACTGTCTGACATCTGTCTTGACTGAGTTATATAATAGTTCAACGCCATCTCAATCGCCTCCTCGATCTTTGGAATGGCATGTTTGAGCGTCATCAAGCGGAAATAACTGTCATGCAGTTCACAGGTCACTCTCTTCCGGTGCATCAGTCTATGAGTGTACCATGGGAATTTTAGCTTGTCCCATTTTGTTAGCCAATTTCCGCCCACGCGATTTCCTCTCATAACTGCCATTGGAATGTGTCACTTCCTTTCGGTGCATCACTTTGAATGGCATTTTTGGCCGGGTCGAAGGTAAAAATACAACAGTTGTAACTTTTAGGACTTCATATACACCTACTTGAAGCAATATGTATAAATGTCATTAGATGTCGATACGAACACTTGAAACAAAAGAATTGTGTTTAAATTATTAGATTTAGACTTGAAACCATATAACAGAGAAAGTCATCAATATTAAGTAAGAATTCTTAAACTCATATAACTCTGTGCAAATACATGATTATCATTATTAAATTAGAATTTTTACTTGTAACCATATTATTATATAGAACTGTGTAGAACAGGATGAAATTTTGTCATTTTGTCGTGAGGGCTGTCTTTCTCCTCAAGAGGGAAAGTAAATTAATTAAATGAAGTTTTAAAATATTAATGTCCTGATTTACTTGAAAGCATAGCTCGGAAGAAACTGACTTTGATATTAGATAATCCAATCGCATTTTTGACATACCTAAAACTATCTAACCAGCCAACTAACCAAACCAAGAATCAACATTCAAGGAGTAATATGTAAGTTAATCTATCAGAAAATAATTTACATAAAATATGATTCGCCAATGCATAAATGTAAAAGCGAGATTTTCTCTATTTTAAGGGTGATGATTCCTCAAGTTAGATAAAGGTATTACACAAATAATTTTTATTATGGATAAAAAAATAGTTCTATACATTTTAAAAGTCATTTTTTTCATTTATAGTTTACTGGTAATTTTTGTGATGAACAACAATGGTTATGCTTCCTCCCAATGGATATAGCCAGCAATCTCGTTGGAATAATCGAGAGATGACGGGTCAAAGTTCAAAACGCCAGTCATGATAAAAAATTTTAAACTCAAGTGCGATCATGTATTTGGATGGGGACATTCAGGTACGAATTTTTAAAATAATTACCAAATCATCAATTGAATTTTAGACGTCAAGGGAAACAGACATATATTTTGGGACTTTAAGGAAACTGCCACATCATTTGGGGTGGATTACAATTTATGAAAGAAGACGCCTTTCCTCTATTGATGGAACTAAAATACCGCGTCTTTTTATTAGGCTGACCACCAAAATGCTGTAACTCCCGAAATAAACGTGACCTCAAAGGAAACCACGTTCGTTTCATTTTCGCCTCCTCAACATTTCTCTTACTGAACAACTTTGCGAGAAAACCACTGCCAGATAACAAAAATAATGTTTCTGTAAGATAAATGAATAAATGAATAAATAAAATATTATTTTATCTAGTGGACTTCAAATATTTTCTTTAATTTTTCATCTGCTGATGTATTTAGTTATATGTATGTGTTTGTTTATTTTAAAACTTTAAAAAAGTGACTTTAATCTATTGATCGATTGTCCTGTCGTCTGAGGCTGTAGAATACACCGACTGCTTCTTTGCAGAGGGGTAAGAAACCCCAACGAGTGTTCGAAATATGACACTAAACAATCTGATAATGAGGGTCCAGTAATGCTGAATCTTTGGGTAATGCCGAGGACCGCTTCATCGCCATCGCTCCCGTGTCCACTTTAATCCGGAGTGGTAGCACTTGATAGGGTCAAATCTATTGTTCAAATAGAACTAAACTGTGTTCTTATACTAAACTGAATTGTTTGAAATAGAACTCTTTTGACATTTAACTGTTTGAAAACAAAAAGTACACTTATAGTAAACTAAATTTTTAAAAATTTAATTCAACGTTAAATGCTTTAAAAGGTGGATACACCGCAAAACAAAACAATCAACAAACCAAATCTATTGATTGACTTTTATAAGTTTGAATCAGGAGACAAGTATTTTAGATAATTTAGATTTTAATAGGGGAAAAAAATCTATTTATCACATTACTAGTTTCCGTCCCGTACGATTATTTACAATCAGGAAAATATCTAAACAGGAAAAAATAACTTCATTATTTACTCCATATTGCTACCATTGTGAAAAGTAAGATTCATAAAAAACAAGTAGTATGAAAAATTTCTTAGTTTTTATATCCAATCTCTCTCTCTCTCTCTCTCTCTCTCTCTCTATATATATATATATATATATATATATATATATATATATATACTCATGGTCTGTATGAAGGTAAGGAGTGAGTGTACTGTGTGGGCTATGGGGGAAAGCGGAATAAGTGGATTGTGTTATCATACAACATGAAATATTGGCAGTAATCTTAGGTTTCTGCATCTATTGCATTTTCACTGGCTTTTGTTTACACCTCTTTTTAAGGTCAATCACATATGAGCACTGAGGGACGAACGATGAACACCGTGCAATAAATAAACCTGAAATCTTTAGTATGGTTGGGGATAACAGCACTTGAAATCCTTCAACAAGTGCATGGAGGTAGCACCATGTCACTTATACGAAAGTAATGGTTCGTTCACTTACTAGAGACATATTTCTTTGAAATTGTCCTGGAGTGTTAAACTATATCTATTTATAATCTGCCTAGATTACATTCTACGATCATCAATATATCTTATAAAAGAAAATGGTTTCACATTTAAAAAAAAAAGGGAGGGAAAATTTATTCTGCAAAGACTATCATGGAGGCAAACTAAACATATGATCAAGCGCTTTTCCCAAATACGCTTGTGCGTTCCGAATCTCTGCTACATAACTTAGATTCAGCAGCAAAAGGAATTGGCTTCTCCGTGAACTCAAGTAAAACAGAGTTCATGCATTTTTAGGAAATTCTTGCTCTCTAAATAATTTTCCGTCAAGGGTATTCATGCTATCAGCACGATTTGATGATGATGCTGACATATATATATATATATATATATAGTTAGGAGGCAGAAGTATTGAGGCAATCAGTAAGAATTGGAAGTTAACAATTTACACGAGAAACAATATTATTAAATTCCCTGTTACTTCAACTAAAATGTGTCTTTAATTTGTACCGTCTATTCCATCTGGTTTCTTCTTCGTGCTATGTTAGACATGGTGAGTAACTTCGTTTACCAGTCATGTTGGTGTATCAGATATTTATATGAACTTCGTTTTTGCTTGTCTGTTTCTTTGAGTGCTCAATGTGACCAAATATTTATTCATAACAAGAGAGAAGTAGTGGACTGATACCTTTTTCTAAAGTTATTAGCAAACAGATACAATTGGGATTTGATCTTGGTTTATATATATATATATATATATATATATATATGCGCACGCGCGCGCGTGTGTGTGTTTAGAGAAAATCTGGTTCCGTAAACAAACTGCATTGACACTAATTAGGCCCGGAGCGAGTCCATCTTTATTAAAACGAATTTTTTCATCGAGAATATCTCATCGGATGAATGTACAAATTGAAAAAATAATCAAATTTTCATTTTTTACTGGAACTTACGTCAGAAGAAAAAGAAATTACTTCAAACATAAGAATAACAGTTTTAGCAGGTAAAGTTAATCCCAAATCATTTTCTGTCAAAATGCATGGATCATTGCAACATATTTAATTTTTTATCTTCCAAACATATACTAGTCTGATAGAAAGCCATTACATATAAGCCAGCGATTGATTATTTGCTGGTAACCGTAATCTTTTGGTAAGGTGCCTTTTACTCTCTCGTGGCCTGTTTGATTCATTGATATCTGAGTTTAATTGGCTGATAGTGTTCCTTTTCTTTTCTAGAGATTAGATTTTTCATCGACACCCGATTTTTCTTTCTGTGTGCCTTTGTTTTAAGTTTTAATGAATCTTGCTCAGTTATTACCATAACGATTATTTAAGAAAAATCATACAGTCGTAAGTTTTGTAACGATTTTCACTTACCAGAAGCCAAAAAGTACATGCTACTGCGGGTATAAGTAGCTATTTGTAATGTGATTTGAGCGCATGTGCGCGGTGAAGTCCATAATATTACGCATAATTTGGTGAGTACATAATGATACTGATAGTAGAAAGATAATAGGAAACAAACCAGAATGTGAGTGACATTTGGTTGGAGCACACAAAACGGACATATGTGTGTGTGTGTGTGTGTGTGTGTAAGAGAGAGAGAGAGGGGGGGTTGAGCGAACAAGAGAGAGAGAGAGAGAGAGAGAGAGAGAGAGAGAGCGAAGAAACCAGACTTTTATCGCAAATGAAGAATAGGAGTTTTGTTCGCTTTTGTCAGTCAGAGGATTCAAGAAACAAGTTTCGTGTCATCATTAGCTATAAAGTGTCAAACTCTTGGGCATTAATCGCAACAAGTATTTGCTAAATCAAAATCTTTGAAGGCTGACGTGCAAACGGCTTAACTTTGGGATAGAAATATTGAATTAAAGTATTCTTTAATCAAAAGGATTGCGCATGTTAAAGCTTATTTCAGGGAAAATATTAATTTTATGATAATAGGAAATACAACTTACTGTGAAAATGAAATTTTAAAATGATATATGGAGTGATAATAAAGCAGCAAGACTCTGAATTCTTTTCCGTTTACTCAAGATGTGCTTAGTTTAATGGTTATCATCTTACCAAATGGCCTCGGTGAACCGAGTTCAAGTGTTTGGCACGGCAAATTGCCTTTAATTTGTTATTATTTCCATTTGGAAAGACTTGGATAAATCTCTTCTCTCTGCAGCTATGAGTAAATAGTAGGTCAGACAATGTTCACAAGCAATTTTGGTAGGCAAATCGATCGAGACAAATAGCTTGGAAACGAAGCCTCTTACTTAGGCGTCAATATCAGTGTGATAGGGTATGTATTTACTCCATTTCTCAATCATAGGCAGGATGGGATATAGAGTCTATTTCCTTAAAGCTTTGAAAAGTTGGTTTGAATTCAAAAAATACTTTTCTTTGATTGGTTTTCTCACCAAAGCTTAAGAAATCCTTCTGCTGGGGGAGGAACAGACTGTTTCATGGCTTTCCAAAGCACATTAACGATAGATACAAACTTACAATACTGACATTTGCCTTGGATAAGGATTCATTAAATTCCTTTCAGGGATCATTTTTATGAGTAGTAAATTGTAACCCAGTACAACCGGTGTAATGTTAGGAAAGAAAGAAGGTTGTTACTAGATCCTAGGGACAGGAAGTAACGTCAAAAACTTTGCTAAAAAAACCCTGTCTTGTTTCATAGGATCAATGTGTGTGTGTGTGTGTGTGTGTGTGTGTGTGTGTGTTTTCATGTGTATGTATACGTGTGTATAATCGTATTTGACATAAAAATATATATAGATACTATTTGCACACACACTCTGAAAATTACATACTCGTAGACACGCGCGCGCTGGCATATATATATATATATATATATATATATATATATATATATATATATATATATATATATATATATAGGCACATATACGCATGTATAATACATATGTAGATTGATAAAAAAAGAGAAAAACTGCTACGCTAGTATATAAGATGATTGATAGAAGCGGAAGGAGGCAGGGATAAATATTCTGTTAGAGAGATCGAATTGCCTATCGATCGATAGGAAACAGATTAATAAGTAAAGAGATATTCAGGCGTAAATTTGAATGACGTACCGATACTAATAAATGTAACCAACAACAACAAAAAGAAGATAATCAGGAAACAGAAAGGAAGAAAGAAACCAATGTGAAGTAAATTGCATAGAAGGAAATACATGAAAATATCTCTGTGCATAAGTAAATGCAATGAATGGTGTGGGGGGGGGTAAGTTTTACACTTGGTAAGAAATAAAACCACAGCATGGATTGCAAACGAAGAAATAGTCTTAGAAATGTACCGACAGATCATGAAGAAAAAGCTAAAAAGTAAAAAGAACCTAATAAGACAAGAGAGAAAAAAATGAACGGAAAATGTACTCAACGCCATATTCTTCTCTCTGTAAAGCTATTCAGCTCTTTGCTCATGCTCAGTGGCTGTGAATTGCGTGATTCGTGTGATTGAGTCGAAAAGCATTCACAGAAAAATGCCAGAGATGTCTGGAAAAAATTAATACAAATTCGCAGAGTATATTAAATATTTGTTCGCAGGCAAAATGCAAAGGTTCATCTGTTCAGTATATATATATATATATATATATATAAGTTAGGATGGGTAACTTGTCGCAATTTTGCAAAGGGGCTTTATTTGTTTTAGGTTTTATCTACTGTGTAGCAAACTAGAGAAGGTTGTGAACTGTCCGTTAAAAAGCAGCACTAAGAGGCAATTCACACCTTTAGAAATTTGGAAACATCATGATTTATTGCTAGGTATTCATACTGAAAGCTCCAATGTGAAGATTTCATATCGTTTAAATGTCAATCTGAGGACACTGCATTGGATTCAAAAACAGTTCGATGAGTCCAGTGGTGATTGCAAAGGCACGATACCACAGAAAACTCATTCTGATCATTCTTAAAAGAAAAGAACACCGGAATTTTCCGAAGTGATCCAGGCCTTTGCCCGGTTCATCGTTCGGAACATGGGACTTTTTGAGTTTTTTATTGGGTAGGTATTGCATGAAGACTCTCAGTATTTCTCATACTAGATGAGAAAGAGTCCATTTGTATAACAGGTCATCGAAGACAAGAGGAAATACCACAATGCAAAGTTTTTAAACAACCCCCAGCATTCCCTCTAACCAAACATGTTTTGGTCTTTCTCAAATCGCAAAAAATTCCGCCAAGATCAGATGATTAACTCACAGAACAACCGTTAGCTTTCTCTGTTCCCAGAATATTTACTAATAGTGACAAAACAAAACATCCAGTTCATGGTTTTTGAGGTGGTCACTAACGATGGTACTATTTACCCAACCCCTCCGCCCGGGCAGGATATGACACAAGGTCAATTTTTAAGCGGAGTTTAACAGGTTTGAATTCAGAGTTTTCCTTCTCCTAGACTAGTTGCCTCACCAAGGCTGAAGAACCTAGTCCGTCCTACTATTTATCCATAGCTGGAGGGAGAATAAGGGGGTTCATACCTTTCCCAAGGGTATTTGCCCGAAAGTGAACGTAATAGCGCGACTGGAGTACGAACTCGCGTACTACGATTCCGCAGTTCATCGCTTTAACCATTACACCACGAGGACACCCAACGATGGTGATTGCCCAGTCGACTGGGGCTGTCGAATGCACCGACTGCACCGCTGCAGAGGGGTCAAACCACCCCCAACGAGTGTCCTGAATACGACACTAAACAATCTGATGGTGAGGTTCCAGTAACTCTGGGGCTTTGAGGAATGCGGAGTACCCCTTCATTGCTATCGCTACTCGGTCCACTCTAGTCCGGAGTGGTAGCATCTGATAGAGCCCTATCTATGGGTCAAATAGAACTAAACTACGTACCTATGCTAAACTGAATTACTTGAAATAGAATTGTTTTGATATATTTTAACTGTGTACTTATGCTAAACTGAACTGTTTGAATTAGAACCGTTAGACTAAACTGAATGACTTGAAAAAAGAAATGTTTTTAACAATTAAACTGTGCACTTATAATTAAATTAAAACAATGAATTGTTTTAAATGAAACTGTTTTTTTATGCTAAACTGAATTGTTTGAAATAGAACTGATTATCTGTATAAAAATGGATTTGACATTAAATAACCTACAAAGGTTGATATTCCACGAAATCCAACCAACTAAAAAACTAGTGATGGTAATGTCATGCTTCCATTGATCTTTTCTCATGGCCTCAGACTCAAAATAGAGGTCTGTATCAAGGTTCTGGAAGAGTTTGTTCTGTAATGGATTAAAACTATGGGTACTGGAAGTCCATATATCTGACAGCAGGAGAACTCATTGTTGGCGGTCAGAAAATTTCTGCGACCACATCACTCCTAACGTCTGGCCGATTTACTCCCTAAATTGCAATCACTTTGATTCTTATGTGTGGGGTGCATTCGTGCAAATGACCCATAAAACTTATCGCACCCTATATATATATATATATATATATAGTTGTCATCGTTGGAAATGGTATTAGTGATTTGGGGTCAAACCTGAATGAGGCTGTTTGCGTTATACTTTGAGCTAATGCCATTAAGAAAAGCATTGTTCCATCCAATTTTCTTTCAAGCAAAGACTACATAATAAGGCGTTCAGTGTTCTTTATCTGTAACCCTCTGAATTCAAATCAGATGTAATGTCATGCCATTTCATTTGGAGTTTTCAGAGATATTTCGATTAATGGAAAAATTTGATGGAATGAGTGTGGTTGAATGCCAAGGGAATTATTTTCTTTTTGGTTAATATTTAATTCATTTTTATTTTGTTTTGGTAAAAACAGCTTCAGTCTCAACATTTTTGCACACAACTCATATTACAAAAATCTGTGAATAAGTTAATCTTTTTTCCAAAAAACTTTACTCTAAGGTATTATATTATCAAATACATATCCAGTAATTTCATATTTTTTGCCAGGTTACTTCTAAAATATTTTAATTGTAAAATCATCTTTACAATGTGAACAAAAAATGATAGGGGAAATCAATGAAAACAAAAACTCTTTTTTAAATATGGAATGATCAGCTACATAAATAATTGGGTACATATGTACATACACACATACATACATATGTGCGTGCGTGCGTGTGTGTGTGTGTGTGTGTGTGTGTCTATCTGTACGTGTTGTAAATACTGATCTTTTAAATGTTCATATAGATGTAAATATTTGTGGAATCGATCATGAAGTGATGGTTAAGATCAACTCAAATCATTGGGTAAATATATAAACATTGTCTTAACCAATATACAAATTATTGCAGTAAGCCATCTTTAAAAAAAACTACTTGAAGCTTAGATTTACAACCAGGTTACAAGTATGAGATACTTACTTTGGATCAGTCTCATTCCTCAACAGGACACTAGCCAGACAAGGGTGGGTGGCCTGGAATTTAACTATTTAAAGATATGAGAAGAGATGGTTCCAATTAGAACAAAGTATCTATTAACCGTTTCTTCATATTTCCACGGCATCCAAAGGGGAAAAAATGAGAAAGTTATACATTCGAGCAGTCGTTGCGGACTTTGCTACACGTGAGAAATGTACTCCTTAGCTATAACTCTTGGAATTGATGCAGTCTCCAAAGGTATTAGAGCGAAGTAAAAGTTTTCCTGGGAATTTGATGTTTGGTATCCAGTAGATTTTATTTGGTTTTGTTTATAAAATGACATACCACACCCTTATTGGCTATTTACCCTGAAATTTGATTCATTAGTAAATAATCATAGTTATAATCATAATCGGATTAGAGTGAACCTGGTAATGATGACAATGAAAGTGTGACTCCACACTCTCCAAAGAAATAAAACAGCAGTCTCACTACTTGATACAGGTTTTGTCTCATACCAGAACAGGATTATAGTAAGGGATTCCTCTTTGCAGTGGTTGCAGTCAGTGTGGTCAAAGTCCCATGGACAGAGTAGTTACTCGCAGATAACAATACACGTGAGTGTTTTAATATATGCAAAGAATTTTTCAAACTTTCAACGATAAATTACAAAAAAATCGAAATTATTATGTTTATCATCCACTGGTTTGTTTATATATATATATATATATATATATAGACACAGTATTTCGTTGTATCACTACTCATCAGTCTAGTTAGACTCGTGAGACGCCTCAAACCCGGCAAACTTTACGTCAGCCGGATAACATAACCCCACAGCCATCAGCAGCACCAAGGCAAACTAGGGAATTTAACGTACATGTATTAAATTCCTTTTGTTTATCGATGTGCTCCAATTGTTAGAAGAGATTTGCATAAAGTTACATAGTATTACCTCACATAGTATTAACTTAGTCTTCTGTAACTTGTAGTTTCATGCGTGTGTAAACTTAATCAGCCAAATACTCCAGGATGAAAGAAATATTTGGACTAATAAATAAATAGAAATATACAAAAAGACAATGCACAGTACAGCTAGAATCAGCACTAATTTCGAAAAAAAAGAAAATAAACCGTTGAATATGCCATGTATTATCTATTTACTAAAAGAATATCCAAATTAGAGAAATGGTCAGTCAAATAGATAGCTTTTTCAAGTTTATCATTAGTAACTTTCCCCTCATTAAAATACAAATCAATTGAGAGCACAGTGTTAATAATGATACAATGTCAAAACCAAAAAAAGCTGAAAATCCAAACCAAGTCTTCTATAAAAAATAGATTTGTGTCAATAGTCGATTAGTAACATAGGTTTAACTCATCGTGTTGCCATTAGCGACTATATATATATACTCCTCTACTCCCGTGGGGTTGAGTTCTCTGGCGAAGAAGTAATCGTGTTGCCATTAGCGACTATTGCATGCCTCTTCGTTTGAATTGAGGTCTCGGCTACCGTTGAACGGATGTATGTAAACAATAGTAATTGTGATTCATAACCGTTTAAAATTTACTTCGAAGCTAATATCTCATCGTGGCTGAATGGTTAGAAGCTTGGGTTGACGTTTGAGTCAACCAGGGTTTCGATCCCAGCTACGGGAAGATACTGTCTAGTCTGAGTTCTGATAGAACGAAGCAGATCTGTCTGTGGATGACTATATATATATATATATATATAATTCATCTGACCAGCTTTAATAAGCGAAATAAATTTATCATGAAATTCTATTTCTAAATGTCTTGTTCTTTAAACATATATATATGTGTTGTTGTTGAGCAGCAGTCTTTCCTTTAAGCATGTTTGATTAAATAATAAATACACATTTTTGTCTATATAATTTTAAGATCCTTTCTAGTTTCCTGACAAGTGTCTTGGTTTTAGATTGGAATTGGTTGATGGGTATACCGAAAATGTTCCAAGTGCTTTCGGACCTTTGATGGACCATAATCAAATGTTGTTTGCTTGTGTAAAGAGTGTTTTTTTTTAAGTTGTGAGTTTTTTTTAATAATATTACAAAATTACATAAACGCAAAGTTAAAAAGTCACCGCTGACCTTTCTAATATAAAATGATCGAAAATAATCAGTGATTATAAATCTGGATACAACTACGGAACTGTTATGATACATAAACCTGGCTACCCACTTAGACTAATTATTTCACATTTAACTACACTTATAAACCAACTTATAAAAAACATTAACTGTCTAATTACACCATATGTTTCCCCTAATTACAGCAATAAATCTACACAAGAACTTATCGAAATCCTTAAAACCCATGAACTTAAAAAATAATATCTCTCTGTGGAAAATATGAAGATGTGGAAAATTTATTTACTAATATTGCAGTTCTTGAAACAATCGATATAATGATAAAAAATATTTGCCACCACCCAACGCTCCCTCCACTCAAAGTCAACTCTGATACTTCACACAAAATACTTTTATTCTACTCAACTGACGTACGTTTTTACGATCTTCGTGGAAATATATTCATGCAAAAGAATGGAATCGCGATGGGGTTAGCTTTGGGACCCGTCTTCAGTAACTTTTACATGTCAAACCTTGAAAATAAGAGTTTTAATACCAGTAACTTTTACATGTCAAACCTTGAAAATAAAAGTTTTAATACCATCATTAAACCTAATATTTACTTAAGGTACATAGACGACATACTCCTTCTCACTAATAGCACCGATGAAATCAACATTATTCAAGATGCTTTTCAAAATATCTCCTTTTTTAACTTCACACAAGACATCATTATTAACAATAAAATACCATTTTGGGCGTTTTAATAGACATTAGCAATATTGACGAAATTACCCCTTTAGCATTCAATAAACCTACCTACACTCCCTTAAATTCCATGTAGAATTTCCAGAATTAAACCACTATCTTCCACTTGAACTATCTTCCTTAATGAACTTAAAAATATAAAACAAACACTTATTAATAATGGGTTTCCCAACTACATTGATGATAGAGTAATTAAATATTTCATTAAAAAATCTCGGCAACATAGACAATACCTTAAACCATAAACAATCATTAAACCCTAACTACAAAAACCAATTTCATAGTAATTATAAGATGGATGAACATATATTAAAAAACCTTATCCAAAAAATGTATCTCCTAAGCTATCCTTCCAAAAAATAAGACTTATTTATTACAATAAATTTAACCTATTTATTTCCAAAAGCTCTTCCCCCTCCACTGAACCTCTTAATCGGACAAATGTCGTATATATGTTCAAATGTCCTTTGGGAGACTGTCTCCAATGAAAATAATACGTATCTTGGTCTTACCACTACAGATCTTTCAAGGCGTCTTATTATGCATCTGAATGATTCTAGCTCCATAGCCTTACATCTTAATACCCATTCTATTCCCAAATCCAAATTTCGGAAAATTATAGTTGAAAATACCTCTATAATAGAGCACCAAATTACGCCTAATCAAGCAGAGACACTACTGCATAGTTTGGAACGAGCTGCAGCAGGCATTGACCTCCATGTCAATGCGCACAAAACTGAATATATGTGTTACAACCAAACGGGCAACATTACCACTCTAGACGGAGCCTCTCTGAGGCTAGTGGACAAATTCACATACCTAGGAAGTAGCGTCTCATCAACAGAAAACGACATCGACACACGGCTGACAAAAGCATGGACGGCTATAGATAGGCTCTCAATAATATGGAAATCAGACCTGACCGATGAAATGAAGCGCAGTTTCTTCCAGGCTATCGATACTGCTATATGGATGCACTACATGGACGCTAACCAAACGGCTGGAGAAGAAACTTGACGGCAACTACACAAGAATGTTGAGAGCAATATTGAACAAGTCCTGGCGACAACACCCCACGATACGCCAATTGTACGGCCACCTGCCTCCCATCACGAAAACTATACAGGTCAGACGAGCCAGACACGCCAGACACTGCTGGAGAAGCAAAGACAAGCTCGTAAGTGATGTACTACTATGGACCCCCACATATGGCCAAGCAAAAGCAGGACGACCAGCCCGAACTTACATACAGCAGCTATGTGAGGACACAGGATGTAACCCAGAATACCTGCCGGAGGCGATGAACGATAGGGAAAAGTGGCGAGAGATTGTCAAGGATATCCGTGCTGGCGGCACGACATGATGATGAAGATGATGATGATGACAAGTCCTAGAAAACCTACATATCAAAACAAAAAACCTAGAATTTATAAATTAACTTTGAAAATAGCGACAATGTTTTGAAACGCCATTAGTTTTTTTAATATTCCATATTTCTTGATAATATTCTATTTCCCTTGTTAGTGTTCTGTTTTTTTTTAAATTCATTAGCATATCAGTTTTATCCAACTCTGTGATTACGTAATTTTGCAATGTTATCAAAAACCTCAAAAACTCTTTCAAAAAACTCTTTAAAAACACAGTACACACAAGCAACCCCCGACGATGGTGTATGAAAGGTCCCAAAGCGCTCTGGAAAATTTTGGTAAATTCACCCCTCAATTTAAACCTGAAACCAAAACACACACACACACACACACACACACACACACACACACACACACACACATATATATATATATATATATATATAGTATAGTAACTAAGTAAAACCCTAACAGCAGTTTTATAAGAATTCACTTTTCTTCCAAAGTACAGATATAAGCATATCTTTATTTCCAGTAGAACTGTATACAATCAAAGTGTATATTATTATGCATTATTAATAGCCAAATCTATTCTGTGTCAGTTTTATTTTAGACTTCGACGAATTCATACTTTTGCTTACAGAGTTTTTATGATATATTTTCCAGTACAAACTGTTCTGTTTAATTTAAGAAGAAAATCACTTATTACGAATGGGGTCATCGCAGTAGATTATTAACTAATTTGCTGGAATACGCGGTAATAATCGAGTTCGAAATCTGGTAACATTATTACTTTGCCTTTCTGACAAATAACATTGGGAAGGGCATGAACCCGCCTATTTACGATTTAATGGTCAACGAACGTTGATATGGTTTAAACAAAGAAATCGAACGAAAACTTTTTATAAAATTTGATAAACCTGCAATCACTAGTAGGCAATACTATATATATATATATAGGGTTGGGTTCTCTGGCGAAGAAGTAATCGTGTTGCCATTAGCATTCATTGCAAGCCTCTTCGTATATGAATTGAGGTCTCGGCAGCCGTTGAACGGATGTATGTAAACAATAGTAATAGTGATTCATAACCGTTTAAAATTTACTTCGCAGCTAATGGCTTCTCGTGGCTGAATGGTTAGAAGCTTTGGCTTGGCGTTTGAGTCAACCAGGGTTTCGATCCCAGCTACGGGACGCTACTGTCTAACCACACTGATGAGTTCTGATAGAACCAAACAGATCTGTCTGTGGATGACTATATATGTATATATATATATATTGAAAATTGGAAATCATGTAAAAGACAGTCATGAACAAAATCATAAAAATTATTTCAATTATATTATAAAACTATATATATATGTGTGTGTGTGAGAGAGAGTGTGTGTGTGAGCATATACATGTATGTGTTGCACATCGTTATTTTTTGGAATAATGGTGTGTCTTGCTTCTGACAATTCTTGATTGATTAAGCATACAAATTTCTGCCATACAGAAAATCATTCGTAAATAGTGATTCTTTGTTTCTTGAAGAAATGGAATGAAAGAAAGCCAAAAAAAAGTACAGGAGAAAAAAGAATTATGACAAGTTGAAAACTAACTATCGGGATTTGTGCTGACGATAGCTGTCATGAAGGGAAAAAACACAATATGACGGTTAGTAAATGTTTATATATGTTCATATTTGCATCCATTTTTAATATAATCGTGGGCATATACATATACAAAAACCTACCCCCTTACACAAATGCACACAAAGAAGCATACATGCATATACAATACGAGGAATGATGAAATCTTGTAGATTCTGTTTAGAAGAAAATTTCTTTTAATTTGGATATCCTTAAAAAAATAAATAACAAAACAAAAATCAGATTTGCTGTTCAAATGCAGACATGAAAAATATATTTTCTTTGTTCTTTAACTTTAAACTTATCTTATGTAAAATCATGTAACAATGTCTAACGAGAATAACACTCATTTCAATGGGAAAAAATGTTGCCTTATATTTAATCTAATTACCTATCACAAAATCGAACACATGAAACTTGAAGTTGTTGGAAGGAAATTTTGAACTTTTAAATTTTAATATTATCTTTGCATTTTATATATTAAGGATTTATAACACAGAAATACTCTTCCTATTACTTAGAGCTTCACGAATCCGATTTTCAAGTGGATGAAAAGGAACTGAAATGTTTCCTCTTAAGTATGTATCAGTCGAGCGGACATTTAAACTCAACCTTTTTTCCTTCTACGAGTGACAAAATTTTACACGAAAAAGGAGGATACTACAGATTTAAGCAGGTTTTTTTTTTAACCATCACTTTTTTTAATGATTATTTAAATGAATGTTGAACTTGTAGTTAATTTTTCCGTTATTAGATATTGATATCACAGACACACCTACACACACGCTCACTCTCGCACTTGAGTGTGTGTGTCTATGTGGGTGTGTGTGTCTGTGAATGGTTGGACTCTTCCGTCGAATACAACGTGTAAGAGTTTAATTGTTCAGTAAAATGTACGAATCGTTGGACAACCTACACAAATAATTTGTTTTTACTGCGTGACAATCTTTCTCACGTTTTCCCAAGCTAAACAAGAATACTTCTCTGTCAAAATATTTTGCCCAAACGTGAGGCTTGGAACACACACACACATAGTATATTCACCATTTTCTTTTAATCACCTCTTACTATAGATCATCTTATTGATTCCTCTGGAGCTGAATAAGTTTTTTCACAAACGATTTTCCTTGATGTTGAAAATGTTTGATCTTGAAAATGTTTGGTCGTTCAGAGCGTTTTTTGAGAATTTTGAAGAGGGAAATCACTTGGTGCAAGAAAGGGTGAATATGGTGTATGGGGTAGAACAAACCAGCGTAAATTTAATATTTTTCCAGTGTGATTTTTGTTGAAAATGACCTGAAATTATTATGAGAAGCTCAACGTTTCTCCTATTGACGAGTGCGAGGCTTTTTTGAAAAATGATTTCACGCATACGAGCTGTTGAGAGTATAAGTCTGCGTTTAGTGTCTGATTGAAATTGAAAAACTTAATAGATGGCGTAGATTCATTTTGGTTAATCGACTATCTTTTGCTTCAAAATTTTTCGTCGCCTGTAATTATATTCTTGAGAAACGAGTCATTTCTCTGCCTTGAAAAATTACTTTTGCTATGGATACGCAATCTCCCTAATTCTCCCTAAAAGTAGCGAGTAGTAGCATATTGAGGAGTTAAATGCGCTGAGGTCAAGTACTAATTCTCGAGTACTCTTGTGTGGATTGTATTCCTTCAAGTCTTTTAAAGCATCTTGAACAAGGTCTGATTAGTGAGCTGGTCTGGGTTTATTTCTCAATGACAAATCGCCACAAAACTTGAAACTAGTTTCCGACTTGATGATCAGTAATAACACATTGGCTATAAACAATAGGCATTTTCTTGGCTGTGTCTGTATGTTTGTAATTCTTAAACTACCACAAGGTTATATATAGAATATGCACTGTTTTTCCGTTTTAGGGGCGTGCAATCAAAGATTAAATTATAATAAACACCTTTCACTTCTAAAATAAAAATGACCGATAAAGGCACTGACTAATCAGGTAATTTCTGGTTGCTTTTAAAATATTGGAAGCTTGAAATGAGTAATTAAAACTTGCTTTTAAAAAACAGAAATTATGTATGGACAAAACCCAATATATATGCATGTAAAATTCACGCATATGTTTGTTTGCTTGCTTTTTTGGCAAACTCCTCTCGTAATTTAAAAGTTAGAATGAATTTTCCCAATGCCAAAAAAGCAAATAAAACTATTATAATACATAGTAGATATAGTCAGTGGTTAAGTGAAACAGTTAAAGTGAGGGTTATTTATATATGAATGAGAGTTTTAAAGATGTATGAGGCCCAAAAAATTTAAAAGTTAAAAATTTACAGAATATTACCTCATTGGATCGAAAAAGAAATGAAGAAAAAGAAAATGAAGTTAAGACGTTTAGAGATTTAATCCAAACTAACGAGAGAGAGAGAGAGAGAGAGAGAGAGAGAGAGAGAGGGAGAGAGAGAGAGCACCACAAGGAGAAATGGAGAAACACAGACGAATGTGAGAGAAAAATAAAAAAAATATATTAAGAATTTTGAAAACTCTGGCAATATTTCACTTTAATTTTAGAAAAGCCTTCCATGTTGTTTCGCATCACAGATTATTAGTTAAATGAGAGGTGTCTGGTTCGAATAAAAACGTCTATCTCTTGTTAGGAATTTTAAGAAGAACACTACAATGAGAGTGAGAACTAAACTGACGGCTAAAATTCATTGTGGAAAAATGCAAAATCTTTCATATTGGATAAGCAAATCTCCAAAATGTTTACTCTTTTTAGAGACAACACTAGAAATATAGGATTTGAAGAAGCTATATTTAATTCTAATTCTGATGAAAATATTTATTCTTTTATAACGAAAGTAAAATCATCTATACCCAAGTTGTTAAGTAATATCATATCCAGAAAAGTAAATGTTATGATAATTGCTTATAAGATAATCATAAGACCCCACTTTGAATACTTCTGCCAAGTATGGGTGTCAAAATATCATCACGGAAACTGGATGGTTATCCTAGATGCAGAAAGGAGACAATGAAAATTCACAAAGAATATCAAAGAAGTAAGGAATATGAATAATGGGAAGAGTTTGGGAAAATTGGGCATTACAACATGACAGGAACGCAAAATGGGTGGTAATCTTGTCGAAACCTTTAGAAACTTTAAACGAGCATACCAAAACTTTTTCAACCTTTCAAAAAGGACAAAAGATTTAATTGCAAACCCCAATAAGAATGGGAACGTCATTTATTGAGACAGTAGCGGAACATATTAAGAGTGTGCAATTAGTAAATGGCTTTAAAATTTGCATGGATACGTTTCGGAAACACGGAGTAGCAAGTAAGCTGAATGGGTATTACTGTGAACTTTTGTAAGAGAGATTTTTAGGAGAGTATGATTTTTGTGTAGGAGTGAGAAACGACTCCAGTTATTCCGAATTATATTACAAAGACAAAAGAGGAAAGGGAAAGAAGTGAAGGAAGAAGGAAATAAAAAAGCTGTTTCTACTACGCTGGATTTAAAGAGGCGTAATTTTTATCTAATAGATTATTATTATTATATTTTAGAATAAAAACACTATACATATTTTTTCAGTGCTGATCTTTAAGATAAGATGGCCAACGAGGTATAACAATTAAATTTAAAAGATCGGAGAGCAGTCGAGGGATATATTATAAATTCAAAGTATTTTCCAAGTGCCAAAATAAATATACAAAAAAAAAAAGAATTTATTTTTCTACTCGTGCATTTTGCTTTAAATAGAAGGAATTATCATAAAGAAAATCTAAAATCGTACTTATAAGGATATTTAGATAATTTTCTAAAATATTTATCCCATGTAGTTTCAGATATATTTACATTCTAAAAATGTAATGCCGGATATATATATATATATATATATATATATATATATATATATATATATATATATATATATATATATATATATATATATTGTTAACCTAAATTACTCAAAGACGAAAAGGCATTGATATCAGACATCAGAGTGATGGTAATCTTTCGGTAGCTGTATTCCTTTTTATCTATCAACTGACACCACCCTTAAAAATGAGAAGGAGTATTTTCCTGACTGAACTATATAATCCTGGCAATTGACCCGTGTGGTTCGTCCGCCCAGTATCAGATGAAGCGGGCCATTGACCTGTCGCTGTGTTCATCTGCCTTGCTTCACATCCACCATGCTGCTACCCATGGCTTCGGAGGTTTGGCTTGTGAGTAACAAATAAAATCTCACTTTCACATTGAAGTTTTAATTTAGTATAAGTCCGTGGTTAATCTATTTTGAAAGTACACAAGATTATTGGGAGTCCCGGGCGGTTTGCCGGCATTTCAGTGGGGTGATATGTAGTTGTGCTAATTAAGGCATAGAGCCTGAGATAACTACTTATTACTGAAAATTTATCCCCTAGGAAGGATTATGACTTCTTTTTCCTATTTTATATCTGGTTCCGGACACTATGTAACCTATCGTAATCTACAGATTCTGGCAATCTAGAAGATATTGGAATTTTATACTAACTTATCTATTCAAAGATACACTGGACAGAATTTGAGATTGAACTTTTTCAAAGAAATGAGACATTTAACTTGCTTTGAAAATTATTCACCAAAAAAAAAAATTAAGTTTAACAGATTGGTATTTTCATTTTCATAGCACATAATGTTCAGCAAAGAATTTACATTCAAGGACAAAATAAAACATGCATTCAAAAACAATCTAGCTAAAAGACTAAGTATCTGCTTACCCGAGTCTTTCTCTCTTTCAAAGCACCAGTCAATGAATTGCTTTATTTTTTTGTTTTTTAGTCTGGGTTTCTTTCCTTACTTTCGGGGCCGTTATCTGACGCCTTTTTGGAGTGGGACAGTTTTGAGGATGGCTTTACCAACAATACATGATCATATCTTGAAATACCACAGATAAGATTTAAACAAATCACCATTGGCTTCATAATCGGCTTCAAAATCTTCAGCAAGCCTTTCCGATGGTTTCCCTTCTGACGGTATCAATTATTAAATGCTGCCGTTATCCTTCCCTTTAGCCATTTTTGCCATGGCAGAGACATTTGCTGATATCTCTCTCAGCTGCACCACACACATAATCAAGACGATTACAATCTCGGGAGTTAGACGGTCAGATAACAGAGGGGATATAGTCGTAAAAGACTGGGTTATTCTTCTTGTACGGCATGGTACAGAATCTTGTAGCCAGATATAGGGTTCTTAGCAGTAAACCATTTCCCCCCACCTTACGTAAGTTTCCACATTCAGTGTGAAGCTATGAGGAAAAATGGAGACATATCGTCAGTATAACTAGTGACCGTCCCAAACACCATGATAAGGATCAGGTGTTAGGTTCATCTCACTATTGGTAAATTTTTGGGGTACAAAGAAAACCAACGGGAGTTCTGTTGGTTCATCATCTGATCCTAGCTGAAATATTTCTCATCTGAGAAAAAACACTGTCTAAATGACTCTACTTTGTTGCACTGAAAATGAGATTACACAAAGGGCATTCACGAAATCGATAATTAACAATTGCGGCATTTTACTCATCACACCCTGTATATGTGCATTTACTTGCCTCTCTTTACGAACAGAATGTGACACAAGGTCAATATTTATGCGGAGTTTAACAGGTTTGAATAGAGAGTTTTCCTTCTCCAATACTGTTGCTATACCAAAATTAAAGATCCCAAACCGTTCTATTATTTTCCCCATAGTTGGAGGGAGAATAGATGGATTCATATTTTTCCCAAGGGTATTAGCGCCATGTGAAGTGTAAACAATCTGATCTTGGATTTTAACTTGGTTGCCGTATCCATTTCCCTCGTTGGTAACCAATATTGCTCTCTCTCTCTCTCTCTCTTTCTCACTCTCTATCTCTCTCTTTCTCTCTCCCTATATATATATCAAATGCTGCTTGTCTCACTTTCTGTCTTAGTCTCTTATTGTCTCTCTCTCTTACAATCCCCTAAACAAGAGTAATTATTCATTGGATATTTATGATTTAAACAGTACAAAATACGTTGAACTATTGAGAAAATTACGTCTTGTTCTCCATCAGATGGTAAATGTCACAAAAGAAATGTGATGATATATCTACATTTGAACATTAGTTAACTTTTGTTGTTCAACAATTTATCAGCTTAGCGATAGGGCTGAATATATAATCTGCTGTTATCATAAACACCTCTATACGCAGGAATTTTTTCCCAATATTCCATTTTATTATAGAAGATTTACCAGTTTCATTTCTTATTTTCCATACATATTTTCGTAAGGTAGTAGTACCAGAGTAGTTGTGCTGATGAGATAAAGGTTGTTAAAACGCAACCTATTTTTTCAATTTATATTTGTTACGCCGTTATGTATATTTTTATCATTATCATTATTACCATTATTAGGATGTTCCTTACTGTCAAATGCAGGAATTTTTTTCTTGAATAGTTAAGAGTATCAAAATATTCCATCATTTGGTGGTGTCGGTGTATCTGTCGGTATGTTTTAAAGTTCATGTAAACAATATTAGCATGTTTTCTCATTTTCTTGGTACTTGTCTGGGTAGTCTTTCAGAAAATGTTGAGAAAATGTTTATTTCGAGTCTTGTTGACATTATCTGAAAGAAGTGTGCCTGTATTTTGTCCTTATTTGAGCCGGTGTCGTTCTATATTATTTGTAAATACATGAAACAGTAACTTACTGACGCATCAAGATTACATCCTATCAACACAAAGACCAACAGCGTTTATTCTGAACAAACCTTTTAGACTAACATGCCAGGAATAATCAAAATACATCATTTAAACCCTCATCTACTTCCTTCTATATTTCTTCTCTTATCTGCCTCTTATCTTTAGACCCATTCTCGCCCTCTGTTATACCTTCATTTTCTCCCTTATTCTATCCATTTCCTCAAATGCATCATCATCATCATCATCATATCGTGCTGGTGGCACGGATATCCCTGACCCTCTCTCGCCACTCCTCCCTATCGTTCATCGCCCCAGGTAGGTCTTCAGGACAACATCTTGTATCCTCACATAGCTGCTGAATGTACGTTCGAGCTGGTCGCCCTGCTTTTGCGCGGCCATGTGTGGGGATCCATAAGAGTACATCTCTTATGAGTTCATCTCTGCTTCTCCAGCAGTGTCCTGCATGTCTGGTTCGTCTAACTTGAATAGTTTTCGTGATAGGGGGCAGGTGGCCGTACAGTTGGTGTCTTGTGGGGTGTTGCTGCCAGGACTTGTTCAGGATTGCACGCAGCATTCTTGTGTAATTGCCATCTAGTTTCTTCTCCAGCCGTTTTGTTAGCGTCCATGTAGTGCATCCATATAGCAGTATCGATGTGACCGCTGCCTGGAAGAAACTGCGTTTCATTTTATCGGTTAGGTCTGATTTCCATATAATATGCATAGATGCAGAAAAACTCATAAAATGTTTACTCTAAAGAAATTCTTAAATAAAGAATGAAATATCACATACGAACCTCTTTGTAAGTGTCCGATTTATCCATCTTTTCACTTATTTTAATCACACACACACACACACACACACATATATATATATATATATATATATATATATGCGTGCGTGAGTGCGTGTGTGTGTGTGTGTGTGTTGTCGGTGTTTGTACTCATAAATGTCCAGCAACGAACTCGTTTAAAACCATAAAATCTGGGTTAATCTTTTCTATAATATAAATGGTTTATATGATAACTGTGAAAAAAAAACCCAGGATTAACAATGAAAAAAATATTAACGCAAATGTACAATGAACACAATTCCCTAACGTTAATGAATGAAATAACCATTGACGGATTGACATTAAAAATCAATCAATCAATTATATATATATATATATATTGCCAGATATCTCCCGATAAAGACCAGAGCTTTATGGGTTTTTTTTTTTTTTTTTTTTGGTGTTCACCCATTTTTTTCCTTTTTTCTTGAATTCGTTTTGTATTATATTCATTGAAATTATATAAAACAAAGAAAAAGGATCTCTAAAGCATTATTATATTCTGATCTAATATTTGTCACTTATGGACTGCCTTCCAGTCCATGGGTTGAAAATATTCACCTTTGAGATAAATACTCTACTGTAATTCGATATTCTTTCTTCTTTGAGAATTTCTTACATTTCAATCTGTTACTAGCATTTTTATTCGGTAAAGTTAATCTTTTCACAGCTCTTTTCTTTCGCGGCAAAATCAATGAATAGTGCTGGCTTTGCGAAGAAAGCGTGAGTGACATGGTTGGAAATTGATCTTGACAAAGACTGCGAATTAGAAACTGTTTTTTTAACTGAAACACACAAATTTAGGTCTTTTGAAGCTATCTTAGTACTGCCACAAGGCCGAAAATTCGGTGGCAGCGAGAAAACATCTACAGATTAAAATATATAACAAAAAATCAAAAGTATGAGAATACTGTGTTAACCATTCTTCAAATATTATATTTTATTTTGTCCAAAGCAATTCTTTACAGACCTGAATAAAGCCGGCTTCTTTCTGCCCTACAAATGCCCTTGTCATATTAATTCTTTTTTGAGTCTCGTTGGTCGTTATCTAAATCTCTTAAAAAATGCTCCACTATCAGACAAAGAACTTCATTTTCCGGAAGTTTTATTGAATTTACTTCACGAAGTCCAAATTTTACTTCAGAACGGTGTTAGGCGTGGGAATTGGAATCGGTGGACAGAGTTCTGGTCATGTGTATACACCTTCTTCTTAATGAGGAACTTTTGTCAGCTATAGTTTATAGTGCGCAAAAAAGTATTAGTTATCAATATTGGATGGGAATACGTGAAACGAGATAATCTATGTGCAAACAAATTATTGACTGATTAATTTTAATTGCATGCCAACTTATTCAGGGTTATTTTTTCTCTAAAAGTCAGAGAATTGCTTCCATTTTATGTTGCTGATATACCAGTAAACAAAAATTGAAAACAAAATATACGTTTATATTAACTTTTTTGGTGAATTTTTTCATAATATAAATAATTTAGAGTTATATTGTAGTGTTTCATACTCTGGGCCTCTATATTTTTATACGTTTCCTTAGAAACTACTGGTAAAATTTCCTTTTATTTTTATTGTATCAGGCTTTTAGATACTGAAAAAAGAAAAAGAAAAGAAAATATCATTTGCTTCTTGGTTAAAAAATGCGTCTATTCTATTTATCTCTTCTCTCAGTACTTTTAGTTTTCTCCTCCTGAGTTTTATTTGTATTCATCCATTTATATATTAATTTATCTATTTTTGTTTTCGGAATTTTTCAATTTCACCCCTAGGTCAAGTTGAAATATAATTTTTAGGAGGCGGGCTGATGTACCTAAGTATACTCCTAACTATTTTTTGTAACCTGATATTGAAAAAACAAACAAACTTGAAATCAGCTTAAAAAACAATGGAACATAGTCGTCATCATTGTTTCTGTCTATTCCTAAAAATATCTCAACGGTTCATAGGATATTTTGACCACCTCAATTAATGTGACATTTAAATCTGCTTATATTCTCTTCATGAATAGCATGTCGACACAAATAATAAAACCTGGGCGACCCGTTTGATTTCAAGGCTGACAATAGTTACCGGATAGTGAGTTCGACAGCACTAGTTATTACATTCTATGGTCTTGAGCCAAAGAAAATTATTATACAAATAACAGAGCATTAATTCCAGATTGTTTTAGTTACAAAACAGAAAAAAAAGTTTAATTTTGTATCATTTACAAATCTAAAGACTACATGAAATCAAACTGGACGCTGGTCGTTTAGCATTTTGGTAGGGATGGTTGTGGATTAAAGGTATTTCGTTTTTGTTTTTTAAAGTAATTGAATATTTTACAAACATTTAACACAAAGTTCATATACTTCCGGTACCCATCTAAATACTAACTATAACTCATTACAACTCTATTATTACAGGTTGAATATCACACATACACACACACGCACACACACACACACACACACACATATATATATATATATTTTTAAAAAAATTAGGATGAAAAATATTGGTTTGGATAGTAATCATACAGAAAGTTATCACGACTTTCGAATCCAACTTTTCATTGTAATTTTAACGTGGCATAAAATATTTATCCCAGTACGGGGGTTTATTTTTCGCACATGTGAAGTCAGGGCAGGCTAGCACTTGATCCCTTGCAGAATAAGTCCTAGTTAAGGTTCCGTTTTTGGGCGTAGGGAAACTGGTAGATAATGTGGGGGTTAACTTGGGTCTAGACTGACCACCGCTGGCAAGGGGTTTCCACTTTTCACGTTACACACACCCACCATACCACTTTGTCTTCCTACCCAAGGATTATGGAAGATATGGGTCTCTAGGTTTAGATATAATATTATTATTTATCGTAGTCGACAATTCCAATCTCCCGTGTAATATTTTTATAGGCGAATAGGACATTTAGCGAGGATAAATTGAAGCGAATGAAGCTGAAAAGGAACGTACAAAAGGAGGCAATTCGATAGGCAAACAACACAATGAATAAATTTCGACACGAGGGGACATTTAAAATATAACAAGGTTTTAATACGTGCGGACACAAGCAAATAATTAAGGCACCGGCTATATTACTAGCAGACAAGACTTAAACACAATGTCTTTCTTTCCTTTTCTTCCCTTTCTTCTTTCTTTCTTTTCTCTTGAACCTTGAAAAGGTAGCAAAGTCCATTCATATGTTTAGAGTTTATGAATTTTTTCATTCTATCTCTCTTCTTTTCTTAATGCAATTAATTCTCTATATGCTTCTTTCTTTAAATTGAGAGGGAGAGCATACAATTGCAATACTTAGGAAGGGCGGAGGGAGAAAACGGTTTTAAGGTTTACTTAGCTTCTTCGACGGGCTTCTTCTGAGTTTTCTTTTCTTTCACGGGCAAGCGGGATTCTGTGGAGCTCGGCTTGAAGGCATCTGCTATCTCCTGTCCAAGAGCTCTATTTCGCTTCTTCGCCCGGAGTTTTAGCGACAGATCACACTTCCTCCCATGGTGACCTCAGTCCGAAAACTGCATTTTTCATTCCTATTTCCACTGACGAAAAGTGTGCTTCCGGCTTTAGGGTTCTGGCCAGTCATTTAGCCTCTTTCTTCTTCTTTCACCCCGTCAGGCAATTCATTCGGACTACTATACGGACCTCTGTCCCCCTTCTCTATCAACCCAGGTGAGGTTATGGAGTACAGATAGCTTGACCGACATTCTTTACTTCCTTCAACAGGCAGGCCGAGGAGTTGACCAACATTCCTTATTCCTCTTTTAACGGTCAATCTTTGAGGCTTGTTAATTCAAACACGGAGGGGTAGGGGAAATTTCTTATTTCTCTCCTCTCAGTGGCAGACCACGTGACATCCCTCCCTTCAAGAGAAGAAAGGAATAAAAGAAACAACATAACCAAAAAAGTGATTATTCATTTCCCTCTCCCCTTTTCTTTTATTTACTTTCCTTTTCTTTTATTTCCCTTTCTTCTTCACGCTTTGACGAACTTTCTTTTTTTTCTTTGTTTGTCCTTCTTAATTTTCACCATTGAGAAAGGTAATTTCTTTTCTCTCACTTTCTCTCTCTTTTTTTTTCTAATTTTCCGGTCCTTCTTTTTCCTACTCGCGTTTTGACCCTCTCATATTTCAACCTTGCGGAAGCAAATTCCTTTTCCCTATTTTCTCTCTCCCTTTCTCCACATTTTTCACGTGTTTACAGTCTTTCTTAAATATCAAAATTTCAGGAAGGAAATTCCTTTTCCCTTCCTTTCTCTCTTCCTTTCTTTCCCTCAACACTGAGACCATTCGTCTACTACATTTTCGACATCAGAGAATATGGGCTTGGGTACTTGTTCATTAACTTTTCTAAGTCTTTTCGCTCTGATACCGACAAATTGGCTTAACTTTTCCTCGAACTTATTCGGCATTTGAGTTCTTAAGCTTGCGAGGCGAGCCTTCTCGACGGACATATTTCTTTAATCTGTTTGCATGACACACTTTTGTCCTCTTCCTTCCCTCCTGGGTATCAATTCTATATGTCCTCTTGTTGATTTTCTGTGATACTACATAGGGACCTATATATCTTTCACCACAGTGTGGTCCTCTATTTGGAGATAGTAGTAGGACCTCTTCGCTCTTTTCAAATTCTTTCTTAGCCATTTGTCAGGGTCCTCTTATCTTTCTCTTATCCTCTCGATAAGTGTTAGGGAATTTATTCCCATTATTCTTTGGACTCTCATCTTTTCTCTGAAGACCTGTCCCTTTGACTTTTGGTTTATTGAGATGTGGAAGCTTCTATTCTTTACTTTCCACATTCCTATTCTGCGAGTGACTTGGTAGTTTGTACCTCGCTCGTGGCTCTGCCGCCATCTTGCCTTCTCCATTTTTGGCGTTCACCTTCGCCATCTTGTTTTCTTCATTTTTGGCGCTCATTTTCGCCATCTTACTTGGTTGACACTTTTTAGTTTTCATTTCATTTCCCAGTATGAGAGAGATTCCTTTCATAGGTAGCTTGTCTATCATTCCAACTTTAATTGGTCCACTTTTCCACTTGGACTTTAAGGTTATTTTACATAGCGTTATTTTCATCCTCTTCCCGCCGCTACCTTCTATCTGCACAGTCTCAGGTGCTGCTTCTATAACCCCTTTAGGTAATTTCTTTCGTAGAAGTAACGACTGAGATGCTCCTGTGTCTCGCAATATAGAGACTTTTACCGGTACTCCATTCGGGTCTCTTATGACCCCTCTTTTCGTCCTTGTGGTTTTCCCGACTGGGTTTGGTTTCTTTCAGGATTTTTCGCTAGCTGACATCTTATGGCTATGTGTCCAGCCTTTCCACATTTATAGCAGACCACTGTTCTCCTGCTACTTTGGAAGGTTCTTCTATTCTCTTCCTTAGGCTTTTCTTCTAGGCTGAACTCAGCTTTATACTTTATTTTACTTCCTTGGCTATCCGTGTACGTTTTTTCTTTAGTTTTTCGGTGTATGAGGGTGTACTCATCTGCCAGTGCCGCCATTTCATAACTCAGGTCATTCTTCCTTTCACTCAAGTTAATCCTGATTTCCTATGGCACACAGTTTTAAAATTCTTCAGCTAGTATTAGCTGCCGGAGTTTCTCCACGTCTCCATCTATCCTCTTAGAGTCACTCCATTTCTCCTGCGCATTCTCCTTTTCCCGCAAAAATTCCACATAAGACTGGTTTTCTTTCTTTCTCTGCGTTCTGAACCTCTGTCTATAAACTTCTGGAATCAACTCGAAGCTTTTGAGAACCGCTACTTTCACCAATTCCATGTCGGCGCAATTTTCTATCGGCAGAGTTGCATATGCCCTCTGGGTTTTTCCCGTCAGTACAGTCTGGAGTAACATTAACCAACATTCTCTTGGCCCTCCGAGGTTGAGTGCCGTTCGCTCAAAATGTGCGAAGTATTCATCAACGTTGGCTTCTTCAAACTTTGGGATTAGCCTCGCTTGCTTCGTCACTTCGAAAATTTCATGGCTTCCCCTGCGTCCTTTTTTCGCCAAGTCGACCTCTCGCAACCCCGTTTCTTGCTCAATTCTAGCTTTCTCCAGCTCCATCTTATTTCTCTCTAATTCCATTCGGGCTTGTATTCGAACTTTCTCCAGTTCAAATTGTTTTGGTGTCATTTTTATTATTTCCCTCGGTAGCTCTTCTCATGCTGTTTCTTCGAAAACATTCTCGTCCACCATGTGCGCAGTTATTTTTCTCACGAGTTCATGTTTCCTCATAGTCGTTTGCACATTTGATTCGAGCTTCTCGCCAATTTTTATTATCTCGCTTTTTCTTAGCCTCTCCAACTTTTCCATGGAGGGTTCTTTTAAGAAGTTTTCTACTATGTCCATTCTTTTTTTAAGTTTCCCAAACAGTTATATCAACGGGTAATTTGGACTGTTATGACAATATTCCTTTCGGTCTCCCAGGGCAGATTTAGACAGCAGAAATTGTCATACGACTACAGGAAAAAAATATCATTATTGATAATTTCCCGAACGTGAGCCCCCATTCGAAAGCGTATGTGACGTGGCATAAAATATTCATCCCAGGACGGGAGTTCATTTTTCGCACGTGTGAATTCGGGGCAGTCTAGCACTTGATCCCTCTGTGACACTATGAGTTCGATATATGCACATATATGTATACACACGTGTGTGTGTGCACCCATACCAGTGTGCGTGTGTGTGTATGTATGTGTGTATATGTGTGTGTGCGCCCACGCGTACCTGCGCGCGCGCACATGTACACACATATATATGTGGAGAGATGAGTTAGATTCGGCCTGGGTATCGAATTTCAAATGTTAGGAAAACCCATTAACTAGATTAAGGAAATCTAGATAAGAAAATGTTTATACATATAGTTGCGGACGTGTTAAGTACTTGTCAGAACTTAAAAGGGTCTGAATTTAATGTCCCTGTATCGGAGACGGCCAGTCTAGGAACTAATTTTATGTCCAGTTTTTTTAAGAGAGAATTGGCTCCCCAAAAAGTTATGGGTTTATTCGTGGGTGTTCCATTAGCCGGAAATAATAATGAGACATTCTGTATATATACAGGTGCATTTTGGGTCCGAGAGTCAGACTTAGTTTGGGTTCGAAGGGAGTTGATTAGACCGGGACAAAGAAATAACGAACAGCGACATTACCAGCCGGACCCAGTTAGTTAAGATAATCTTTTGCCAGCCGAAACTCAAACTAGAATTAATCATCCACTAAGTGTTACACGCTTCTCAACATCCCTTGACGTTTTAACCACAAGTTGTTGTTTTGTCTTGTTCTTTTCTCTGTGAACCTGCTTCTCGCTTTGATCCGGCCCACATAAGTATTCAGACGTGGACTCAATGACTTATGCAAACTGCAGAAGCGGGTATTATCACACCTCGCAGAATAAGTCCTAGTTACTGTCTTCTTCCTTCACCCTGTCAGGCGATTCATTCGGACTACTATACGGAACTCTGTCCCCCATCTCTATCCACCCAGGTGAGTTTATGGAGTACAGATAGCTTGACCTACATTCTTTACTTCCTTCAATAGGCAGACTGAGGAGTTGACCTACATTCCTTATTCCTCTTTTAACGGTCAATCTTTGAGACTTGTTAATTCAAACATGGAGGGGTAGGGGAAATTTCTTATTTCTCTCCTCTCAGTGGCAGACCACGTGACAGTAATCTTGTATAATTTCAAAATAATATCATTGAATTATATAATTCATTATTGAGACCTCGTTCATTGATCTGGTTTATGAAGTACGCAGAAATTCTATTCTTTTTCAGTGTATCTACATGTCCAGTAGTCAGTTAATTCGAACCTTACATCATTCAATTAAAGCTTTGTTACAACTAAAGATATGAAAGGGCTGCACCTTGATCTGGAATTCTAAGGAATGACTCCACACTCCACAGTACTCTAAAACTGGTGTCTGTCTACCGACGCAGTTTAGAGCTACAACAAGGATTATGAGGAAGTCTCCAGCAACGTTTAATGTGTAACAGTACTTTGTCCTCTAATCAAAATCCATACTGAGTGGAACAGTATATGGAAAACGTCACAAAAAGCACATAAATGTTGGAGGCATATAACATTTAAAAAAATCTGAAACATTGTTAGAAAAAGGCACAAAAACACACAGTAATATTATAGCATGTATTTCTTTCTAATGCAAATCATTCGATCATTGATGTATGGTTTCCAATCAAGTATTGATGATCTATGTCCAATTATATGATTTCAAGTATTTATTTTTATTTAATAATAATAATTGTTTCCTCAAAGTTTTATGGTTCGAAGTTACTACTACTACTACTACTACTACTATTAATAATAATAATAATAATAATCCTTAGTAAATTAGGATACCTTCGAGTAATTATTCTTAAGATAATTTGCTGTCATAAGGCATCAAGTATTCCTACATAATTCTTTAACAGATCTATTTCAACAATAGATAGGATGCTCAGAGTTACGAGGATCATTAAATAAGTTTCCAGACTTTTTTCGCATGGGCAATTTTATTGATAGTACACACATGAAACTCTAGACCCCTTCGAAGTAATCTCCTCCGGCTGCAATGCACTTGTTGTACCGTTCCAACAACTTCTGGAAGGCTCCATGGAAGTCCTCTTGTGTGAGCGTATCAATGACCTTCGTTACAGCCTCTTTCATCTCCTCAATTGTCTCAAAACGACAGCCTCTGAGCTTAGGGAATAAGCAAAAGTCACAGGGAGCAAGGTCTGGACTATTGGGAGGCTGAGGAAATGTCTTGATGCCTATCTTGGTCAAATAGTCTGTGACAAGGATGGAGTTGTAGACTGGTGTATTGTCCTGGTGGAAATGCCACTGACCCAATTAATAGTGCTGGCCTCTTCCGACGGAATCTCTTCCTGAACTCGCTTAAAACCTCAACATAGTAACCCTAACACTAACTCTTTGGCCAATCAGCTCTGGTGTATTGACTTCCTTCCTCCTCCCACACCTCTCATCATCCCTCACAGACTCCCTACTTTCCTTGAATCTCTTATGCTACTCAAAAACTGATGCTCGATTCATGCAAGATGGTCGAAAAGCAGTCTAAAGCATTCCATACGTTTCTCTGGCATTTTTTCTAAGTTTAAAACAGAATTTTATTACATATCGTTCTTCTAAAGTGTCCTCACGTCCAGATTGCACTTTTGAAATTCACCAGCTGTGACAATCAATCTTTAGTAGGGTATATTCCAATTCCTGCTGTAGCTGTTCATTTGAACCTGAAATCATAAAAATTGGTCAGTCATCTCATAAGATGTATAGCAATAACATAGTGAATTTCCAAGAGTCTACGATAATTTTAAATGGCTGTACAAAAAAAGTCTGGAAACTTATTAAATACACCTTTTACTACCTTTCTAGGTCAAGGGTATTCTACTCAGTGCTCAAAAACTGGAGCTACACCATCAGATGCCGTTAAGTGCCGTATCCAGGACACCCATTTTTGGGTCTTACCTTCTGCTGGGGATACAGTCAGCATACTGTAAACTCCAGCCAAAAGGCCGGTAGAAAGAGGAGGTAGTAGATATGAAAAAGAAGTATACATTGATAGATGACCAAAATAATTAAATTATTATATTATATCAATATACGGGTAATGAATAAAGGAAGCGATGTTTTTGTATTTTTGTTAATTATTCTCCTTTAATTAGGTTGTTTACAAACACAAACATTTTTTGTATAAAGCGGATGTTACATTAAATTAAATAAATCTTGCTTATAATTTTTCCCAAATAGAAAAGATTATCTTCTAAGTTTTAAAATATGACAGTAATGAAAAAAATCATCACTTTTATTAAGAAAACATTATTAAAATGCTATAAATAAATCGAAATGGTGAGATTTATTACCTCAGGGTGTCCCATACTTCTTGCCTTTTACGAATGTATATAATTTTACAAGCCCTCAGTAACAGTCGGGATGGATGCAAGGGGAGTTTTAAGTGGTGTAAATATGGTTTGAATTCATTTTCCTTCTTGACCAGTTGCACTACTAAACCTAGAGAATCCAGTCTGCCCAACTATTTACCTATAGTTGGAGAGAGAATAGGTAATCATGTTGTTCCCATGGGCATTAGGATGAAGTGAAATGTAAACAGCTCGGATAGCCCATTCAGTTTCTCTCGATGATAACCGTTACTCCACGAGTTTTGTAACCTCACCTTAGTAAATGACATACTACTTGCATATGTACAACCCCTCAAAAAATAGAAACATGCCGAGTGCAAGTTTTGGAAGTTTTTCCAACAGTTGATTGGGATTATTTTGAATGAATCATTAGATTATGTTTTTGGTAAAGCAACACATTTTTCTTGAAAAAGTTTCCTTTCTGTTTTTCACACTTCGTATAAATAGGTAAACGCAAATGTTTCGAGTGTCTTTAGTTTTTAAAGTAAAACTTGTACAGTTTTCAATGAAATCGGCTTTGTAGGCTGCAGGGAAAATTTATGCTTACCTAGTGGTGTAGACAACGTAAAATTTAGAAATATGGGTCCTCTTGGAGCATTTTTCGGTCCAAGATAAAAAGCCTGAGTTTTCATTAACATCTCCCCCAGAAAATCATAATCTCCCCACACTTTTAAACCTTTGCATATTATTTTATGTAGCTAATTTAAGATGAGCATTGATTCATGTTAAATGCATCTTTTTCGGTGACGCCGGAAATTGGTGATCAAAAACAGGTAATATTTCGAAAGCTGATTTTCAAAGCAGAAGATTTTATGTCTGTTTGGTCTATACATTTAAAATCTAAGCTTACTAAATACCAACATGCAGCTAGAATTTATATTTATAATTGTCCTGTAAAAGTTTTGTTACGGTTTCTTTGATGGTATATCAACTCGCATTGGTTAGTTAATAAATTTGGAAATGTTTGCGTTTTCTTCAGGAAAATTTTATCACTTATGTCCAGATCCCAGGACTCCATTTGCGTCAGAAAATTCAACTACTGTAATCGATGGGATTAGAACTTCAATCCCTGAATTAAATCGTTTCGTTACTATCAACCGATGAAACCTATTCCCTTTAGTTTTAAACAGCAAAACATTTTTTCTCTTTTGGCCTAGAAAGGGAGCATTCAATTTCGAACATGAAACATCGATATGTGTCTAACGAAACACCATGAAATTTAGTTTCCGATTATAATGAGAGTAGTCTCAGAGACATTTTATCTTCCCGGCCTATTCCCAGAGAAGACAGTCATTAATAAGAATCCAACAGAAATTACCTCACTCGTTATTGAATAAATCGAAGAAAGAATGACGATTCCTTTGCGTTTACATAAATCCAATTATATACGCCTAACATAATCTCCATTTTCTCTCAGAGGAACGTGACCCTGTCGTTTACTTAATAGAATCACTAATTTCTGTAAGTATCATTAGATGCATCAACAAAGGGTGTTAGTGAGTTATACTCAGTAATTTTGGGAAGTGTTGTTATCGTTCTAAGTGTTGTTCCGATTATTCAACTCATTCTTTTTGTCTGATACTTTCGATAATTTTAGGAAAATGGTTTATTGATTGCTTTTGTGGCGTATCAACTCTTGTTGGAATTATAAAGCAGGAATCAGTCTTTTATTTTTCAAACAAGTGTATGGTTTCAAGTAACAAATAATAATTGGCAAATAATTATAGTTTCACGTAACTGTTCTTAATACTAATAATTTGTACACAGTTAAATAGTCACCCGCCTTGTCCTTATAATTTCCACGCCTTTATATGGTTTCTAGTAACTATTCCGATTCAATAATAATAAACATTTGTTTGCACACGAAATAATAATTTGTACTCAAGCATATCGTTTAAAGTATTTGTTGTTGCAGTGGCGGAATTGGATTTTGATATGTCGAGGTTTTCACCATTTTGCATTTCAGTTCTTTCGGTGCTGTTTGTTGAGCAATTTATTGCCAGTTTACTGGTCTACATAGTTTCAGTGCTTCAAGTTTAAAAAAACACCTGAAAATATTCTTAAGGGAACAATAGTCATTTTATATTTTTACAACATACGAAAATCAAAATTGAGAATATATATATATATATATATATATATATATATATATATATATATATATATATATATATATATATATATATAAATCATGGTAATCTTTTGATGGTCATATTTTAACCTCATCTGTAGTGGCCACCCTTAAAGATGAGTTGCAGTAGTTTCGTGACTGAACTATGTGATCCTGCCCGTTGACCAGTGGAGTTCGTCCGCCCAGTATCTGATGAAGCACATCATAAACCCGATACTGGGTTCACCCACTGTATTTCACATACACTATGCTGCTTCCCATGACTTCAAATGTTTAACTTGTGAATGTAAAAAAAAAAAACATCATTTTTCCTTTCCTTTTTCTTTTTCCTGTTTCACACATTCCCTTTTTTCCTTTTTCCTTTTTAGCCAATACCCCCCTTTTCTTTCTCCTGTTTCGCCCATTCTTTTTTTCTTTTCTTTCCTCTACCCCTAAATATTTATCAAGTTTTAACTCAGTTAATGTCCGGTTATCTCTGTTTTCGTTGAATTTTCAGGTCCTAAGGAAAACTTCTTGTACCCGACTTATATATGGTGTATAAAATCTGGTAATATATCCGGAAAACTATACAAAGGCATTTGTGGCTAGCGTTTTGTTTAGTAGAATAACAATCATTACGTTTAAGGGCTCTGGAGTTTAAATATGTTAGAAACAGTAACACATCTACGAGACGGGCCATAGTATGCTTATTATCGCTTTGACTTAATTAGACGATAAAGACAAACAGGGCACTGCTGGAAAAGCAAGGACAAACTCATAAGTGATGTTATTCTATGGACCCCTTCGTACAGACACGTAAGTGTAGAACAACAACAGAACGACAAGCTAGAACATATCGACAACAGTTCTGTACGGACACAGGATGCAGCCTGTAAGACCAGCCGAAAGCGATGGGTGATAGACACCGATGACTAGAGAGTAAGGGAAATCGGTGCGAGCAGCATGGCTTGATATATATATATATATATATATATACGATCTCAGACCAAAAATATGAAATTAGCCTTTGTGGTTTTTGTTTAGCGTATCAACTAATAAAAGAAAAGTTGGAAAACATGTTTTCCTTAAATAGCTGTACATTCTACCTTCATAAAATATTTCTTTAAACTAACTAAATTAAATTATTCAAATTATTCGTATAATTCTTTTCCAAGCCATGAAGAAGAAAATATCATTATATGATATAATACATTTAAGTCGATTCACTTTTATCCATCAATTATTCTATCATTTGTCTTTAGATTTATTCGTGTCTATCAGTCTATTTATCTATTTTTCATTCTATGTCATAATAACTCTTATTACTGATATACTCCTACAGGCTTGTCCTGCTACTGGTTTTTCAGGGTGTGCGTCTGCCATTCGTACAGGGTGGACGGAATTAATGAAAAGCACAGATTAACATTCAGCTCGACCTCCGGTTCTGTTGAATCTATGACCAGCGAGGTCACCTGGCATACGTGTGGGGAGATTTCACAATAATCATCATAGTTCACATTGCACCTAATGGTCATAAAACCAGCTGTGACCAGCGGCACACGAGTATTGGCTCAAGTGCGACCTCCTCCTCCCCTAATCCCCAACTTAAAAAAGACATTTGTGTCTAATCCTACCTGGTGGGAAGTATGAATAAACATCACTCTTATAACGATATACAAAACACACGCAGGCAAGCGGATATACACATGTATATATATATATATATATATATGAAGAAGAAAATACCTTCAACAGATTATGATGCTCCTTAATTCAAATAACGGTCTAGTTTCTTCTTATTTTATATGAAAGCGAACTTGCTCGGTCGTTGCTTTGATAATGAACAGCTTTTTTCGAACTGATATAGCTTTTTATCTAATTGAAAGTCATCGTCCTCTTGTCTGACACTTTCCGCAAATAATCTTGGGATTTGCAAGAATCCTATCCTTTTTACCTTAATATGGATTAATAGTAGATCAGAATGACATGTTTCTCCTTGATAAAGCAAAAGTCAAAGAGAAGAAAATAGACTTCAGAATCTGAGGAGATTGATTCGGAATAATCAGTGCCTCATGGATACACCATTCTTTTCCCAACTTGTCTAAAAAGTTTTGTTGATCAAAATAAGACTTCCCTACTATAAAAACATTACCTGGAGGGACCCGTGATGTAGGAAATGAACCTGGTGAACCGAGTTCAAATTCTAGACGAGTCTGTATTCATACAGACCTTCATCACGGTGTGTATTTCCCGTAATAACGCTCTGATAAAGTTCTAAAAATCGAAATGTTTAACATAGGCAAATGTTTCTACAAACAAAATCATGCTCTGAACACCTTGTGTTTTTTCATCTCTGGACATTTTAATAATGATCTACACAGGGTAAGTATCTTTTCTCTCTCTTGATATATATATATATATATATATATATATATATTACAATATGTTACTATAAAATTGGTATATGAAAAAAAAATGAACCACGGCTACTTATGAAAAATTTATAAATAGGTTAAAAATAATGTAGTTACATTGCGCGCACATTTTTTAAATAAAGCAATTCATACCGATTTAATATTGTAAATATAGAAAATATGAACATATATTTGTACATAAATGAATATATATATATATATATATATATATATATATATATATATATATATATATTGATTAGGAATAAAGAAAATGGTTGAAAAATTAGAAGATTGATAAAGAAATAATCATCACTTCCTTGACTTTCAAATGCATCGTTTTCTTGGAGCGATGTCAAAAACATCTATTCACTTCACTGCCAGCGTTTATGCAAATGCCAATCCCTATATATATATATATATATTATATATATATATATATATATATAGTAATTGTAACTTCTTTACAGGGGTATTTCTTTAATCCTGCAAAGAATGCCTGTTGGCACGCTCGTGGCTTGTTAGGCAAACTTCAGCCTATCCAACCCTGCCACATATCAGGCAGGCAAAACACCTGACATGAATTACTTGTAGGTTGCTGAGGAGGACCCGTCTAAAATCAACTTGTGGTTATTTGTTGTCACGGAATATCATGATTAGAAAGATCAGCTTTGGACAAAGAGACTATACTGCGAACGTTACAAGCATGTTCAGATTAAAAATATCTGCGACTACGGTCAAAACAGGTTTTCTAAGTATTCGTTTCAAGTTGGAGTGTCCTATTTTCCGAGCTTCAAATACTTTATAACAATAGGAGAGCACATATTTCCAAACTGATCGAATTTACGGAAAATCAATATATATATATATACTATATATATAAATAACTCAATATAGAAAAATGATAGATAGATAGATAGATAGATAGAGAGAGAGAGAGAGAGAGAGAGAGAGAGGAGAGAGAGAGAGAGAGAGAGAGAAGATGACCATTACGAACCTCTATCCTCTGAAAAAGACATTGGAATAAAAAAGCAAACTTTCCTTTAACACAACTGTAAAACTTTTCAAGCTGCCGAGAGAAACATGAACTATCCTGGGGCTAATTTCACGTCGAATCAAAAAATTATGTTAAGGGTTGTTTTTTGTTCTTTTTTTACTCTCTCTCTCTCTCTTTCTCTCTCTATCTCTCTCTCTCTCTCTCTCTTTTCCCTCGTTGGGAGGATACGTTAGATAGTTCCAATTTTAAGTCACACGATGGTTCGCCTTCAAAATAATATATATTGCTTGATAGATAGATAGAGAGAGATAGAGATAGGAAGATAGAGAGTGATAAAGACAGAGGGAGACGAAGGAAGTGACAGAGCGGGAACAGGTAAAAAGAGAGAATGCCTACACTTAAAGGAAAATGATAAAAAAAGATGTCTGTAAAAATGGCAAGTTCAGAAATGTCTTTGAAAACTTATTAACGGATACACGACAAGAAAGAAGAAGACATAATAAAAAGCGAATTCAGTGAGACGTCAATAAAATGGTATCATCTGATTTCATTTTCAGTTTCTATTTTGGCAGTCACTCAATCAGTCATGTCTAAGCTGGTTGTATGGGTTGTTTTGTGCGGGAGTGGGGGGGTTCTTTCTTCACTTAGGTTTGCTTTAGCCCAAGAATGTGCACATCGAAAACTTTCGGTATCAATGCTTACTATTATAAACGGTATCGATCTAATAGCATCTCTACAAAACTGACATCTACACATGCGCATCCATAAGTTCGTTAACTATTAATGAACAATACTATTTTTGTGGATGTATTGAATTTCATTATAAATATAAATCACATAGATGGAGCTTTATAGAGTTAAATTTACAGGTCAAAATTCAGCAAATGATGTGAGAGGGTACACATTTATTGTTTTATCCATGTGTGTATGTATATATGTATGTATGTATGTATCTATGTGTGAAAGTATATATATATATATATATGTATGTATTTATGTGTGTGTGTGTGTGTGTGTGTGTGTGTAGTTAATTTAGGATAACACAGACGTCTATTTATGGCACTTAGAGATTTTACGTTTAGATTTACATTCGCACCATCTCCGACATTAAGCATCCTTTATTTATACATATGAAAAGAATATATATATATATATATATATATATATATATATATATATATATATATATATATATATATAATAATCATTCACAGACATACTGTTTCATTGTGTCACAACTCTTCAGTGTAGCTACGCAAGATTCTCGAAGGTAGGATCGAAAACTGGCTGACTTTTTTATATATATATATATATATATATATATATATATATATATATATATATATATATATATAACACGGCACTTATCCGACACTAGTTCCATCACTAAACTCCTTATTAACACATCCATGCCCCTCCTACAAATTCTGAAAAATTTTAACTGAAAACAGCTACATATTGCACAGAGAAAAAATTAAAGGAACAAAAGCTCCAAATCCTTGAAGCTCTCTATATAACAATTAACAAAAGTTCCTTAAACTAAATCAATTTCGAACGAAGGAGATTCATTCTGAAATGCTTTTAAGATATTTCCCGCAAATTCTTCCTCTTACTTTTTTGAAAATTCTCCTCCAACTTGTTCTTCCTCCAAATCTTTAAAATATGTGTTGTGTTTGCCATTTTAAAAGTTTGTTCCCTTGAAGATGGCCCCAGCCGGGACCGAAAGTATTTGAGAAAAATATGGGGCCTTTTGAATTAATTCCATCTAGATATCAGGTTACTCATTTAAAAACCTGAACAGTTCACTAATAGAAAAAGCATACGTGAAGCGTCTGTTTTATTCAATCACACACACACACACACACACACACACACACACACACACACATATATATATATATATATATATATAATATATATATATATATTAGAATAAATAGACTACACAGTTTTGCCCAGTCGGCTGGGGTTGTGGAATACACCGACTGTATCTCTGCAGAGGGGTAAGACCCCACCCAATGAGTGTCCTGTTTATGACACTAAACAATTTAATGGTGAGGTTCCCGAAATCCAAGAACTTTGGGGAATGCCGAGTTCCCCTTCATTGCCATCGCTCCCAGGTTCACTCTGGTCGGAGTTGCACCACCTAATTAGGTCCTATCTATGGGTCAAATAGAACAAAAATGCGTACTTATGCTGAACTGAATTCCATAAAACATAATTGTTTTGACATTTAAACAATGTACTAATGCTATAGTGAATTGTTTGAAATAGAACTATTTTTGTATACTAAACTGATTTATTCGAAACGAAACTATTTTTGACATTGAAACTGTACTTACACTAAACTGTATTGTTTGAAATATAACTATTTTAACAATTAACTGTGTGTAAACAAAACCTATTCTTATGTTGAACTGGATTGTTTGAAACAGAACTGTTTGACTAAACTGAATAGCTTGAAATAGAAATGTTTTTGACAATAAAACTGTGTACTTGTGCTAAACTGAATTGCTTTAAATAGAACTGTTTATTTGTGTAAAAATGGATTTGGTATTAAATAACCTACAAAAATTGATATCTCATAAAACCCATATAAACAATCAAAGAAGCTACGCACAGTTCCTTTAAAAAGTATAAACATGAATGTCAGTTTAAAAAATTAGTAATAGAAAGTAGTGCTCTCCACAAAAAAAATATGGAAGAAAAATAAAACAATAGTTAAATTTGTCTTCATGACAAATTTATCTATTCTTTTTTTTTTACTTTTCTTCCATATTTTTTGACTGTAGGAAGGAAAATGTGTAGTGCCCAAAGCCCAATCAAAGAGCGGTGTATTGTGGAAATTTTATTAAAAAATATTTTTGAAAATTTTAAGAAGAATGTTCCGAAAATAATTCCTTCTTGTATGTCCTATAAAACACAATCTTTCCACATGGTAACTAATATTGGTTATGCATTGTTGCTGGTAATATGTAAAAACCGGTATGCTGAGACTGTTCTGGGGTCATTTTGAAAGTAAAACCTCCTATCTTATTTCATTGATTCATCATATTAGATATAGATGTTAGGGATATGTCAGTAGAGGCTAAATCTTTCCATATACCGTATATTTGATCATGTTACAGATAACTGGTGTATTATAGTCTTGTAAAAGAAACATCATTTCTCCATATAAAAGTGAAAAATTACTTCGAAATATGTAAATGTGAATAACATTGATAAGATTTATTGAAAAAAAGAATTAAGGGTCATCTTAAAGAGATAATAAAGAGTCGTTTTATTTCATTTCAGCTGAGGACAAAGACAGTTCATTTTTTAATATTTCTGAATATTTGCTCCAGGCTTTTTCAGATCTGTGTTCATGACCATATCTCAAAAATGGAACAGGCCCTGTATATCGTAACTAATACATCACAGTTTTAGATTTTGACTCTTACAGGAATTCATGATTTGTATTCCTCAGAATGGTTCGTAGAAGTGGTAAATTGGATAAAAATTGGATCGTGATGTGGCGAAAGGTATTTTCGAAATTCATATAGAGAGATAGAGATAAGAAAACACAGTCGGGTATACGAATAATTGAGCTGAATTGATTTCAGATTGTAAGCTCTTAATAATAGAAGTGAGATAAATGAGATTGGGGTGAATTAATCCGACAATGTTGACATGCATATATGTAGAAGAAAAGAAAGAAAAAGGTAAGAAACAATCAGCAAAGAGACTTAAGGTATTGGCAAAGAAAAAGAAGAAGAAAAAAAGCTGGTAAAATTAAGAAAATAATTGAAAAGAAACAACGAAAAAAGGTAAAACGTCATAAGTAGAAAAGAAGAATAAAAAGAATAAGTTGGAGAAGAAGAATTAAAGAGGTAAAAAGGAAAAAAAAGGAGATTTTTATGAAAAGTAGGAGAGCTAAATAAAAAGAAAGAGCATACAATGTGTGTGTATGTGTGTGTGTGTGTGTGTGTGTGTGTGTATGTGTAAAAGAAGAGGAAGGCTAAAGAAAGTATCAATCGGCAAAATTAGTGAAGATGTTAGCAAAGAAATGCTATAAAGAAAATTGGTAGAGACAAAAATTAGATAGAGATATAAAAGCATTTCTCACTCTCTCTCTATATATGTATACATATATATTTTTTCTCTTTTTTTCATCATACAACATGTGAAAGCATGTGCGATACCATGTCCTCATCATCCGCCAACCAGGGGTGATAACACAGTTTCGGTAGCTCAAGGCGGTACTGCCACTCCTAGCGCTACCAAACAGCTTTTGCCACCGGACAGGGTATTAAGAGAATTATATACATATATATATATATATATATATATATATATATATATATATATATATATATATATATACGTCAGATCAATTAATAGCAGAGACTACATTGGACGTTAATCTTCATTTTTAGTGTGAAGTTTGTGATTTAAAAAAAAACAAAAGAAAAACGCGTTTACTTTCGGCGGTTGATGTTATTACGCATTTACGGTAACCGTTTCTCACGTAATCACATGGGAAAAGTGGTTCCGCAAGTATTTCCTTCATGCTAAAAACTTATCGCTTTCGATCAAATCCATCTTGATGCATATTGCACCGCGTTCTGAAGACGATTTGAGGCAACTTTCAAACTGTGGCCAGTGATTCCTATTTTTGAAAGAAACGAAATGACTGAGTGTCCTATAAAACCACGACAACCAACCTCAATAGGAATCACATGGCATATCCAACGCTTTTCCACGCTGTCGGCACGCAGTGTCTCGTAGCGGTTTTTCTTCCGCTCGTGTGATTCCTCCCGGTTTTCTTTCCATGGGACAGTCAATTCTATGAGGAGGACACTCTTCTTTGAATCGGACCATGCTACAATGTCCAGCCGCTTTTCTGTTTGAATAATGTGAACTGGAAATTGTAGAGATGTCTTGAGATCTGCTGAAACTTTCCAGTCACTAGCTCCGTTAAGTGGCTTCATATAAGGATTTTTTTTGTTTCCTCACAGGACATTCACCTTCCTTGAGAAACTGAATTATGGGTTCCTTGGTTGTTATAGAGTAATGGTTTGCTGTCTCACATTGTGCTCTTAACAACTCTATTATCACCTCTAATACCTTGTTATGCCGCCATGTGTACATCTGAAGCAATTGTGGACATGCAAATAGTACGTGGCGCAAATTACCCCGATCCCTTTTACACGACAAGCACAGGTCCGAATTTGTATATCCCCATAATTTTAGGTTAGTCGCATTTGGTAAGAGATCATAAGTAGAGTGAAGAAGAAATGATATCGCCAGTGGTTCCATTACAATTAAGGATTTCCACGATAATTTAATTGGTTCGATATCATTCCATTTTGTCCAAGCACATTGTTTGGCCTGAGTAACAGCACTGGCTTTTCTTTGCTCTTCCTCAAACATCCTGACTTCTTCGCTCACCATGTCTCACGATATATATATATATATATATATATATTGTGGCATTTGTAAGATTTATCATTTCACTGCAATTGTCAACAATTAGCCATTTTCAACCAATTTAATGTGCATGTTTCACCTAGTTCAAATAACTACCGAGAAATGTAATAATGTCCACATCGTGAAGAACCCTAAAGAACGAGGAAGGGACTTGATGGTATCAACTATTGTGAAAAGAAAATCATCAGGACTATCCGAGGATCACACACACACACACACACACACACACACACACACACACACACACACACACACATATATATATATATATATATATAATCATTTTATCGAAATATCTTGGCAATCACTCCAGCGAACTTAGTATGATATTGACCTCTGTGGCAGTTAATACAGAAAGACTAATACATTAAGCTAATCTTGTATATGCTTTTTTAACATTTGTTATGCATCAACTTGAAAAGGGTTCTAGCTTTCATGTATAAATTCCTTACACAAATTTATAAAAAAGAATAGTCGCATGGTTAAAGAAAATATTCAACTGTCTTAAAAGTTAATCATAGAGGTAGCGGCATTATTCTATGAGGAATATTTTCAGATCGTAGCATTAGTGGTCTGCTTAAAATAAAGTGGATCATGAAGGAATTCTATATTCAAATTTTGGATTAAATCATTTAGCAGTTTGCCAAAAAATATGGACCTTTAAAGATTCCATGAAGGCACCTGTGATACCCTTCTGATCTTAGGTGCACATGTTTAGGTTCAATAATGTACATTTGTGTAGTTTGAACGTATGTATGTGAATATCGAATTGGTTTCGCATATATATATATATATATATATATATATATATGTGTGTGTGTGTGTGTGGGTGTGTGTGAATAGACTAGAATATAACAATATAGGTATGTAGACATAGCCGTAGCGTGCATGTATATAAATAGATATGTTTGCATGTTTGTATTAAAAGCACAGCTAAATAGATGTCTGTAGACAAGGATATCACTTTTAAGATACTTTAGTTCTGGAGGGTCTACATGGGAAAATCAGTTTTCTTCTCTGAAAAACGAGCTATATATATTCAAAGAAGCTGTCAGTTGATGATGAATTGACAACCCAGAGTAATAATGATTAAGTTGCCACCCTTTCCCTTGACTACCGTTCACGAAGGTTGTAAACAGAGCAATGGGAACTTGACTCAAGTATAGTAAGCAGTGTTTGTCGACTGGAGCGGTGGAATTCCATGGGCAGCAGAAATAGTAGTTGGCTATAAGACAGAATAGGATGAAAAAATTATCAAATCTTCGTCTTCCGTCTGTATCACAAAATAGTCTATGCTATTCAGAAGTGTCACACGCCCACTTCCATCAGGATAAAATCAAGTGAAAGAGGAAATAAAGAAAAGACAAGTGTATTCTCGTGCTCGTTTTATTTTTTCTTAGTAAAGTTGACTCGGAGCCCTAACAGTTTCGACAAAAACCTGTGGCCGTCTAATCTTAGCAATAAACACAACATGGGATTGACGTCGTTTTGCATGCAATTCTGGTGAGGCTACGGAAAATATTGCAAAACACTGATTTAAAACAGATGTCAAATCTGCTTACAAATGATTCATATATAATAATATCAAAGTTTTAGAGTGGCTGACCCATGGCAAAATGAGCTGTTGACATGTAGTTCTGAGGGAGATTTCTCGACTTAATAATCTGAAGACTTTAACAAAAAATGAATTGGTCAATACCCGTTGAGACTTGCATGTATCTTGTTTTGAATTGGGAAAACTGTTTTCAGGGTACAATAGTTAAGACAGGCGATTTTTATTAACATGCGGGTATGAATTATTTTGATCATACACTTTGGGATGAAATTGAAAATAATACTTCGATTCAATAGTTTTTCTTCATATACCTTATATTCTTTCAGTTTTTTTCTCTCTTTATATGCGAATTTGGGTCAGAGAAAAAGCATTCCTTTAATGGAAATATTTTAAAATCTTGATATTTTGCATGAGAAGAAATGATTTCAAACTTGACGATATATATGGCAATTATCCGTCCCAGAACTTGATGCTAAAAATTAAATACTCTAGAAATATTTCGGTGGCTGCTAATGGATGTGAACAATTGCAAAAACATTACCAAGAAACACCAACGGCTATCTAAACATTAATAGAAACAGTATAAATTCTCAGTCAGTTGTGACTTGTTTGAGTTATTTTTTTTTTTGCCATCACTGACAAAGGAATGCTGATCTTTCATCTAATACCTACGGTTTACTAAATTGGGGTATTACGTCTTTTTCGGCCATAAGTGGTATCAAATGTTATTTCGTCTTGAGACGGTCTCCATCGATTCGTTTGCTATTTGTAAACGTGATACGGCTCTATCGAAAAAGGTTGAGAGTAACTTAAAAAAGAAAGCAAGGAAAATGCAAAAAATATAAAACTAAAAAAATGCCCCGGACAAAATAAACCTGATATGCGCAAGACAGTGTTTTTTTTATTTTTCTGTATTTTCTTTTCTTTTTTTCTGTATGATTCGAAAAAAAGTTTTGGCGGGAAACTTGTTATTACGGAAATAGACCGTTTCAGATATATTTGTTATTCATATAATAGTCTTTATGTTGTCTTCTTTCCCGAAGAAAAACACGGTGAAAATAACCAAAAAATGCTGGAGAATGATAAACCAAGCAAAATTGAGTAAGTGTAATATTTGAGGCTTATGACTAAAGTAACCAATAAATTTGCGATGCCACAAAGTACAGTAGAATCGGAGACGAGTAGAGAATGATAAGATTAAGTCCACATGATTACGAAGGCATGCTAAAAACATATCCACCTAATCTAAAAGAAGATTAAGAATTTTTAGAAATTTGTGCTCACTAGTTTTAAAAAGGTTAATGAAACTGTAAAACAATGTTCAACATGTTTTTAACGGTAGGAAATATATTTACGTACAAAATGGATGAGGTTGTGTGCCTTTAAACTTCATGCAAATACTCTTGAGAACGGCATAGAGCCATGTTTTCTCTTACTGGCCACCCTTCGGAGAAGGAAAACCCTGTGTTCAAGCCAATTAAACATCGCTTAAAAATTGACCTTGTCTCACATTCTTCCTGTGGAAAAAGAATGGAGTATATACGAAAAAACAAAACAAAACAATTCTCTGACAGAATGATTAAAACCATTCTTCGAAAACAAAATTACCATTTAGACAGTTTTTCTAAACCAACAATACCAGGATATTATTTGTTGGGGAACGCTTTTTCACGAAGCAAAAATCATTCCGGAGAAAGTATCCACATAGAAAAATATATCAATTAGATTTTCAGTATTGTATTCCTTTCGTCAAATATATATATATATATATATATATATATATATATATATATACCAGTAACCAAGTGCAGTTGACTGTATCTATGCTATCCTAAGTTAGATCTATGTATGCGCTATCTCCGATACTGAGCACTTTATTTATAAATATTGCATTATATATATATATATATATATATATATATATATATATATAAAGTGTTGTTTCCTCCTAATCTCAAAGATAGTGTGACCTCTCTTCCAAAAAGTTATCTCCTTTACAGTTTACATGCTAATGTAATATTTGCTATATAGGCCGCAATAATCAACGTTTACTGACTAGAATGTATTTTCCGACTTGGAAACATCAACAAATGAACTGCTGTTATTCACCCTGGAAGCATTACTTATAAAAAAATACAAATTGTGATGTTGTATCCAAAAGCAATTCTATACTCCATTAATTTTTAATAACCTTCTTAGAACATTAGAAGAAAACATCATTTACCATACCAAACTCCGCTTGCTTACAGTAATATATTTTTTCAATATGTTTTCTTCACCACTCCTGGATTTTCCTTTAGTTACAACCCTATGTTTATTCCTCTAGTACAAAATTGGTTGCCACTGACATTTTTCTGAAGAGTAGTGACCGAAAGAAAGGGTCCCATTTTTAAGGATTTTAATTCGTTTTTATGATTTCAAAATATTCTTAATTCCATGCACTCACTTTTTAAAGCAATATATATATATATATATATACTACGATAGGTTGCTTGTATAAACTTTAGCCTTAAATGTACAAAGATGTAACCTGTCGGAAGACACCAATGACTCACTTTGATTTACAATACAGCATCCAAATAAAACAGCTGCTGTATTGGAACATTGGCTTGGTGTTAGGAAGATTGATATAGAACAGATGTTTCTTGCTAGATATACTTTTTAAACTTCCGAATTGGTGCGACAGGTTAATATAGCTCACTCAAATATATTCCATGAAAGTTTGGATGATAAAAGTACAAACTAACTACACTCGAGCAATGAGAAAACCACTTGAGTGATGAGCAGTATTTATCTTCGGCAAGGTCCTGTAACCCATTTTTAACCTAACTCAAAGTAGAGGAAAAAATCTGAGAGGAGTATTCCCCGACATGAGAACTATATTTCATTTGGACGAATCTCTTCCAACAAAACACTTAGTGTTAGATACTGTCTGGAGCGATAGAGATGCCTTACCATCTTTTTGCGCCTTTTGTAATTATTTTATTATCAAATCATGAATAAATGTGAGACTTGAAAATTTGTCCCAGCAATCGATCTCTTTCAATGGAATGATGGAAGGAGAATAAACATATTCCTTTATTCAACTAGCTTTCATTGGTTGTAATGTGCCCCAGATGTTCTTTTTAATAAGAGATTCCATGAACGTACGCATGAGCAAAGTCCAAAATAGCAGTCCTTCCTCATTCCGAACCTTAGTCCTTCAGGTGCTGCTTGTGCAATGGAGGTATACAGCATCAGGGCTAGAATCTCTGGGAGCAGGATGATCATGATTTTCTTTGTTGCTGCTTTGAAAGCAAAAACAGCAAAAGGATTCTGAACACTCATCCTAGCTAAAAATAAACAAGGGAAATTTTGATCCTATAAATAACTCGTATAGTCGATAGAACAGTTGTACTCTTGTTGTCACATGTTTCCGAAAAGAGCTCTAATATTATTTTCAGCTTGTAGTACACTTGTTTGTATATCATAAACGAAAGGTCACCAACCAGCTTTGATGATGTGTTTGTTTACTTCACCGACTCACCGCGAGCAGGATGTTACACAAAACCACTTCCGATTTGAATTCAGAGTATTCTTTCTTCTAGACTAGTTACCTTGCCAAAGTTAAAGCAACTATTCGGCTCTGATAGCTTAAGAAACGTCGAATCATGCTTTTCCATCGGTTATTAGCGCAGAGTAAAACGCAGTTTACCTACTCTAAGATTTGAACTCGTCTCGTCGATTCAATTTCCTATTATGACAACCATTACGCTGAGAAAACCGGATTTTTCGCTACTTAACCCACAAAATTCAGTTCAGAAATCAACTTTAATTTGTATGTTTTCAGGCCGTTATCCAAAAAGAAGAAAATATGCTTAACTGACAAGAATCCATGTTCTCGAGCGACCAGTTTTAACCACATCTACTTGTCGGAGCCAGAATTGATATTCATATTGTCTCTGTGTTGCCCTCTCTCTGTCTCTTTGTCTATTTCCCCCTATAATGTAGTTTCTGTAGATGGAAAAGTTCAGGGTGATTCTACATGTGTTCTCTCTCCCTTTATATTTAAGATCATGAAGTCAAGTCTGATGGCCTGTCAATCAAGTTACTCAGTTTTCTTTCTCAGATCTCAGCAGATGTCGCCTTTGGTCGATACTCAGCGCTAGTAACATAGCTGTCATTCTATTACATAATCTAAATTCAGTTTCGTAGCTAAATAATCCAGTTTATTTTTCTTGTTGGAACACTGCTTGTAGAATCATAAAACAGAGATTAAAATGGCTAAAGAATGGCTTAGAAATGTAAGTGTAAACGCCAACGTGAGTTATCGGAAATTTGAAATACGTAATATTTTGAAATCAATAAAATGGTCACGAAAACAAGTAAAATCGCGAAGATAAATGAAAGGGAGATTTGATGAGAAAAGAACAAAACATTTATTGATCGCTTTTGCCAACATTCTGGCGTTATAAGATATTGAAGAAGAAGAAGAAGAAGAAGAAGATGAAGAAGAAGAAGAAGAAGAAAAGATTTCGTTGAATTTAGAAGGTAACACGTGTAGAGTAGCCAATGAGGTTTGAAATTAGCAAATGAAATTTTCTAGGTAATAAAAACCTCAGGAAAAGAAAATATTATTAAAAGAAAGAAAAAATGAAGACACAAATAAGGTAGAAATAAAAGAAGAAGAAGAAGAAGAAGAAGAAGAAGAAGAAGAAGAAGAATACCACAACCACCACCAACAACAACAATATTGGTAGTTGTGATGGAATCAGTGAATACTTTGTGCTAATACCTTAACTTTTCGACTGGTGGAGTGTATCATATAAACAGTAAATTTCGGGAGATGATTGGTTACTAAACCTAGAATTTTGTTTATTAATTGCTTGAAAGAGGAGAAAGAGAGATCTTTGACGTTCCCAAAATACCAATGCAAAGTAAACTTACTTTCCAAACCGGGTTACATGGATTAGACTTCGAATCAGTTTAAGAAAAGAAAAAACTCTTAATCTAAACTCTCCACATCGGCGATTTATATGCATTTCTCGAAATTTCTAACTGATAATATGAACCTGAATGTTAGGGGCAAGAGGGGTTCACGTGACGAAATTTTAGGTTTTTGTTCATTCATCTATTTATAGACGACCTGGACTGTTGTTGCTGTTACTTCTGTAGCTGTTGTTGTTGTTGTTGTTGTTGTTCTTGTTCTTCTTCTTCTCAGCTTCTATTTTCTTTTCTCTCGTTCTTTACTTCTTACTCATTCCTTTCTTAATTTTTTTCTTTTCTTCAGTGATATGTTCTTTCTTCCTGGCTTATAGTCTTAGTAGCAAGAAAATATCGTCTGCTAATTTTTTGTCATACTGGGTGCCCTACACGAGTGATCTTCTAAATGCATCTAAAAGTCTTCTTCTTCTTCTTCTTCTTCTTCTTCTTCTTCTTCTTCTTCTTCTTCTTCTTCTTCTTTAAGTTAGGCAGTGAGGAGTCCAATCAGTAATTGAATGCGTTATAGCTTAGGAACAGCGGGTACTGCAAGCAATCGGAGACTTGCATGTAACACAACATACATTTTAAGAAAGTAATGCTACATACTATCAAAGGATGTGGCTGATGAATATGTGAATAAAGTAATGAAATTAAAACAAAAGAAAAAAATGTGAGATCCAATAATGAAATGCTGCAAAACTAGTTCTAAAAATAGAAAAAGAAGAGAAAGAAAAGAAACGAATAGAAAGTGTCAAGCATTCAATATCGAGTAAAAGTCGACAACGACAGGTTATGTATTGAACAGAAGAAGCTGATGTTTATTTCGAAATAGATGATTTGTGGCCAATGGTATTTGAACAGCATGTGACAAATTTTCACTTCGCCAAATTTCAATTGGCACTGGCGTTTTGTATAGGTGTTTAATCTCGATGTGCATACCACTTTGATCTTTCTTGACAGGCGTCATTATTAGACTGTTTGCGTCAGCTTGGTGTCAGATATTTGTCTTTGAGAGTCAGTGCTTAATAGCTGGAGATAATAGCTATTTGTTAACTTGCGCGTATATTTTAGTCCGTTCATATTTCATTTGGTTCATTTTTATCTGGCATAGATGACTCATGAATATCTATCAATCTATCTATTTATCTCAGTCTACTTATATTTACTTCAGTCGGTTAATACCTACCTGTTTATCAACAAGGACCAGTAAATAGCTAACCGGATACATAGTGATGAATATAATTTTTCCTTGTTTAATACTCAGTTTTTATGGTTACGATTTGCCATTGAGTAAAGTGTATTAGCTATAAAGATTGTATGTTAACAAATGACTATGAAGAATTTAAGGTGTTCTTGGTGGTATTCTTACTGTGGAAGGAAATGGACATGTTGACCCGAGTTCAAATCCTGAAAGATTCTGTTTACATTTCCCATTACACTAATACACTCGGGAAATGTGTTTATCTAATTATTCTCCCTCCAGTTGTGGGTAAATAGTTGCACAGAATCGTCACTTTAACGTCGTATAGCTGCCTATCAAGGAGAAGTACAACTCTGAATTCAAACCTCTTAAATGCTGCTTAAAAACTGATTTTGTGTCGCATCCTGCTCATGAAGATGAGAGTTGAGTAAATATACAAATATTCAACTAGGAATTTCCTTTTTGGGTACATAATTTTAATTCTCTCAGTAATGATTTATAATCCGCGTTTTGATCCTTATGTTAAGCTTAAAATTATGGATATCTGTTATTAAAAAAAAATTGATATTACATTTTTTCGGCAACGTGCGTTGAGATTTGCGACATAGCATGACTGAAAGTGTGTAACAACCCCATATGTTTATCGCCGACAGAGGAAAAAAAATAGTTTCTGTATCGTGAGTTTATTTCCGCTGAAAGCTTGTTGCTTTTTTGTGTAAATATGTCCCTGCGTTGGTTTCAATAAATTTGGTATTTCAAAACAACATAAACTATTTTATTTTTATTGAATCGGATAAAAAACTGAATAGATATAAACTTTACTCTCTGTTCGACTCGGGGTCAGAAATGTTGAATTTAGGTAAAATTTACTCTCAGGTCGACACTGTGTCAGAAATATGTAATTTAAGTAAAATTTATTCACATGTTAACTCTGGATCAGCAATTTTAGATTTGAGTAAAATTAACTCTCAAGTCGACCTGGGTCAGAAATATTAAATTTAGGTAAAATTTACACTCAAGTCAACTTTGTGTCAGAATTTTTAAAGTTATCTTCTCTTATATAAATAAATTGGCCAAGATTTAAAAAAAAGAAGGTCGTCTCGGTATGAAGACAGCGAGCATATATCTATGGAGAAATGAAAGAATACTTTTCTCAAAGAATTAAAAAGATAGACACATCAACGTTTTGCATTCTCGAAGAAATATTGTTTTTTAATGTTGATTTGAAAAAATTATCCAAAATGTTCTCTATACAAAGTTTGTTAAGTAACAAAGATTAGTTAAACAGTCCTTATCTTGTAAGGCAACTAGAAAAAAAGTTTAAATTTACAGTCAAAGTCAATTTATATTTCCATAAAAGCAGATTTTGAAAATCAAATGAGAATCTATCTTTCTTTAGGTGAGATTTCTTCTACTTTTACATTCTGATCACTATTACATATACATATAAATATATGATATTGTGTCTGTTTACACGGAACGAAAACTTTTATTATAAACCTCACTAACAATTAAATAACTAACTCACCATAATATACCAATATATGTTTAATTGATATTTTTGAACTGTCGATTCTAATACATATTTTCCTAAAGCTCTTAGATACATACATTCTCATATATTTAGTTTATATGCATCTCTCTTTCCCTCTCTCCCCTTCCCTGTCAGTTTATTTCTCTCTCTCTCTCTATATATATATATATCTATATATATATAAGGTTTGGAATTCAACAAAAAGAAGAAGAGAATGCAATCTAGAAAATGAAATTGACATGCTTCACTATTATGATAGCGTCAACGAAAATGTTTTTCTTAAAAATCAAAGTCGACTTTTAAAAGAAGTGGGGTGAGTAGCGTGTTGCTTTTATTTGTTTATTGATCTCTTTTCTATATATTTTCTAAATACCGACTACTTAATGAGCTAGTTTAATCCATATTCTTTAATTTTAAATGTTATGATTTTAGTTTGTTGCAGAGCCGATAAGCGCGTTGACCCTGCAAATGAATTTAATGCGTGCGAGTAGTGACAATCAAAGACAATGAAGGGGACAAAGAGGCAAGGTAACAAATACAACAAGGATGACAATTTATTGTCAGAAATTACAGACGTGGTAGTAGTATTCGGTCTCCAGCTAGATGGGTGATGTCGGTAGTTGGTATGTTCAAGTCGTAGGTGCGGTTGGAATGATCGTTGCTGGAAGCTGAGATCAGTCGAGTCGTAGAATGCAGCTGGACGATCGCTGCCGAAAGCTGAGGTCGGTCGAGATCGATGTCTCGGTTTTGAGAGTAGGTTAGATTAATTGGAGGTGTGTCGAAGTAGTTCCTAACCTGTACTGCGAGTCGTTCGTAGGCTAGCTGCTGCAATGCAGGACAGTCTGTGCGGCGTGTCGTACGTGGATTGGATGCTGCATTGGAAGAGCGTCGTGATCGAAGTCGGTGGTGGTAGCGTACAGTTTGAGCAAGCGTGGTTGCTCAGACTTAATCGCGTCTTAATACTGCGGACCGAGTGAGCGTTCGGAGAGATGGTGGCTAAGGTTTGCCAGGCCTTAGCATGTACGAGGTCGAGCGAGCGAAGCGAACTGGTAAAGCTAGGGCTTTGTCGTGCCCCTACCTGTACGGACGTCTTGGAGACTATGGTTATTGCTTTGCCGTGTCAAAGCTGAGCGGGTGTATCGAGATCGTAGCTATTGCTTGGTCGTACCAAAGCCCCGCGGAAGTATCGAGCGGTAGCTATGACTTTACCGTGTCTCAGCTGTACGAACGTATCGGACAATAGCTAAGGCTGTTTCGCGCCAAAGGTGTACGGACGTATCAAGACGGTAGCTAAGGCTTTTCGCGCCAAAGCTGTGTGAACGTATCGGACAATAGCTAAGGCTTTTCGAACCAAAGCTCTGCGGTAGCTAAGGCTTTTCGTGCTAAAGCTGTGCGGGCGTATCGGACGATAGCTAAGGCCTTTCGCGCCAAAACTGTGCGGTAGCTAAGGCTTTTCGCTCCAAAGCTGTGCGGATGTATCGGACTGTAGCTAAGGGTTTGGGCGCCAAAGCTCTGCACTATCGAGCGAGCAGGCCAGGAGGCCGCGGCCAAGATTGGCGTTATCTTTGCACTGCACAGGTAGCGAAGTGGTAGGTAAAGGCTAACCCGTGCCTTTAGCGCTGCGCGGCCGAACGAACAAGCGGAGCCTTCAGTGCATATCGATGCAAAAAAAGGAGAGTGAATCTACCACAAGAAGTGGGATTCAGCTTTGTAGCAAGGCAATTTGTAGAAAAAAAGGATTGTGAATCTACCACTAGAAGTGGCGGTGAGGTGAATGCAACCACGAATAACGTAGGATCCCAACCTCGTATGAGCTCCGCAAAAACGTGCCACCGAGCGTTGAAAAAGGCTTGACATTAAGAAGTTGCTATGACACACAGCTCCAGCCGCGTGAATAGGAAATTCTTTTATAAAAAATGGGTGTAGAAATGAAATACTTTTTAACCTGCGATAAGCTGGCAACGACTATTAATTCCATTTTTATAAAGTTATTTCTGGCCGAAGTGTTTCGTAAATATTGTTAACTTTAATTTATCCCTTTTTTTTACTGTAACAGGGTGTCAAGGTCGTAAAAAAGGGTTAGTCATTTCCGGCTGTACTCGGATATAATTTTTCTAAGGCCAGCGAGTAATCCAATCTGTTTACGTTTATGGGCAGGTCGCGGCAAGTTCACACCGATATGATATTTGATTTCAAAATGTTTGTTTGATATGCTTTCTCTAAAAGGATCCATAATAGGGAAGAACATCTTCCAAGTCTTTTGTAGAATGAACTTTGCTTACAAAAATCTTTCGGAATTTTTAAAGTTTTTTTCCAGGGCAACGCTATGTACTTCTGCTAGTTTTACCTAAAGTGCTGGTGATATACTTCTTCTGGAACCACCGATTTGGCATGTCCTGTAGATTAGCTCATACAAGTTTGTTTTTCTTAAATTAGCAAATACGAAACCAAAAAAAAGAAAATGATCGACTCTGTGTCAGAAATGTTAAATATAAGTAAAAATTACTCTCAGGTCGACTCTGGCCTTAATTAGTAGAACTTGTTCGGGTGGAGTTTATGGGTCGAATAGATGTGCTTGAAAATTTATTTGTATTTGATAGGAATGCCTTACACCATATAACTATGAACAAAAAATGACTATTTTTGGATAGATATAGTTACTTGAAATCATGCAATTGTATATAGATTAGTTTTTGATAGGAATATAAAAAAAACATAAATGTGCAAGCAAATAGTTATTATTATAATTAAATAAAATCCAGTTGTAATTATTAAGCAATATTTACCAAAGAATCAAACTTCAATGTTTGATATTCCTTTAGGGCTTGATATGGCGTTATATATACCAAATCAAAACAAACCAAACCATACCATATAATTAGCGATAAATGCTATAACGAGGAAAGGTTTCTTTTTTGGTCACACTGGTTATTTTGGAGACTATAGGAAACAAAACAAACCTCAGATCCAATGATCGAACAGAGACTCGCATAAAAAACAACTTTTAAACATGGGGTCCATCTTTGCTTTATTCTTTTGCATTCTTACTTCAAGGCTATGGAAAGTTGGAAATTTATTGATTACAGAAGGGAATCATTCATATGTTTTTTCGAGAAGGCGAACGTTTCGTGCTCTATCTGATCTTTTTCCACTGGCCTAACTCTCTACGTCGATTACTTCCCTTAGGCTAACTTTTCCTGTGACACAATATGCTCATCTGTCCATAGGTGAGCATATATTTAAGTTTGTAAGTGCATATTCAAGTTGGTGCAAGCGTCTCGCTATGATTGTCTATGCGTAGGGGCGTTGCGTATATGTATGTAGATGCGAACATATCTGTATAGGTATATATATATATACCACCATAACCACTCAGATATCCTGCCTCAGTTTGTCACTAGATAAAGAAAGAATTATACGAGCCTCAAAAACATATAGCAATGGAAAACACGGGATGTAGCGTTGTGGATGTGAAGTAAGATGAATGAATCTATCCGATGCATCCATCCGATGCACTTTATCAGATGCTAGGCGCAATCACCTCATAGGTTAACTACCCGGATCAAATAATTCCGTCAGGAAATTACTGCTATTCATCCATAAGTGTGGTATCTACTGAGCAGGAAAAAACAGCCAACAAAAATGATCATCAACCATATATCTCATTTGCATCGCCTTTCATGTAGATAATCCAAGAAGTCATTTTGCTGAGGTTAGGGCTTCATCATTGGGTTTGAGAAATCTGATATAAAGCCCTAACCCGAACACAACTTACTTAGATGCAAAAGCATTGTCAGTATAGTGATATTTAAGGTTAAGACTAAACCAGCTATCTGAGCTTAGAACGTCTGCTGGCGAGCATATTAACATCATATTAAATTAACATTAATATATATTACCATTGTAAACGAGAATTCAAATATCATGGTACTTTAATGGTTGAAGATTTGCCATGGCATGTGCATTGAAAAACCCCGTCAATGCTGCCATAAGAGGTGTTGGAATGCTTCTCAGTCTTTCCGCTTTAAAATCATTAAATTGCATTGAGCGAACCCAAACAAAAATTACGTGTGCTACATTTACTGGCAATCCTTGCCCAACAATCATCTCTTGCAACAGCCTCATAAATATCAGTGATGAAACGGATATCACCACCTTTCTACAATGAGCTATCTTCCCTTGTACGCCACATTGTGAATTTTTGGTAGTCCATAAAAACTGCTAGTTTTTAGGATTTAGTTAGTTAAGGAATCGTTATCTTTTTTAATTAGTATTTTATTGTGTCTTTTGCAGAATTTTGTAACTTTTGATATGATATTATTGTTTCTGTTTGTATCAATTCATAGTCAGTTTTATCTCTTAGTATTTCTTGGATTTATGTTCTGTAATATTTCTTATTTGAAATGAAAACGGTCCCTCCTTTGTCAGCTTCTTTTATACTTTTGTTTTCGTTTTCCCGTATATTTTCAAGACTTGTCTTTGTCTGAGAGAGAGGTAGTTTTTGTGGTTTTTATTTTAGGTTAATATTACATATATGTCGTGTTGCATGTCACTGGAAGTACTAGGTGAGATGGCAATAATCACTTCAACAATTAATGCACATGTGTGCATTGAAACATCGCTTATTTTCATATTCCATCGGTGGAAAATTAGTTATAATGAAGTCATTTTTCAGGACAATAATAGAACTGTCACTGAAAAAAATTGATTTAATGAGTTTGGCGATATTTATCACATATCGTCATCCATCATTAAGCGACTTAGTATACGTCTCATATCTCAGCAAACTTTTACAAAATAACTCTCGCTGCATGTATCATTACTGCATAACGGACACAGTCTATTCCATGTCTTTATCTACTGTGACGTGGTATGCTCAAAGTGAGAGAGTGAAGGGGAGGTCAATACCCTTACTCCTTTATTTAATCAACAGGCATTAAGACTGACCGTTAAAATAGTAGGGGAAAGAGGGTCAAGCTATCTGCTCTCTGCGACCTGCAGTCTGTTGAACGAAAGAAGTCTAGGTCAATCGAGTGGTTTGACCTGACGAGGTGGTGGAAGAAGAAAATCGAACGATTGGCCCACAGGCTCTTTGCGCCAAAAACATCATCACCCATTAGAGAAATTTGAAGGGGAATTTTAGTTTTGGACAGAATCAGCGTTCAAACAGCATGCTGAATTCGGCCGACTCCGGGAACATCACTCACCCGAGAGGAAGAAATCTGAAAGATTGAAAACCCGTCAAAGATAAGTACAACTCAAACTGTTTTCCTTCTACAATTCTTAAATATTGGAAAGTTATATGTATTCAAAAAAAAAAGAGAGACTTTAAAGGTTCTGTTTCACCAATAATTAAATTTATTGAATGAACACTACTACAAGCACCAGTCCGGCGACTTAGACACTTTTCTCAAGAAAGAGAAAAAGAAAGAAAGAAAAACAGAGAAAAAAGAAAAAAGAACTGTTGATAAACATTTTTGTTTGATGCTTTCCTGTTGGCTTAACGTTTCGAAAAGAGAAAAGAAAAGAGAACTGTTTTCGTCGCATTTTAAATTTTTTATATTTTAAATGCACCCTTGTGTTGAAATCTTTTAGTTGTATTATTTCCTCTTTCGATTTGAGACTTCTTTTGCATGTATCTTGTCCTAGCCTCGTTCCGCTTTCATTAATTCTCGCTAAACGTCTTAATGTCTCCTTAAAACATTACAGGAGAATTTTGTAAATCTGCCTAGAGTTAATATTATCTAACCTAGAAGTTCACTCTTCAGTGATCTGAGGGGTTTGGGAGACAAAGAACTTGGTGGTGTGTGTGAAATTGAATTGGCACCCCCCTTACCAACGTCTTAGGTCAGTCTAGCCCCAAATTAACCACCACATTATTCGTCGGTTTATCATAGGCCCGAAATAGGAGTCTGGACCGGGATTTATTTTGTGGAGTGTCAAGTGCCAAACTGCTCTCGACGTAACATGTGCATAAAATAGGCTCTCGCCCTGGGATAGTTATTTATGCAACGTCACACTACATTCTAGACAAATTGTTTCTAAAGATACTTTTAAACCTTACAAAACAATTCAAAATGAATTTAAAATAAATGGACTATTACAGTGGGGCAAAGGTCTTTAACTGTACTCACTTGTGTTTATATATATATATATATATATATATATATATATATATATATATATATATATACTGAGCTAATATCTTGGTTAGAGCTAACTTTCTAGTCGAATACAGATGACGGATAAAATCGGTTTTTAAAAACATCCAACCATAGATTTTCTTTCGTTAGACCGCAGGTCACTGGAAGGGTTTGTGCCGACCAACATATTTAAAATGTTTTTAAAATATTTCAAATGTTAAGAAATGATGTCATCGACAGTCTGCGTTAACTTCCATTGTATTATCCACTCTGTCACGAGATAAACCGAAAAAAATCCAGGTTTCTCGCTTATTTCTTTCAGATGAATGATTCGAACAAACAATTACTGTCTGATTGATTTACTTGAGCCAAGTATACAGTCAGCTTCTTTTACCCTTATAATTTACGATTACTGTGTGAAATCTTCAAAAAAGATAAAAGAAAACAGCGAATATTATGTCCCATAAGCATTACGCCATTGCTATTCGTGTAAGCTTAATATGACATATTAAGCTTACACGAGATGCAACGGCGTATTGATTATGGAGCATGATATTGGATTCTGCGGATTTAAATTTCTTACAAGTCTTTTATATGCTCATGGATATACATACCCAATGTTACATAGTGAATGTTAAATTTATTTGTCAAGAAAGGAATTACTATTCGGTGACGAAACACCGATTTCAAACCCAGTTAGTTGTCTTGTCAATTGTATATGGCCGATAGTATCTTTTACAGTGGTCTAACCCCTCCCCAAATGGACATTGTGTCTTATGAATGAAGCTAAAGAAGATTCCGTGGTGTGGCTCGAAATCTGCAGTTCTAATTGGTTGAATGATTGCCTAGAACAGCATGTCAACCGGCCAGGGATTATTTTATGACCAGAGGTTAGGGATTTCGTGAATTGTGCGTTTATATTTAAATTTTTCTGTAGTTTATTAAGTTTTGGGCACATGGTTATACGACATCAGGTATTTCTATCTAATATGAATAATTAAAAAAATCTATTTGGCCAATAAGTGGTAACCTAATAGATACTACCACTCATGGTCGTGAGGATCTGGGAGTAATAGCAATGAAGAGGTAACTCACATTTGTCAAAGGTCCCGAACTGGAGACACGTGAGTGGATTCAGTTTAGAGTCATATCCAAAACCCCTCTTTTTCTTTTTAAGAGGTAAGACTTACGCCTATGCAAGAAATACAGTCAGTGTATTCTAATCCACACTGACAGGACAATGGAACTGTGAGGACTGTGAAGTAACCTTTTCATTGTTATTCGTCTCAAGACAACTTCCGGTTCATGTTCAGGTGGATATACAATTAAACAAAGTAACTAAACTTAAGCAAACTATGTAATTATGTTGAAATAATTCATATTAAGAAGGGTTATTTAAAGTTGTACTTGTTTACAAAGAATTATTATAATCAGTATTACTTTTGTGTCTATCATCTGTTCCATTATCTTATACTGAAGAGTTTAGTCCCAAAATTTCGTCTTCAACTTCCTACCTTATTATACTCCTTGCATATTTTCACTGTTTCGACTGGTGAAGTTTGACTGGTTCTACAATTCCGGGTCAGTGTAAACCTGGGATTATTGGCAATAAAGAGGTAATTCGCATTTGCCAGAGTTTTGAAACTGGAACCTCTGAACCGGTAGCAGTCTTATACCAAGGACAGGATTCCATATAATTGTGTCTCTGTGTGTGTGAGAGAGTGAGATAGAGAAACATACACAGAGACTGAGACAGAGAGACAGAGAGAATGTTATAGTTTAAAGTCCCTAATTCAATTCGAACCTCGGCAATTGGGACGAGAGTATATTCCCACTCGTAAGCTTAAATTTTTCCCCCAGAGTAAATATATGGGAAGGGAGAAGTGATAATAATTTTAAAAGTCTTCCTCCAGAAGAATTGATGTTCCAAAAAGAACGCATGTGCTCTCTGATTCAACCTGAACACTGAGCACTAAATAAAGTAAGTGAATAAAAAATCAACTAGACATTATTTTTTGTTTTTAAATTCTCTCCAAAGCTCAACCGTTTATGATCACTTCCCAAAAACAGGCAACTTATTTCCTGACTTACTACGTAACACAAATTTTTAAAAAATCGAACAAAAAACAAACCTGATTCTTGAAACCAGGGAATTATGCAGGCTTTCATTTTTCGTTTTTTTTTCTGTATACATATATCGTATTAATAAAGAAAGAGAAAAATCGATTCCATTTATTCGTAAAAAATCATTGCATGTTTGAAAGCAGATTATCTTTTGATATTGCAATTCTTTATTTGTAATCGTGAGTTAAAAGTTTTTTCTTGTAAATTTAGGTGCATAGCTCATTTTTTACGTATCTCAGTGTTCTTTTTTCTTTCATATATCATTCTCAATTAAAATACTCAAGATCTGAAAGAATAGGCTATACGTACTAGAAGTAAATTAAAAAAGAAAAACAAAACGAATAATAAAACGAATTATCAGAATCGGAGGCATTTTAACACGCAATCCAGGATTTAGCAATCCTCCCCCAGACCCTAAAAAACAAAACTAGACAAAAATAACATTTTTATCAGTAGAAATATAAATTAAAAAGGGTGTTTATGAAAGTATTGCTTAAATACGAATATGCCTTTAAAAAGAATATGTTGAAATAAAAACAATGTATCTTAGAACAGATAAACCTGCAGAAAAAAGATTATGTACATCGACAATTAAGTACTATATATATATATATATATATATATATATATATATATATATATATGAATTTTACAACGCAAATTACTTTAATAATAATAACAGCACAATAAGCAACTCTTTTTGCCAACACAAGCCGACAACAAAATCTAAATAACATATCTAACAAAACCAACAGCAATAAAACCTAAAGTAATCAATAAATCAACATACAAATTAGACACAAATCAAATAGTCCTTTTGAATAAGGCTATAGAATACAATGACTACATCTCTGCACCGGGTTGAGACCCCCATTCCAAAGAGGGTCCAGGATATGACACAAAGCAATCTGATATTGAGGCTCTACTCATTCATTGCCACTTCGATGTCTACATTCACTCGGATTTGTAGCATCTGATAGGATCCTATATATGGGTCAAATATAGCTGCTTGACATTCATCCTGTATGCAAACAAATAACTTATGTTAGATTAAATCTTTAGAAATTGAACGTTTGTCGATTTAACTGTGTGTAAACGTATGACTGATGTTAAATTGATTTTTAGTGATACATAGCAATACTTGGAACTGTGTGCAAACGAATGAGTAAAGTTGAATAGAATTATTAGTGTTAGATAGCAATACTTGTAACACCTTCTCTGTCCGCAAACAAATGATAAATATTGAATTGAATTATCAGTATTAGATAGCAATAATTAAAACCGTTTAACTGTGAAGAAACAATTGCAATATTAGTGGGCACACAAATTATTTCTAACTCATTTAAAAATGAAATTGCCAACAAACTATTCACTTTCAAATCATATGTATATCCATTTAGTGTGTGCAAACAAATGATTAATAATAAATATAATTATTAGTATTAGGTAGAAATACTTGAAACCATTTAAATATGAGCAGAGAAAATTATATCAGCCTCGTTTAACAATGTTAAAAAATGTGTTTACAAATCGTATATATTTTATATATAATAAAGAGAATTTGGCATTATATGACCTACAATGGTGGATATACTATAAAAATCAAGTAACCCACCAACCAACCTAAAAGAAAAAAATATACACAGAACAGACAATTACCCAAACAAAGACAAGCCTAAAAATATACTTGAAAACAAAGATGTCATTATACAAGAAGTATACAGTTGAAGCGCCACAGTTATTTTAGATAAAACATATTACAGAACAAAAATCCAAGAAATACTAAGGGATGAAACTAACTATGTATTAATAATTACAAACATAGAAAATGATCGCAAACCAAAAATTACTAAATTTTACAAAATACACAATGAAGCAATCTCTAAAAAAGGACTTCTTAACTAAGTACATAAAAAAATAGCCATTTTTACGGATTACCGAATAATCATAATGCCTAGGAAATGTAAATAGCTCTAAAAACACAAAGTTCTTAATTCATAGAAATTTTAAATCATAATGACCTCAAAATTAAACCCATAGAACCATGCAAGTCATGCTCCACCGAAAGACTCAGAAAATTATTAGAAATTCTCCCACAGCTATTTCTAAACAAGATAAAAAAAGCTACATTTTAAACTTCACATCACAAAGGAAATCGTTCCGATACACTCATTGCTATATCTGACGTCACAAACCTATATAAAAGTATTTTCCATACATTAGGAAAACAGTCCATTTCATTTTGAATTGGAAAATACCTAGAATCATTACATCCTAGATTTATGAAAAAATATCACTGATGATCTAGAACTACTTCTAACTTCTTTCAATTCGACAACGTCAATTACAAAAACTGTGGGAACAAAAATAGCACCAACGCATGCCACTCTAACTTATGTATTCTCTGAGGAAAATGTATGTGAAATCATTAATAACAAAATACAACAATATATAAAAAATAATTTATTAGATCATGGAAAAGATATGTATCATCACCAATTAAATTGCCAAATTATCACTGACATTTACTACAAACCAACGGATACTCAAAAGTACATAAAATCCAAACCTAGAAGGTAGAATATGTACCGTCGTGACAAAAAATAAACAAACAAAAAAAAAACCTTCGACAAAGTCGCTAAGAAGAATTACTCGTAACCCTCAATAATCGTCATCAACTTTTAGACGTCTTATGGACTCCTTTGGTATAGCTTTGCTGTTATCTAGCCCCTCAGTTTGGATCTAAGGTCGTTCTGATATCTCGAACTTTTCTTTTGACTAAGGATCAGACGAGTTATAAAGTCGCTGGCTCAGTAATCGTCTAGTATTGTGATTCTTATGAACGAAGAAAGTTTTTATTCTTTTGTCTGTAAGTCGTGGTATAAAAGTATTCGAAAGGATAACCTGTAAGGAAGAAGTTTTTCGTAGTCGCATAAAAAGAAATGAACAACCCCAGTCCGGCTTGATATACGGTATATCTAATAAATGTGGCCAAAATATCTGGTATATTTGGTACATAGGGCTAAAATATCTGGTAATTTAATACAAAATAGTCAAATATTAATATGAGGTAATGACAATTTAGAGACTGCTAAAATTTGTTTTCTGGTTTGTATTTAAAATACATGCATACGTTTGCTCCACACGGGTACACAGATGCGTTTTACTCCGCAATTTTAGTCAGACTCCGTTCACTCGCAAAAAGGAGTTTCTTATATACGTTTTTCGTTTCATCCACGCAATTCATACACAGAATTAAACAGCTGATCCTCCCCAAAACCCAATGATTCAATGATGAAACCCTAAATGTGAACTAACCAATTTGGGTTCAAAAACCATTTCTGCTTTTCGATAAAGACAAAAATATTAAACACTGATCAGCCCTTGATGACATTCCCAGAGTCATCATTCGTATTTTTATTCTAACTACGTATTCAATTTTTACTTTTGAACGGACAATTCAATTAAATACACTTTTGTCAAATACACTATTTGTCAATAGCTTTAGAAATACTTAATTTCCATTACACCTACACCGGGGCGGATAATCTGCTATAGTAATGAATAAGAAAATCAAATTAGCAAGAAAAACACCTTAGAAAAACCTCTACCTCCCAAAGGACTTAGGGACGAAGACCCCTTACCATATGACTTAACATCATCATCATCATCATGTCAAGCAGCCAGCACGGATCTCCCTGACTTTCTCCCACCACCCGCCTCTATCGTCCATCACTCCCGATAGGTCTTCAAGGCTACATCCTGTATCGGCACATAGCTTTGCTCGTCCATGTAAAGGGGTTCACAGGAGTATGTCACTTATGAGTTCGTCCCTACTTCTCCAGCCGTATCTCGCACATCTGGTTCGTCTAACTTTGATAGTTTTCGTGGTGGGTAGTAGGTAGCCGTACATCTGCTGTTTTGTGGGGTATTGCCTCCAGGACTTGTTCAATATTTCTCGCAACATTCTTGTCTAATTACCTTCAATATTTTTCTCTATGCGTTTAGTTAGCGTCGATGAAATGCATGCATATCGCAGTATCGACACGTCCGTTGTTTGGAAAAAAAACTGCCTTTTATTTTATCGGTCTAGCTGTCCATGCCTTTGCTAGTGATCGGAGGACACAACCTCGAAAGAGAAATATGTCTCGTAATTCAATGTGCTATTACACCAGTTCTTTTTTTTTATATAAAGTAGTCTATTTGTGATTTATTATTATTTGCTTTGGTGTAGGTTCATAGTTTTCTCTTCCTTTTCAGAAATTTGGTATTGAGGCATGCTAATCTATTTTCTAGCATGAAATTTGTTAGATGTTCCCCATTTCTGTTTGAGGTGTTGTGTAAGTTGAATTTGTGGTATACGTTTTTAACAACTTGGGCGTCCATGTCTCTACCATTGATGATAAGGTTGTATTTCGGGATGCTACGAACAAGGGCGGATTATAGATGGTGATGAAGTCAGTTTCTTTGCTAACACTAGTAGGGCTGAAGCAGGAGATGATTGTTGCGCTGGGGTTGCCATTAAAAGATGGTACCATCATTCTCGGTTGTATTTTCTCGATGAAGCAGCATGATGGACGTAAAGACGAGCGAACAAACTCTCTGATGGCTCAACACCATGCCTAACCAGGCCTTGTGCTTATGAATCCCACGTTTCAATGGACAGGATCACATTGTACGATCGGGGAACTACTGCTGCTCATCTATAAGGGTGTCTTTTATAGATGATAATAAAAACAGATATAGAAAGATTACCGGGGCTGTCCTCGTGGTGTAATGGTTAAAGCGATGGACTGCCGAATCGTCGTAAGCGAGTTCGTACTCCAGTCGCGCTATTACGTTCACTTTCGGACGGATACCCTTGGGAAAGGTATGAACCCCCTTATCCTCCCAGCTATGGGTTAAATGGTACCACTACTGTTCTTCTGGGATAATAGTTTTGGCATTAAATAACCTACAAAGGTTGATATGCCATTAAACAAAGAAACCAAACCAACCAAACCAAACCAAACCGAAAGATTATCATGACTCGCACTCAAACCACCTGACTTATCTTACAACAAAACAATAAACCAGAACTATTCGCAGGAATATCAAAGAATCTTTCACTGCCGAATTTCAATGATAGAATATAAAACATAGTAGACACAACAAAAATATTAAAGCAAACAAATGAAAAAACTTCAAATACACACCAAACTTGTGGAACGCACTGCACATGGAATTACAAAATGCCAAAAAAAAAAAAAAAAAAAAAAAAAAAAGATGTGGAGCCTAAAATATAATCATTGAAAGAAAATCTTATACCTTCGAAAACTGAAAAACATTCATAAGTGAAAATTTAAGCTACAATTAAAATAACATAGTCAGCATAATCGAATATTTTAACTTTAAAAAATATTCTTCAGCACTGGGCAATTGACCAAAAAATAGAAAAGTCCATGTATAGAAGCATCTTTATGAATACAACAATGGAAACTTGGAAATAATGCCCATATATCAGACTGTTACTTTAATCGGCCTTCGGGCTTTTGACCTTGTGTAAAGTCGTGTCTGGTGGTAGTCAGCGACAAATAACCCATATATCAGACTGTTGACAACTTATTACTTAAAAAAAACGCTAAAAAGCTTCATTAAAAATCTACACTAAACAGAGGCTAACTTCATTCACACACACACACACACATACACACACACAGATACACAGAAAAAGGTACACACACATACACACAAGCAATACCAAAATTCACGCAAACCCATACACAAAAGCAAACATATACACACACACACACACAGAGACTATCTTAAAATATAACTATCTGTAGAGTTAAATGCTGTCTCACAAACATTAACCTCAACCCGTGATATTGAAAAACATATATAATAATATAGATATATATTGATGTGGAAGTATGTATACAGAGAGAGAGAGAGAGAGAGTTAGAGAGAGAGAGAGAGAGAGAGAGAGAGAGAGAACATCTAACTTTGAAAATGTTTACGTATATGGGTGTGTGTGTACGTAGATGTACGTGCACATATTTGAATGTACACACACACACAAACACAAAGTACCAACTTGCACACACATACGTAAAAACACATATCTGCAGAGGCCAGAGGTTTTCACGGACAATGAATTCCCACAGGACATTCACAGACTCAAATCCTGAAATTAAAAAGGATCACATCTGTATTAAAACAATCTTAGCAATAAAATCTGGGACAATGGACCTCCCAAGCCATTATCAATCTCCGGAAAAAAACATAAATTGTGAAAGAAATAAGAAAAACCTTAATACCAAATTCAGATTCATTTGCGAACAAACGTTTAGCACGGTTTCCCTTGATACTCTCTTGACATCTTTTCATTTCACTCTTGTCATGTCATCCAGTAGCTACACTGTTCTAAAGAATTTAAGTCATGGCTGGTTAATCTACTTTAGCGTGTCCATATGTGGAAGTCTACAGAATTTCTTTAATCTGCACTTCATCAGCAGTGTCCAGTAGGTCTTATTCATCTTATTTGGATTGGTAGGCAGGGGATTGTAGAGCTACTGTTTTATACGGTGCTACTTTCAGGATTCTTTCAAATCTATCGATCTATTTATAAATGTGTGTGCACTATGCATATATATCTATATATATGATTATATATATATATATATCTATATATCACGTGTACACACGTATATATGCATGTATACATATGTATACTTGCATACATACGTATTTGCTTATGTACCTGTCGACGCATTTATGAGTACGTCTGTGTTTGTGTGTATGTCTGATTGCGTGTGCGTATGGAATAGCTCATTCATTTAAAATTTTGGTAATTTTTAATGTCTCACAAATTAATTTTCAGCAGTTTGCTTTATTTCTTTATTATTCTAATTCTTTCTTGATTATATACAGTTTAATCTCAAAATGGTAAAGAAGCCATCTGTTATATTCATTCATCTTTGTGATTTTGAGAGGGAAAACTATCGAACTATGGCTCATGACTGAAATGTGGATACATAATTCTGGGAATAGATTCTTTAGCAAAAAGCATTGATTTACATTTACTCTTATCTCGATTTAATTTTTGGATCAAAACAAAACTGACGTAAATTTCTATGGGTGTGCTATACTGTACAAGCACCAAAATAAACCCTTCTTTTTACAAAATGAAAATGATTAAAGAATAATCTAAGATATTATAAAAAGCAAACATGATTTTACATATATTATCCAATATATGATAGTAAGATAAGAATGATGGAATTTTATGCGTTAATATCTTGAGCAACATTATTTGTGCTGTACTATTTGATGAGGGTGAAATGAGGAAGAGGAATATTAGTTATTTACTAAGATTTACTAAGTTGTTGTACAAAACGGGATGTGTATCGTGTGATGTAATGGTTAACCATTACATCACACAATTTACTAAGTTATTTACTAATCTTTGTTTAGTTCTAAGAACGATCTCTAAACAAGCTTGCTAACCTCTACCGAATTGGAGGTACACGATGATTTGAACATTGTACCTTAAATAATGTAACATTGTAAACGAATGAATACAGGTTGGGAAAAGATACGATACACACACACACACACACACACAAACACACACACACACACAAATATATATATATATATATATAAGACATCAACTCAAACAGAAAGTCAAAAATCCTGTTCACTGGGCTATATGTAACATATATGGTTCATATGACACGCTAGTGCGATAAGCAATTAAAAAAAAGTTGACCAAATCACCAGGATCCATTAGTCATCAGAGTGGTCACAAGAGTGTATCAGGCATGCTACCACACAGGTGGGTGTGGGAGCTCAGTGCTCTGAGACCCCCTCTATCCCCCAAAATTTTTTCGATCCACTTTCTTTTGTAGCTGGATACACCAGCAGGAGAAGTTGTAGCGTAGACTAAAGAAAGAAAGCATCATTCAAAGATTTTGTTTGGTTGGGTTTGGTTTGGTTTCTTCGATTAATGGCATATCAACTTTCCTCAATTATCTAAAACTAAAATAATCCTTGTTATAGAACATCAATGATATTATTTAATCCATAGCTAGGGAATAAGGAGGTTAATACCTTTCACAAGGATATTTGTCCGAAAGTGAATAGCGCGAGTGGAGTTCGAAATCACTTTCTTCTAGCACTTTAGTCATTACGCTACGAGCATCCCCCTTTTCCCAAAGATCTGGGAAGCATTGGTTCCTCCTAGAACAAAAATCTACCCTCTACTTTGGGTCCATCATCCATTTCCACATTTTTCTACTATTTCAGTAAATGAACGAACGGAATTATCAACAGAGTTTGTGGCGAGTTTTTTTTTTTATGTTTCCCACACCCACTAGCCGATCATTATGGCAGTTGTCGGTGATTATGCAACAATAACATCTTTAGCTACGGATATAGAAAAATCAGTTAATAACCATGAGTCCTATTGTACACTTCTTATCGACCTAATCTGCGTATATTAAAAACATACTTAACAACGGAAATTTTGTCATACATTACTAATCCTTCTTTGATCGGGAAATAAAGTATATGTGTCGAGAATCATTTGTTAGGAATATTTCAAGATACTAGAAAATACTCTAGGAAGATCTGCTTTGTATTATGAATGAAGCCTGGACTGACATGAGAAAATAGCAAATCTTATAAAATCGATACCTAAAATAAGTTAATATTTTAAAACATTCATTATGTCGACGGCATTCTAATTTGTATGATGAAACATGAGTGAATCGTTCAGATCTTTAAAAAAAGAGCATTGTTTGAAAACAGTCTGGTACATTTTTATTTTCATGGCACAACGCAAATATATATATATATATATATAGGTATTTGTGTATTGATATAAGTAACTTGACATATATGCCTAGATATACCTACATCCTCCATTGCTTCTATTGTACTCAACTCTATTACGCTGAAAAATATCCGTCGAAAAGTGATAAATACAATGAAGGCAAACAGATGGCAAAAAGACGAGCCTGAAATGAATAGCGAGAATATAAAAGCGAAAATAGTAAAGGTAAAAAAGAAAGGCTAATTTATTTCTGAAGCCATTACTTGTAACAGGAAGATATTACGGTTATCAACAAGATGGCTACGATTATTCTCACTGTGTCCAAGTGGGAGACTCGTCATTCGCTGGGACATTTATGGGTGTACGCAAAAGATAAGTATTTAGCATTTGTACGTCTATCGTTTGTTCCTCAAAGTTAAGAGGAAATCATGAGAGAAGTTAGAAAAAAAAAGAAAGAATAGAAATGAGAAGACAAAAAGGCAAAAAGAAATAAAATATTATGGAAGTGAGAAAACAGGAAGTGAGAAAATATCAAACGTTAGCTCATGATAGAAAGAAGGAAATTAAAAGAAAGACAGAAAGATTTAAATGAATGATGGAAGACAGAATAAGTGACAATAAGAGAGAAATAAGATCAGAGGATTGAAAAATATTAACGGGAATAGAATAAAGAATACTCATAAGACATAAACGAAGGAAAAACTGAACAAAAAAAAGAAAGAAAGAAAGAAAGAAAGAAAGAGTGGAAGAAAGAAAAAGAAAATATCGAAAATATAGATAAGAAAATTTGACTGCGATGAAAATGTAAGAGAGAAAAAAAGATAAAAGAAATAAATAAAGAAAGAAGTTCAGAGAAGAGATTATAGGAAAAAGTAGAAAGAATAATTAAGAGTATATTAAAAAAGGGAAGAGAAATAGGAGTAAAATTGGATATGAGAGATGCACAGAAAGAAAGAAAGAAAGAAAGAAAGAAAGAAAGAAAGAAAGAAAGAAAGAAATAATTACTTACTGGTATTGCTTATCTGAAATCGCGAAAATTCTTAAGAAAAATCAGAACGGCTTTCTAGGAATCAATCAATAATTTCACAGATTCAGATTATTCATCAAATCATCGAAAGAGTCTTTACAAAAATCTCCAATCAACACTAATATTCGCAGATTTCTCCAAGGAGTTCAATTCCATACACAGAGAAAGGATGGATCAAATTCTTCCAGCATATCTTCACGCCTAAGAACCTGTTTTACAAAAGCACAAAAACCATGGTTCATTTTCCTGACAGTAGAAGAAGATATGATAAAAAAAAATGAAAAACAGTTATATCGGCCTCAAAACATACAGAAATGTCTAAGTTTAAAGAAAAATATTGTCTACTAAATGGGTGAAGTTGTTGCATATACCACAATGGTGTTATGATCCAGAATCTGAGTCCAGAAATTTGATTGTTCTTTTTGTTCAAGCAGGTAAGCCGTACTAACTTTGGATACTGACGCAACACTATGTTACTGATAACCATTTCCCTGCAATTCAATTCGGTAGAAAGTCATTCTAGTGAGGCTATAAGCCTTTTTTCGATCCTAATTAAAAGGCATTGATAATGAATGCAGTCAGGTAAGTATCACCAAATTGAAGCCTGCCACGATACAATCTCCCTAACTGTCATTTGATCTTCATCCATTTATTCCTTAAAACCTAAAAGTAGATATTTGTGTTGCTACCTTTGAGTATGCGATACATAGTCAATTTTCAAGTGTAGTAAAACTTGTTTGAATTAAGAATTTTCCTTTTCGTGGACAGTTTGCCTAACCGAGACTAAAGAATCCAGTCTACTATATTTACTTATAGTTAGAGGGAGAACAGATGGTTTCATGCCTTCCGCAAGTGAAATATACACAGGCTTTGGTCAGGTTTTGAACCCGAGTGGCTGATTCCATTTTTACCCCAATAATCGTTATGCTAAGCGCATTCACACCAAAGGAGTAGATACAGCTGTGGCCTGAACCCAACAAGCAAATCTCTATTTTAATATTGCTATTGACCTGCAACAATACACCAAATCAGTCTATGAAACAATAGATTATAACATCTTACAATTTCAGCATATTTTAGCTATAAGCCCAGGGTTGGAGAGGAATTTTCTTCGAGCAACATTGGCTTTGCGGGAGTACAGGTTGTGAGAGTCATGGAATGAGGGACACTGACTTGGTTGGGAGCTCAGCATTGAAAGGTTAAATGAAGTTTAATCTATTTTATTAAACTTATCTCAAAATCCAAAGATTTATGTATGTTCAACAGTGTCAGATGTTGGTCTTCGATTATTGTAAAAAGTCAGGAATATAAATGTAGCCAGACAAGACATAATCTTCCTAATTTCTCTTTACCTCTACATTTGTTATTTTTCAAATATACTCTCTAAATATATTCTACGAAACTTTTTGAAACCGTGTAAGTGTATGCAAAGTGTGTTTACTAGACAGGAATACTTTAGAGCATATAAATGCTTGCAAATTGTATTTATTAGATACGAATACTTGATATCATATAACTGTTTGCAAAGAAATAACTTTCGGCAAAAAAGTTCAATTAAAAAAAAAACAACTGTAGTTGAACATTGAAAATATAGTTGGGATTTCTTGCTAGAAATAACCTAAGAGTAGTTGATATGCCGTTAAATAAATTAATAAAATAAAGCAGAAATTTGTCAGAAAAACCAAACACAAAAAAGATAAGAAAGCAATCCAAATACAAGTAACGGAATTCAGAAAGTTCTTTCTCATAGTTCTTCCGTGTTTGATTTTCTGCCGCCCTTAGCTAGATCAGGCATTGTCTAACATTTTAGACCTTTCGGGAAACACTTGATATCTCACTGACTCTCACACATGTACAATAAATAAATAAATGAATAAATAAATAAATAAACAAATCTTTTGACCTGAAACTTCCATCTGGATTAGTGACGGAAAACTTCATATCAAATTGGTAAAGACTGTTGTTCTCTATCCCTTCTTCCCCTGAGAATATCACTCTAGAAATAGGGGGACACAAAAAGGAAAAAAATATTTTGTGTCTTCTGTTTAGTTAGAAGAGAAAGAAGGAAATAGAATGAGAAGGGCGTAAATGAATCGAATCAGGCAAAGAAAGTTTGAAAAAAGAGAAAAAGAAAGAGACTATTTAAAATAAGAAGAAGAAGAAGAAGAAGAAGAAGAAGAAGAAGAAGAAGAAGAAGAAGAAATGAATGAATGAATAAATAAATAAATAGAATAAAAAAAGAAATAGAAAGAATCAGAAGAGAATGTAGAAGAAAGACATTATGGGAATAAGCCGAAGGAAAATAAAATGAATAAGGCAATGTAAAAGAAATAAAAAAAGAACGAATTACAGAAAAATAGAAAGAAAAATAATATTAATATATCTAGCAGAAGAAGAAGAAGAAGAAGAAGAAGAAAGAAAGACAGAAAGAAAGAAAGAAAGAAAGAAAGAAAGAAAGAAGCATTAGTGAAGAAAACAAATAGAATAAAGAAGGAATGAAGAAGAAAGATAATCTGTTGAAGAAAGAGATCACAAGAATAAGAAAAAATCAAAGAAAATTAGAGGCGCAAAAATAAAGGAAATAATTCAATGTAGAAGAAAGAAAATAAGAAAGAGAATTAGAGCGAAATGTAGTAAAATTAATGAAAAATATATCGAAGCAAAAAAGGATAAAAAGGAAACGCCATAAATAATGTAAAAAAGAAGAGACCCCCCCTCTATCCATTTCCTTAGGAAGATTTGTCAGTACTACAGGAATTGGTTAGTCAATATATATATATATATATATATATATATATATATATATATATATGCATCAAAATCATTTAGTAAATGATCAAATTGGTATGAATGGATTCTGTCCGCGATTCAGTAAGAGAATCTATTGCTATTTTATTGGGCTTTGATGACCAGTCGAATTGTTTCCAACAAAACATTACGCTCTCATCAATGTGTTAAATCTTTGCAGCAATTTTGCGTTTTGATTTTGAACCCTTTTAGTGACACAAGACGTATCTATATACAATGGCCAGTTAAATCAACTCGTAGTCCAATTTGTTTGTCTTAGATTAATCCCCATCGCGTACGGTCATCCCCTCTATACTTGAACAAGATGTAGGAGACATACATAATTGCTCTAGTTCAAATACTGGACGAAACTGTTCATATTTCATTTCGAGCTAATGCTCTTATGGGAAAGCATGAATCTTTTACTTCTCGATATAGCTATGGATAAATAGTAGCACTGACTGTGCTTTTTACCCTTAGTATAGTAAGGAAAACGTCTTTTAAAAACTAGCCACGTTTTAGATACTATCCCTGGGAGAATTATTGGATAAATAATACCAGTGTAAGATTAAATTAGTCGATAATATTCGTGATTGGCTTGATTTATTTTTCAATGGTATTTCAATCCTCCATAGGTTATATAAGTCAAAATTTGATTCGTATGTAAATGTTTGGTGATTTTAATAACTAAGTTTTCAACATTCTATTATGATAATATTCATCTCACTTTTGTATTTGTCTATAAGAATCCTTCGTTTGCAAACAGTTAAAAATAAGTATTCTTAAAACAAAATGATTTTCACATAGTCATACGGCTTCAGAAATCCTAAAATAAAAACTAGTAAGTATACCCAATCATTTCGTTTCAAGTAACTACACTTGTTTGGTAAAATTATTATTTGTTTGCACGCCGTTATATGCTATCAGGTATGCTGATCTAGAGAAATGATTTGTATGATTTCAGTTGTTCCTATCTAATATGTTGTACACGATTACATGGTTACTGGTAACTATTCCTATTTAATAGGAATAATGAATTATTTACACTCAATGATATGACATCAAGTATACCTATCTAATGTAAAGTAATGTACATACAGTTGTAGAGAAGAGAAGACCACCGAAGAGACGGGACAAACAGAAGTGACTTATCGGTGAAGGTAAAGCAATATAAGTACCGGCCCAGCGGCATTTATGGGTTACCACTTTGGACCATGCTACAACCGAAGTATATGGGTTCAAGAATTCCTATCTAATACTCGTAATTTTCGAATATATCTATTTGATCCATACTTAGGAACATAAAGGTTCTGTCACTTTGGGCCAGAGAGAAGCTGGGAGTAATAGCAACTGGGAAATTATTACTTTTTCGATTTCTATAACTGATAGCTCATCACTAGATGCACTTTAGAGTTATAGCCAGGACAACTTTTTGTTAGCTTGACCTATATGACAAAGAAGTAGCCGGCATATTTTTTGTACATTGACAGTTTTTATTTGTAGGTTGATAAGAACATTTCGTAGTCTCTATTTTAAGTTATACAGTTTCGCTGGATTTTATCATTAAGTTCAAAGCCTTGAATAATTAGACAGGATATTAAAAATAAATGACACCTTTTTTCAGTTTAAGAAATCAGACATTCGATGTCTGCAACAGATAAAATAGATATATAAATGTTTTCATGGAAGCATATCTGTCGAATAAAGGCCTGTAAAAAGCAAAAAATACTTTTGACACAGACTAATATATGTAATCATAATAAGGTGGAAACACATGCAGTTATTAGCCATATGAATTCGATCATTTTTGGAAGAAAATCATTTTAAAAGTATTTTTGACATTTCTCATGATGATAACAACAACAACAACAACAATAATAATAATTATAATGATGATAATAAGTGCGCTTGGAACAAGTCTATAAAGGTTAGGTAAGGGTACTGGAAGAGCTGGATATCGGAGAAAGTGCCAAGACCATTCAAACTATAGCATTACTAAGATTGCCCAGAACACTGAGCAGAGCTCGGGTGACGATGAGGGTTTTGAGGGTGTCACTTCGACTCCAGCAAAAAAAATTAAAAAAAAAAAAAATTAGCTAACACTGGTGTGAAAATTCGCAAGGAATAATAATAATAATAATAATAATAATAATAATAATAATAATACAAACGGATCACCTAATCCCTGCCAGACGACCCGACTAGTAGTAGTCACCACCCCACCGCAAAAACAGCAAAGAACCTGCCGAATAGAGAAGTTTATCGTCCTGGCAGACCACAGGGTGAAAATAAAAGAAAGCAAAAAGAGTGATATGGGGATCATGAAATCAGTTTCCAGACATTTTTCGTATAGCCACTTTTATTGATAGTACACATATGAAACTCTAGTCCCTTTGAAGTAATCTCCTCCGGCTGCAGTGCACTTGCTGTACCGTTCTAATAACTTCTGGAAGGCCCCATGGAAATCTTCTTGTGTGAGCGTATCAATGACCTTCGTCACAGCCTCTTTCATCTCCTCAATTGTCTCATAACGACAGCCTCTGAGCTTAGGGAATAACCAAAAGTCACAGGGAGCAAGGTCTAGACTATAGGGAGGCTGAGGAACTTCCTATCATGTCTATTTTGGTCAAATAGTCTGTGACAAGGATGGAGTTGTAGACTGTTGCATTGTCCTGGTGGAAATGCCACTGACCCGATTTAAAGAGTGCTGGCCTCTTCCGTCGGAATCTCTTGCTGAACTCGCTTAAAACCTCAACATAGTAACCCTAACCCTAACACTTTGGCCAATCAACTCTGATGCATTGACTTCCGTACTCCTCCCACACCTCTCATCATCTCTCACAGACTTCCTGCCTTCCTTGAATCTCTTATGCCACTCAAAAACTGATGCTCGATTCATGCAAGATGGTCGAAAAGCAAGTTTAAAACATAATTTTATTGCATATCGTTCTTCTAAAGTGTCCTCACGTCCAGATTGTATTTTAAAAATTCACCAGCTGTAACAATCAGGTTTTAGTAGGGTGTATTCCAATTTCTGTTCAAGCTATTCATTTGAACCTGAAATCATAAAAATTGGTCAGTCATCTTATAAGATGTTTAGCAATAACATAGTGAATTTTCAAGAGTCTACGACGAGTTTAAATGCCTGTACAAAAAAGTCTGGAAACTTATTGAATTCACCACGTATGTACCAAGACCTTGTAAGAGAACTAAAAAATCATGGAACATGAAGGTGATTACTCTTCTGGGGACAATCCCTAAATGACTGGTAAAGAAACTGGAAGACTTGGAATCAGGGGGACAAATAGAGACCACCCACTGCAGCATTCTTAAGATCGGCCAGAATACTGAGAAGAGTCGGAGGAGACTTGAGGAGACTTGCTCTCATTCAAACTCCATTGACAAATCCTCAGGTAACTCTTGTGTGAAAAGCTTTCAAAGAAGTAAATAATAATAATAATAATAATAATAATAATTATAATAATAATAATAAGAAGAAGAAGAAGAAGAAGAAGATGTAACTGCACAAGTAAATTATCAAGATTGCGCATAATATGATTTTTATAGGGCCACGTAAGAAAGCCCAATGAGAAAAATTGTATCTCTATTATTAGCAGTTCTCAATTAAACCATCATAACCAAGTATGTAAAAGCTAGACTATATAAGAATCAAGTATACAGTATGCTTGGACAAAACAGAGAAAGAAATTAAACGATAAACCATACAATGAGTAAATTAAGCAAACTGGCACCAATGGACAATAAAAAGCACCATCGACTCGGTGATGAAGGTGATTAATAGGGAATTGTGGAAATGACGACAATTTGACCCATACAAACAAATATATACACAGAATAGAATCTCTCACAAAGAGAAAATTCAGAAAATCTCTCGGTTTTGATGTGACAAATGGATCGTTCAATTCAAGTTTGAAGATCAGATCTAGTTTTATTTTATGAAAAGAAAAGAAACTGACAACTAGTAGACTTCGAGGTTTCAGTAGAACACACAATGAAAATAGATGATAGTAATTCGAGGACCTTGGCAGAGAACTGAAAAAAGTTATGAAAAATGAAGATAAATGATGAAAAATTATATCAATCATAGTATGAGCCGTTAGAACAATATCGAAGAATCTGGAAAAAAGACAGTGGGATTGGAAGTCCGAAAAATAATCAGCAACGCTACTTAAATCTTTTAAGAAACTGATATGAGTCCTGCAGAGTTGAAGTACTTGTTGCCGCTCATGTTTAATAATAATAGTAATAATAATCATACTTTTAATAGACAAATGTTTGGATATACTGATAAATGTTTCATATACAAATCAGAATGTGTCCAAGTAAGCGAGAGTCATAAAATTCTCTGGGATTTTTAGAAACAGACGGATTACATAATCCCAGCCAGAATACAAGTCCTATTGTTAATTAACAAATAAAAAAGAACTTTTAATCTACGGGATTTTGCTATTTCAGCGGACCACAGAGTAAAAGCAAAAAAAAGGACCCCCACCAAAAAAAAAACCAAACCAAAGAAACAAATACCTGGATCTTGCAAGAGAACTAAAGAATGTGTGGAACATTAGAATAAATGAATAAGAATATACAGAGGAAGACAGATTATCGCAACCCGAAACTTTACAGACAGCACAAGCATCAACAGAACAACGATAACTAGAAAACAAAAATAGGCAGAAAAGCAATTGAATAGACATTCAAGCGACAAACAAGCAAAATCTTTCACGAGAAAACTTGGACATGATATTTTCAAGTAAATCTTCAAATGTTAGAATTTCACTGTTTGAAGTAAACGTCATTTATTTTTAAAGTGAACCAATAGCAAAATTTACGTAAAAATAAAAACTTTTCGCTTACCAGTTACATATTTTATCTAACATTTGGGATTAATTCAAAGCACAAATATTTTATTCAAGTTCTGTCTGATTTTAACGATAGAAATGGATAGTCAATGCTCCTTCGCAATACATCAAACCCCTCTTTACTTTTATAATCAACATTTTATTTTGAAAAAAAGAATATGCTAAAAGGGAGATAATTCTTAACTCATAAGATATTTCTTTCATTTTACTCTATAAAAACGCGGATGATTATTATAGCAGGCATATGTCATGTGTGTCGTCGCCCCAGTTTAGCGTGACAACGAGATTATTTATGTTCCAAACAGATGAAACTATATTCATAGATCGATTTTCAACATTATCGAATTGATCTTTTATGGTTTTGCTGAAATAAAAATGACAATAAATGCCGTTTGTTCTTTCCACTGTGAACGGGAATCAATATTTCTCTTGTTTACGCAAAAATGTTCTTCGGTATTTATTAACGCCATCCTTTCAGCGGATTTTTAAGTATAAAGCAATTTTGACATCAATAGAAATATATTTTCAATAACGATAAAATGCACTGCATGCACCGTGGCTCATGTGGTAAACACACACACGCGCGCACGCGCGCGTGTATGAGTGTGTGTGCTGACTTCTTTACTATCGAGTGGTTTGATCCAACTAAGGCAAGAACAAAATGTTTTCACATTTTTCGATGATAATCGACGTATGAAATGAACCCGTAGAGCCAATTTCTAATCCTTGACAAATCTGTTTAGGTTTAAATCATCGAAACATATAACGAAACATGATATTGTGGGACTGCGGTCCTATGCTTCTTAAGGTGTCCACAGATTAACTGCCACTTGTAAAGTTTCTATCAGTTAAATCGTAGCCTAACTACTTATGAGTTTTGTATTTTAGGGTTATAGCTGTATTTGGGAACTTTACAAAATAATCAAAATTGGAAATTTATGAAGGAGTCAAGACCAGTCAGGGATCCCACACTGAGAGCATCAGTTAGAATTCTAAAGCGAATGTAGAAAGTTTGAGTATTCGCCCAACACCTATGTCACGGACAGGATATATATATATATATATATATATATATATATATATATATATATATATATATATATATATATATTTTACTGTTATATATATATTACATATTACTGTTATATATATATATATATATATATATATATATATATAACAGTAATATGTAATATATATATAACAGTAATATATATATATATATAACAGTAGTATATATATATATATATATATATATATATATATATATATATATATATATAACAGTAGTATATATATATATATATATATATATATATATATATATATATATAACAGTAATAGTCGATTTCACATTACGTTCATGCTTACACCACATTTTTCAACAAAGTTTCCGTTCAGCAAACGTCATTACATCCAACGTTATATTACTCAGCAACGTCATAACAAAAGAACGTGAAATTAGTAAATTTTTTCTTAGAAATATTTTTAGATAAAGAAAATATATTAAGATTAACTATAAAAATAATAATTCTCATCATCAAGTTGTGCTGATATCACGGATTAAAGTCATTGTAATTTTCTTATCAGTTCTCGCCAATATTATAGATGTATGGTTGTAGTTTCCTGGCTGATCTATTTGATCCAGTCCGCTGACTTATGTAGTCTGAATTCACTAATTAAAACAATGAGTAAATTCATACTTCCGATCGCTCTAAAAAGAAAAATATAATTTTCAATCCATTCAAAAAAGCACTCACTGCTCCTGAACAAAAAAAAAGAGCTGGTATGAAATCTAAAATATTCAACTACAAAGTCCATAAGTTGAATCAAATGGCGACACTTTTCAACTTACTCTTTAATGCTTATATATATATATATATATATATATATATATATAGAGAGAGAGAGAGAGAGAGAAAGAAAGAGCGAAAGACAGATTGATCGAGAAACAGACTGACAGAAGTAAAAGAATTTAACCGAATCCCCTGATTAAAACTGAAAGAAAATAAATTTATTTCCTATCACTCCTAAGTTAAAAATGGATGTAAATTTTATTATATACTTATTTGTGCATCACAAGGCTGTGTAATATTATATAACTTTATAATTAATTTAGGTATTTCAGATAACACATCGAATTTCTATTCCTAGCGTCACAAAATGGATTTCAGATCTCTTCAAAAGACTTCATTTAACGATTACTTTTTTGTTGAGTCACCAAATGGACTGAATAATCAATAATAATATTTTTTACTAAAATAACATTTGATAAGACGATGGACATTGGAATGAATATTATCGAATTGCTCGCAATGAAAAACGAATTTATATAATAACCAAAGTTTATCAGCCATTTCTATTTGTCACTTCTTACTAATAACTATGCATTTTCAAATAAAAAAAGGGAATTCAATTTTTAATCAGGGGCAAATTATAAACTGGCTGTTTGAACCTGGGAAAAGATCATTTAAACAGAATTATCAACAAAATTTACTCACAAAAATGCAATATAGAATTCATTGATTTATTTTTCCCATAGATTTAAGTACTTCAAGGAAAATAATGAAAGGGAAAGGCATGGGCAAATAAAACGTAGTTGATGAAAGAAATAAAGAAAGAGATGGAGAGAGTAGGGGACATAGGGGATAAGAAGATGAAGAGGATTTATGAAAATCATTATAAGACTTATTTGAGAGAGCTGCTACTACTGGCAAAAATTATGGAATTATCCCATTTAAAAAATGTTGAATTTCTAAAGTTTTTTTTTGTTTATCAGTGATATTGATATTATTAATGTGATTATTGAACAGTTTCGGTACATGATGAAGAAGAAATGCATAAACACTGATGCCAGAAGATAATGGGAATAATTAAAGTCAAAACATCAATAATTGTGTTTAATCGAAATTACATTGAAATGTTGAATAAGAAGGAGTCACTGAAGACTGTCATGTTAAACCCTGTACCAGAAAATTCAACGGTTATTAGTAATTTTCTATTTCGTAATTAAATTATCTTTAATTTTGGTGAGCTTTTATTAAACTACTACATGATTTTATGTTCCTCCATATATTGTCCTGTGTCCTGTTTTTATCTTTATTATTATTCTATTTTATAGATGAAAATCTGCTGATAATGCTACTCGTTTTTACACAGGGACCATTACAATGATGATACTGAGTATAGATACATATATATATATATATATATATATATATATATATATATATATATATATATGCTCCCGTATGCTGAAAAGTTCTTTGCACGACTGAAAAGAAAAATGGCCTCGAGTCATGGGATGTGTACGTATTCTTTTCAGCGCAGCCCCACACTGCTTGTCTGTCTGTCTCTCGATCAATCTGTCTTTCCCTCCTTCTCTCTTTCTCTCTCTCTCTCTCTCTATATATATATATATATATAAGCATTAAAGAGTATGTTGAAAAATGTCGCCATTTGATTCAACTGATGGACTTTTTAGCTGAATATTTTAGATTTCATATCAGCTCTGTTTTTGTTCCGGAGCATTGAGTGCTCTTTTGTTAGAAAATAATTATTAGATTTTTCTCATAGATTCTCTTCGTATATATATATATATATATATATATATATATATATATGATACAATTGCTAAGAAAAATGTATGTGTCTGAGTGTCTTTTTTATCGACATTTTGCTATGCAAATGGCGTCGTAACGCCCTTTCCATCAAAATCGTCATCTACACTATGTAGATTCCCGCCACTAGGAGAATCAATTATTGCTTTTATTCTGTTTTTAAAGAATGTATTTTCCGCACGTTTTCTTAAAAGAGTAAGTTATAAATTTTAGATTAAATCTTCATACTCCAATACACTTTTTATTGATAAAATGACTCTCTTATAAGTGAGAGAGGGATTCATATGAAAGCTTCTAGATTTCTATCCGCCATTTTAAGCTCTCTGATTCCAACCGTTTTTTTTAGTATTTTTGTATTTTTAATTTTTTTTTCTTTACACACGATTCAGCCAAACGTAATAACTAGAATAGTTGCTCTGTTGAGTGAACAAGCATTGTCTTTTTTGTTTATTAAATTTTGATCTAAATTTATAAAAGTAAAACTGATGAAAGTTTTTTATAATTTACATAGAAAACTTTCTCCTTATGTATTTCTATGCATAGCCATAACACAGCAAACACGTCATATCACAGCAAGTTTTATTTTTATTAAAGCAATACACTTAAAATGCCTAAACCTATAGGAAAACGATTTTTCATTAATTTCTTAGGTTCAATCTCATTTTTTTAAAAAGATCCACATTTTCATTATGTATATATGTGTGTGTGCGCGCGCGTGTGTGTGTGTGTGTGTGTGTGTGTGTGTGTGTTACCATCAATAATAATTTAAGTCATATTAATTGATTAGCTCTGGTGGAGCCCATTCCTCTCCAGGTTTCCAACTGGGTTGAATTTAGTTTTTCTTCTCCTTGACCTGATGTCATAAAAAGTTTAAAGAAGTCAGTTTGTCTTATTATATATACCCATACCTACTTGGCTAAATTGTTAGATTCATATCATCCCCGGGGTTATTTGCGTTTATGAAATAACAGCCCAATACAAGATTTGAGTCCACTTTCTTCTTCGATGTTCATGTTCATAGTGATGGAGTTGTATTCTAAACTTTTTTAGTTGTAGTACAAAGCAACATGTATGGGTCGTACTTTGTAATTAGCACTCGCTGCCAATAATCTGGTTGTGGGACAAAACTGAGCGAAATTCTATCAAGTGGTGTAGGTTCTTAAAAAAGAGCCTGGAAGGCATTCAGCAAAGGGAAACCTCCCTAAATGCTGGTGTCAGGTAAACGCCCAAGGGCCATCAACTTGATAAGTAAGAGGCAGGTTGGCCTCAATAAAATACCGAAATAGATGTATGAATTGTAGGACGTGTGGACAGTGTAATCATTTGTTCACCAGACGTGCAATGAGGAAATATAAGAAGTGTTGAAAGTCAGGGCATATAAAACTGCATTGTCCCAGAAAAGTCAAGTGGAGCCGACCCAAAGAGATCTCTCCATGAAAAGAACGTCAAACCTTCCAGTAGGAAAAAGAGAACTGAGACGATACTTGTGATGGCAGGTTTCTGTTGCCGATGCCCAAATAAAGATGGTTAGATTCATATCTTTCCCCAGGTTATAAGCGTATATGAAATAAAAACAGCCCGATTCAAGATTTGAGAGATCGAGATGGGAAGATCGACATGAGAAAATCAGAGAACAAGATATAAGAAGAAAAAAGCCCGAGTCTTTTCCATATATATACAAAAGAAAGAAAACTTACCTATAAGATAAATAAAGTAAAAAGGCCAGTAATGATCTTGATAGATACAGGGGGCTCTGTTTCCTTAAAAAGAATCGATCTCTATAACCGATTAAGGATGAGAGAATATTTGCAGAAGATGAATTTAGTGAACAGACAAGCTGTAGGTAGAGATATGATGATTAGAGGAATGATATGGCTACCAATAAAAGTAGGAGTCACGGCTAACCACAAGTTATACGTAGCCTTTAACGTGTCTTCTGAGTTGTTAATAAGTGAAGATTGGTTGAGGGTCCAAAAGGTGTTATTGCCACTGATGGCTAAATGGGATATAAAGTTACCAGGTAGAATAGGCGTTTCTTGCAGAAGAAGAATAGCCACGAAGAAGTTAAAGAATCGATAGATGGCCCATATTTTTTAAGCATAGACCAGGTGACAATGGTCTGGAAAATTGTTTAAGGATGGGGACTTGATAAAATAAAGTAACTGGTAAGAAAATGTAAAACTGATGCATTAGGGTCTAGCGCATCATAGAGTCAGATTTATGCGTGAAGTAATCACAGGGGTGAACGTTCAAATGTTTTAAAGGAGATGGAGATGGGATAAAGAGCAATTGTCTTGCAAAACCGTTGACAATTTCTATATTACCAAAATCTATGGGTTTATGATGGCTATTGAAAGTTATATAAAGATGGAATAGTCAAAAATATATGGAGAAAATCCTACAAAGACAATAAAAGTAATACCCTAGAGTCTATGATAGTATTACTGTTGGGGCGCCCAGCATTTGGAATATTAATCTCTCGCGTGCCATATTATCAAGGGAAAGAACATTTCGAAGAGAAGGGGTTATTTATGGAACTGATTGAAACAAATATAATAGAACAAGAAATTCCCTAGTACAACATTAAAGAAGATGCCTAAATTATTAAAGTTTGTCGAGAAAATGCATTTTGAACATTTAAAGACGAAATTACATTCGATTGAAAGAGTGGAATCGGTTTGGAAGGATATTTCAGAGACCATAATAAAATGTTCAACTCTTCAAGAAACTTTAGTAGCTATAGCAGAGGTAATACCAGCATTATGGGCGCTGGGAAGACGTAAGAAAGGAAGAATCAAACAAGATATATCAGCAGGCGTGTGCGTAAAGACGAAAGAGGGATGTCGTTAAGTGTTCTTCACGACACCATGCCTAATTTGGTTGAAAAGGATTCCACAAAAAAATGAAGAATGAAATCACTACCCACATAAAAAAAAAATTAAAACCTACTGTGAAAGGAAACGGAAGAGAAAGGCTAAAAAATAAAAAAGGATAACTTCATGAATTAAATTTAAGGGTTGTTGTGAGCCCTTGACTTAATGGATTGTATTATCAGGAGTGTTACGAGCTTACATGAAAAACTTTTTGATTTGTTTAGTCGAAGATTGAGAGGATACTAATCACAGTAAACAAATAGAATAGGCAGAAATACTCATTCGCTTGATGACAGAAGAATAGGACATTTTGATTTCTACTGTGTGTTTTGAAGAAACTTGAGGGGAAAATATTAAATAAAATGGAAAAAAATATCAAAGTGTATAATAAGAGAAGAGGAAGGACCTTTTGATTCTCACTGCATGTTTAGTGGAAATTTTGTTACATGAAATACTTTGTTTCACACGGAAAAAAAAGTTTTGAATCCCAAATGACAAAGAATAAGAAAGTGATGTAGCTGTGGAATTTAGAGGAAGGGAGGTTAATCAATTAAAAGTAATCTCACTGATTAAAAATAATAGTCGTACTCTTAAGAGAATTGTTATTGCCTAAATATCATTTGGATAGACATAGAAAAAAAATTGGAGACAAAAAATGAGATAATTTGGACAGGTATTAGGATCAAGGCAAAATATGTCTGGTTTATTCCTGAACTGCTAAAGAAGGAAACAGATTTGCTTTCCTTAAGATAATTACCAGGTTGGTCTGATAAGAAAATTTTGGTTGCTCAACATTATTTGGACTTCTATCATTTGGAGAAAAAATTCTGGCTCTTTATGAAAATTTGTTATTTGCTTGAGTGTTGCTCTACATGAAGCCTGGTGTATGTTCACCTCGGGGACAATTTCAATTTTTTCTAATTCTTTTTTCATATTATTAATCGATTCAGGATTTGTGTTGTACTCTTTTCGTTCCCATATTTTACTCCAAAATTCTTTTACTTCTTTTATATTTGGTTGTTGGTTTGTTCTTGTATGCTTTCGACCATCTAGTGGGTAGAATTTTCTTGGGTCATTTTCAAAGGACTTTTTTGCTTGTATTGCTTGAGTCGATCCCAGTATATTTTGAGTCTTCTTTCCGTCGCCAGCATCTTTTGATTTTCTCCCTTGAGCTAATGTACTTGTCTGTGGTTGTATTTTTAGGGTCATTTTATTCCTGTGGTCCCTGCGTTTTACTTTCTTTAGCAGTTTTGCTTGCTATTACAGGTGGTTTATTTGTACTTTGAGCCTCTTTTCCCATCCAGCTTTTGTATTTCTGCTCAGAATCTTTATAGGGATACTAATTTTATCACTAAATAATTTTGTTCATGCGTAGATTAACTCATTCAGTTCTGTGATGTTGTCTGTTGGGATATATTGCAATGATTTATATACTTTTTCGGTTTTTGCTTTGAATTTTACTCGTCTTGATTTCTTAGGCATGATGATGTAGTCTTTTATTTACTCATGATTATCAATTCTACACATTTTCTGTGTTCCTGTGTTGTCCTTTATGTTGTGATGATAGATTATGAGATGGTTTGGTGATCAATATTCTGTGTTTCAATTCGTTTAGGTAGGAGGCTCTCTTTGAGAATATTCTTTGCGATGTGTCTGTTTACATATTTCTAGTATTTAAATATCAGAAATCGGGCTTTTCTATCAAAACGATCCTCGCTTGGTCGGCAAGTCTTTGACTTATCGTATCAAATTTAGCGGATTCAGCCCAGAACTCCCTTACCCTTTTCCTACATTCTTTTAGTGTTGGATTGCTCTTCAAATTTTGTTGTCTTTTCAATTCAACTTTTTCATGTGGTGTCTTTCAGATGCGTCGTTCTAATGATATTTGATACTTGAAATTAGAACAGTCAATATTCGCCGGACGTCGATCGGGCATTTCATGTTGGCTATCAAGGTTGTGTCTGCCGATCATGACACTCAGATCTGTCATCTAAATACCCCGTTGATTTGGATTTGGATTTTTTTCATGAGTAGAATATTGTCGCTATATCAGAACCATGGGTTGATTATTACCTGTGCTACTTAAACAGATGTGACCTCGTACTCTTCAGTAGGTCACCCCAAAAATTACAAGTATTGTTATTATTATCACTATTGCAAGAATTTCAAAAATTGTAGTAATCCAAAATAACGGTGTTAGTCAGAAGTTCTTGTAATATTTTGGTAACGTAAGGCACAATTCAGCACCAACGGATTTTTTGCCAAGATCATGATATAACGACCTATGCTAGACAGTAAGATGCCAAAGTCACCAAGTGCACTTAATATATCTTACTTACTGTGATTAACTACGCCTTCACTTATCACAAATGCCTTTGGATGCTTCTCCGGTGTTATGAATTTGTTCGAACTTGTAAAGAATAGGTTTCCAAATTCGACTTTGTTACACATCCATCTGTGTGACTTTCAAATCAAACACGGAGTGAAGAAATGAATGACCTGTCAGTTCATCAACTATAACGATACAACCACAGTGGCTATCATTTCACAACTTGAACTGTTTCGGTCAAGTGAAATTCTGCAAGGCTTTGATTTTGCTCGACAAGAGACCAGCATGTCTAATGACTAAATTCCGAAGATGGGAGTGAAAACTATTGACCTACACCTTCCCAAATAATCTTAGGAACTGTGAGGCATATTTCTCTTTTGAAAGAGTATCTATGACAGAATTGTCTCGGCAAATATTCGTCTGAACTTATCCCGAAATACGAAACAAATAGTAAAAGCTCCACGATATGATTTGTCCTCACTCACCAATAGTGATATTAGAAATCGATATACGGTAACAGGAAGAAACAAATTTAATACTCCTGAAAGACATATCCCGAATGACGAATATGAAAATTTGTTTACTGCACATATAGAATTTGCAACTGAGAGGATACCAACCAAACAAAGAACCAAACGTTTAATTCCTGGGAATTAATAGCAGTTAAAAGAAAATGAGAATATATAAAAAAAATATCATTATTTAAAAAAACCCAACAAATGTCCATGTGCAGAAAACCAAAAAGCCAAAAAGTAATACATATAAAAAAGAACAGCTAGAATATATTCAAGACCGAATCAGTAAAATCAGAAACTTGGTAGTGGTAGACAATCATGATTTGCGTGGAAGACAATAAATCAAGTGAGTGAAAGGAGGGCACATCAAGAGTAAAACTAAAAGCTGCTAACCAAGTAGAAAAATGACGGAAGTGAAAACAACATTTCAAGAATCAGCACGGAAGTTACTGATAAAAAAATATAAAAGTATTTTAATAATCAACTAAATACCAAACTAAGCCAGTTTATGGAGGAAGAAATTAACGCAGTATGGAAAAAAAAATGACGAGCAGAAAACTTGTAGGCCCCGACGAAATATATCCTGTTGTATGGAAGACTAAAAATTTGATGACATATTTCTTTGATTGTACTACACTGTGTATAAGAAAGTGCAATAGAGAAATGGACATAAGGCTGTATCCTTTCACTCTCCAAGAAAGATATCAGAATCACTAAGAACTACTGAGACGTAACCAACACTGCTATAGCTGCAAGGTTTTATAATGCCATGCTTCTTAATCGCATCCTAAAAGAACTTGAGTAAATTCTTCGGAAAGATTTGAACGGTTTTCAGAGAAACCGATTGACGATTTCATAGATTCTGTCTATCTGTCAAATCATCGAAAGAGTATCTTCAAAAATCTAAAGGCAACTCTAGTTCACCATCTCAGTTGGTTACGGCTATAGAATACATCGGCCATATAACTGCAGAGGGATAAGATCCCTCAACGAGTGTTCTAGATTTGACACTAAACTGCATCTGAAGGTGAGGCTTTAATTATTGAGATTTGGACTAAGGGGAATACTCCTTCATTTCCATTACCCCCTTCACTGGAGTCCTAGAACATGTTAGAGCCTTATTTATGGGTTAAATAGAGATATCTAATCATTTTCTAAACATGAAAATATTTATTTGTAGGCAAACAAATTACTAATGTTAGATTAAATTGTTAGTATTACTAAGCAAATCTTGTAATATTTTCAGTGTTTGCAAACAAGTGAGCTCTGGTATGTTTACAAATGTTACTAACAAATTACTCGATTGCAAATCCTATATATCTAATATATATATTTAAACATGATTTGGTATTAGATAACCCATAAAAAACAACCAACCAAAAATCTCACTAACCATTGTTTGCAGATTTTTCCAAAGAATTCAATTCCGAACATATGGCAAATACTACTAACATATAATATCTCCCAAGAAAATGTTGCTGCTATAATGATGCTCTTAAAAACACGAAAGCAATTTTTTGCTCACCTAAAAGTGACATCAACTTATTTTGTTGACAGAGTCTTGCAAGCAGATATATAGGCACCATATATCTTTATAATCTTCATAAAATAGACACTTCCAACATTAACAGTTTCATAAAAATGCTTTTATTCTAAAAAAGGCAAAACGCTGGTCTATATTCTGCAGAAACTATGACAAACGCAAACAGTTCAGATGATCTAGCACTTTTCGCAAATGCACCATCCTAAGTTGCGTCCTTACTGCCTCGAGTCGGAGACATTGGCTTCCAATTGAAAGGAAATAAAACAGACAACATGTGTTTCAGAAAAGAATGAGCCATCTCCACTATGTGGCAAGTCTCAAGAATTAATAGATCATTTCACATATCCCGGCTGCTATATCTCATCAACTAAAAGTGATGTCAACATACGCAAAAGCATTCCATGCCAATCAAAGGTGTGGAATGCTTTTGACAGGTTATTGATAATATGGAAATCTCCCATAGAACAAAACGGGATTTCTTCTATGCTGATGCTGTATCAATACTACGGTATTGAAGCACCACTGGGTCACTAGCCAAGTGGATTGAGAATAATCCTGATCATAAACTTTACGAGAATGGTATGTGTTGTTTTGAACAAATCCTTGAAGCAGCACCCTACAAAGCAAGAGAGGTTCAGCAGCTTACTTCCAATCTCAAAAGCCATCTAAGGAAGACTAACAAGACATACGGGATATTTTTGGAGTAGCAAGTGACGTTCTTCTATATACTTTATCGGCGTTCAGGTGATTTAGTGTTATTGTTGGTTGGTTATTGTAATCTGACTCCGTTTTGATTTCTTTTTACCCCATCTTATTTTGTCTGTGCTTCGTCTTGTTCTATTTAGGCTGCAAGAGAATAATAAGGAAAGAAGACTGAAGAAGAAAGATATCTTTTAATTTTAACTTTATTGCATTTGTGATTTTCACACGAACTCGGTAGTAAGGAAATGCTGTCATTTTCCACAAAATCAGGCGTTGAAATTCACTAGTCGTATTTAGGATTGATATGTCCAAATTCGGTACTATTTAGTTGCGGTTTATTAAATCCATTTGGTACTTGTAATATTGGCGGCTGTTAACAGATATGACTGCTATTAGGTTGATATATCCACTACACAGTGCTGCTAGTCATGGGTTGCAGGTAACAGAGACTGCTGCTACTAGTGAAAAGGTTAACCAGCGTGCCACATAAGAACGGACACATAGGACTTCCATTAGCAGCAAGAAAGACTTAGGTGTTTTTACTTCACCGATAACTACTAAAAGATAACGGGATTATTTTTTTTACCGGGACGGTTCCTTTTCTTTGCGCATGCGTTGCCCCTCTTCCATTCTGGGGTTTCTGGAAGTTTCTGCATTTTTTAGATATCTGTTTGTAATTTAATTAAAAAAATTCTGTCTTACACATGTCCTCGCCAAGACAGTGGAGCTTTCAGGGATGTGCAAAGGAAGGAACAGAAAAAGGTTTCTTATTCGGTGTTGTCTGCCATCTTTCGTATTGCAACAGTCAGTCTTGAATTAGTCGGTTGTTTTTGTGTTTTTGTTAGCTCCTTTAGGTTTTATTTCTTTCCTTATTTTTATTTTATTTTATTTGTGTATTCCCACTCTATTCAGCCTTTTTTTTTTAAATGAAGACTGAATTGACAGTGACTATTCATATTTTAGGAAGGCCATTTATCGAATTCTTATTTTCTTGGCATTTTTTTTATTTGAAAAAAAAATTTGCTGTTTCAGCTTTTATTTATTCATTTATTTTTACTCAGGTACTCCTTAGGTATGACGGATTTCATTTTTCATTTTCCTAAATTTATCTATTTTTTCGAGAAAAGAAAAATGGTCCTGAATAAAAGGAATACTATCTATGTGACTCTTTTTTTTTGTTTGTTTTCGGCGCTTTTTCTTTATTTTACGTAAAATTTTTCATGTGCAGGAGTTTTATGAGTAGAGAGTTGTAATCGTTTGGTTTGAGTAGGATTATTTTTCTTTAACTGTTGTCTTTCCAAGGAGTTTTTTAAAAAAATATTTCTGAATGTAACAACAAAACAAAAATAAGAAAGTTCGTTACAAATATTTACTTTATTTTCCGTTTTTTTTTTTTTGGCTTTAAGTCGCTTGTTGGGCGTTTGCTTCTTTTAGTTGTAAACTACTTCTTAATGGTAGAAGAAAGGGTAACATGACTTCGTGTGGCAGGGTTGATACCTTTTTTCTCCACTTTTAGTCGCTAGTAGTTGCAGACATTTTGGTAAGTCACATTTTGGTAGGTATTTTCATGTGGGTATGCTGTTTTTTTTTTTTTTTTCGATGTTGGCATTTTTTGTACCTCAAGGAAAGTTGTCTGTTTCCAGTTTAGGATGTTTTTTTTTTATCCCGTGTGTTAGACACACGTCTTGGTTGTTTACTTTCATATTGTTATATTTTGAACCACGCAGAAAATTTTTCCTTTCCTGAGTATTCAACACACGTTTTCGTCACCCTACAACTTCTCCACATGAATCCGCCTCAGTTAGCCAACCTGTAAAAATTCATTTACATTAGTTTTGTTCGGACACTGGATGTAGGAGCGACGGATGGCGAAAGAAAGCTAACGAATTCCGCTCTATAAGCGTAATATGATGATAATGATGATGAGTAAAGTACCCATAATTGGTGACAAAACATATGCAGACTTAAGTTAGAGTAACATAGACACATCCAAAGGCACTTTTTGACTGATTCAGGCATCATACTAATATATATATATATATATATATATATATAATTTTGAATTTTTGCTAGTACTACGTCGCATTCCTCTTGAGTAAATCGTCCTAGTTTTCGAGAAGAATGCGGCGTAGTACTAACAAAAATTGAAAACAGGAAAATGGCATTTCTTGATAAAACTACGAGAAATATAGAAGACCCTGAAATTCAATGAATTACTGCTCCGATGCTCCAACGCCGTATTTAAACAGAACAAAATAAAGTAGTTAATAAAAGGCTGCATCCTACCTTTCCCCCCAAACAGTAAGCTCAGAATTACCAAGGACAACCATGGCATAAACCTAATGTCCTTAGCGGCTAAGATTGATAATGCTCTGCTTCTCAACCATGAACCAGAAATTGAAAAAATTCTTCCAACGAATCAAAATCATTTTCGGAAAAACTGATCCATAACAACAGATTCTGACTATCCGTCGAATCTTAGAAAAAAGTGCGTGCAAAAAACCTCGCGGTGATAATCTTATTTATAGATTTCTTCAATGCATTTGACTCCATACACAGAGGGAAGATGGAGAAAATACTTCGAGCATATGGTGTCTCTTCAAAATCTGTCGCAGCCATAATTATGCTATATAAAAACACGAAAGTGAAACTCCACAAACCGGATAGAGACACAGACTTCTTTGACATTGTTGCTTAGGTTCTGCAAAGGGATGTATAAATCTTCTTCAAGGGGATGTATCCTCTCGCATCACACCAGCAACACTCCATATCTGTTCATACTCTGCATAGACAACGTACTTCGCACGTCGGTAGATCTAATGAAAAAAAATAGCATTACACTAAAAAAAGCAAGAAGCAAATAATATCCCGCACAAACTATTATGGACGCAGACTACGCAGATTACATAGCGCTTTTGGCAAATACACCTATCCTAGCCAAATCCTTGCTACATAGTCTGGAGCTGACAGCAGGTGGCATTGGCCTCCATATGAATGCAGACAAAACAAAGTACATGTTTTTTAATCAAAAAGGAGACATATCCACTCTAAATGGTGGGTCTCCGAAATAATTGGACAAGTTCTCGTATCTCAGAATTAACGTCTCATCTACTGAAAATGACATGAGCATGTGACTAGCGAAGGCATGGGACACTATCGATAGGTTATCAATCATGTAGAAGTAAGACCTATTCAATAAAATCGAATGCAATTTCTTCTAAGCGGTTGTGTCAGTTCTACTATATGGATGCATCACATAGACGCTGACTAAGCGTACAGAGAAAAAGCTCGACGGGGACTGAACAAGAATACTACGAGCCATATTGAACCAAATCCTGGAAGTAATATCCCCCAAAACACCAGCTGTGCGGACACCTATATTATATCTCAAAAACTATCCAAATAAGACGAACAAGACATGCGGGATACTGCTGGAGAAGTAAGAACACACTCATAAGCGACGTTCTCCTATTAACACGTTCATACGGACATGCAATTGTTGGCTGACCAAGAATAAATTATCTACAACGCCTCTGCATGGACATAGCATGCAGTCTAGTAATCCTGCCGGAAGCGATGTAAGATAGAGACGAATAGCAAGAGAGAGTCTGGGAAATTCGTGCTAGCTGTGCGACATGATGATGATGATGATGATGATATATATAAATTAGAATATATATATATATATATATATATATATATATATATACTAATCCATTAAATAAAGACAAACTTTCAATGCTAATTTGATATTGAATAGAACTCTAAAAAAATTTGTAACTAAAGATAAGTTTGATTGTGGTAATAGTATTTATCGTCATATTTTCCTTAAATAAAAAAAAAATAGATTGTTTCTTGAAATAAAATTGGTTAATCTATTGAAAAGATTGCAATTGCAAAAGGTTCTGTGAGTCTTGTTAAAAAATTGTAAATGCATTAGGATACATGACACCAGACAATGGCATTACATCCGGTTTAGATACCAAATTCTTGCTCTTATCTTTTAGTTTTCCTCCTCTTTATTTATTCATTCATTTATTTATTTATTTTTAAAAGATTAAGAATCCCGAAACACAAAAAACACTTCCGACTTTTTAGTTCAGGTACGAAACATTTTATTACCTTTGAGTTAAAAGGTTTTTCAAAATAAGGAGAAAGATATCCAAACTTTCTATGCTGACTTTTTCACATGACCCCCCCCCCCGCCACTTGTGGCACCCACCGCAAGGCCTCGGCGAGCTCCGAAAGTCAACCGTCTTCTTCAGAGGCTAAAACTCAACTCACCGACTTTTCTCAAATCCCTAAAATCCTCCACGCACGCTTTCGGTGCATGACCTCATTCACATTTCTATCTGGGATTTTTATTTTGACAACTCTGAATAACACATCCTCCCCGCGCGCACGTTAACACCTGCGATCATGTTGCACCTAACTAACCCATGCGCTAAGCGAAAGGTTCCCAGCCTAACTAAACCTAAAGGCCAGATATATAAAACGAAATCCCTCGGCCATTATATTACATATGTTCAGAAAGTGCGAAGTCTGAAACTGTATCTATCAAGACAGAAAAGACTTATGACTAAAACGTTAATTTTACATAATCCCATGTTGATCGTTCTCACATTTTATAGCTTCAAATTAACTATTTGTTCCTAACAAACAAACAAACAAACAAAATAGTTTGACGTAGGCTTTTTTATCTCCTCTTTCCCTATTCAATTGAAAAACGTTTATTGGTCTATTGATTCTAATAAATAAACCAATAAACAGTTTTACAATAATAAATAGAAAAAGTCACGATCAAATAACAACCGCTATAGTATGACAGAATCAATGATTTTAAATCTAAGAAAATTAAAGAAGTTAATTGGTCTTAATGCTATCTAAAAAGACTAGAAATAATGTTTGTGAAGACCGATATATACATATATATATATATATATATATATATGTAGAGAGAGAGAGAGAGAGAGAAAGAGAGAGAGAGGGAGGGAGAGAGAGAGAGGGGTGCATGTGTGTTGGAGCGTGTGTTTGCGAATGTGATTTTAAGAATGCAAGAACAGAAGTGTATATCTCACATACAGACACACACACGCGCGTGCGCGCACATACTAAAATAACAGATAGAAAGATAGATAGATAGATAGATAGATATGGTAAAATATGATTATTTAATGGACAGGCGTTTTGGAACTTTTCTATTTTCCCTGTTTGAATGAATACACAAGAATACACTATTTTTTTACCAAATCAATTCAAAGCAAAAAACAAAATCGAAAAAGCAAAAAGTAAAATCGAAAGAAAAATGGGTTAACGGTTATAATATGATAAAAAACTTAATGAAATAATAAAATGAACTAATTCACCCAAATGCCATCAAACAGAAATGAATACGTTTTTATCAAAATTTATAGATAGATAGATAGATAGATAGAAAAAACATGAACAAACGTTTTTTGAACTCGTAAATCCATTGTGCATTATATTGCTCACTCACTCCAACCTTGGTTTAAATCTATATCTCTGCTTCAGCAAGTGTACTTTACACATTCTCGCTGACGTGGTCCTATTGATTTTAATTATCGTTCGTACTCAGGCGGAAAAATGCGCGCCTAAACCTTCTTGAATGATTTACGCTCTGCTTTGAGAATTAATTTAAGTTCACGTTAAAAGTGATACTCAAATAAGCAAGTGAATATTTCAAACGAAAATGAATAAACAAATAAATAAATAGCAACAGTAAACTGTCAACACACAATCACACCACGTCCCTGAGTTAGGTTTTCTTTATTTTTCTTCATCATTGAAACATTTTATTGATCGGTTCCCCTGCTGATCACCAGGTGTCACTGCACTGCAGGTATTGTTCACACTACGACGTTTTATCTTGCGCATGTGTAATTACCAGTCTTTTTTCCCTTTGAGTTTTTTTCACCTTTAGAAAAGCCAAGAATTCAAGTTAAGAAGAAATGAGTATATCGAATTGGCGGCATCATCCTGTACCCAGAGCAAACTATAAAATGAAAGTTACGAATAATTCAACTAAGTATTTCTCATGCCTTATCGAAACTTCTGATCTTTATCAATATTATCCTAAAGTTCTGATCATCATCAATAATCCTCAAAGGGAAAAAAGCTAATTATTTTTCTGTGATATTCGTGAAACTGAATTACAAGATTAACACCATGTGTCTGTAATATATATATATATATATATATATATATATATATATATATATATATATATATATATATATATATGTGTGTGTGTGTGTGTGTGTCATTTGTCAAAATTTCTGAACCGAATCTTGACAATTGTTTTCTCAAAGATTATTTGGATAATTTTCCCCATCTTTATTATTATATTCATATCATTTCAGCCGTCCTTCGGTCCTCTTCATGTGTTTCATCTCAAACTTGGGAGTCCTCAAGGAACTTTGAACCGAACCCTTTATTTAATCCAGGGATTACATTTTTCAAATTCCATTAACCATGAGCGGGTGCAAGTGATCAGTTGTTACAAGTATCCCATGGTTTTTATCTGAAGTTAGGATTAAACCTTCAACCTACGGATAATTTCCCTTTGAAGAACCTTTAACTAAATCTTTATATCCATTACGCTATTTGTCCAGCTGGACAATTTTGAGTGAACTTTTGTAACTTTTAAACGTGTCTTTATTATTTCATGCGATATCTATAGCGGATCATTGTCAAGTGGGTATAGTGTTCGCCCATGGTCCAGGAGATTTGGGTTCAGTCCTAGGTCTCGTCATACCAAAGTCTTTAAAAATGGTAAAGTGGAGCAATCCTGGGCAAGGAGTTGCGCCCTCCCCGACATCCTCGATGTCGTAGGTATTGAAAAAGGATCCCTCTGGTCTCCCTCGACTATCGTCGCCAACTTTACTTACTACCGTGTACGATATTTTTTAGCTTTGCTCATATTGAAAATTTTTAGGTGAGACACTCTCAGTGGTATGGGATAAGTTAGCTGCAAATGTCCAGCTGGAAGAACGTATCTGTATCTCAACAGATAAATTGATGGAGATGATGAATCTCTGTGTGGAAACGACAAACTTTGGGATGGGGTGTGACAAGAAGGACTGACAATAGCCTCTCCGTTGTCACCAGTATTTGCCAACGTATACATGGAATACTTTGACGAAATGGCATTAAGATCTATATCTCTGAAGCCACGATTGTGGCTTAGATACGAAGATGATCCATCAATCCTCTGACCTCATCCGGAATATGTTCAAACTCTACTGGATCATGTGAACTAAATCAGCCCATCTATACAGTTACCTATGTTGAAAGAACAAGAAAAGTTACTTTTTTAGATGTATTTATAACTTGCACAGAGCAAGCATTTTGGTAATAAAAGCCAAATTTCAACGGGTGTACCTTAAATTAAACTCCCACCCTTTATAAAAATGAATAAAGGAATCACTCAGTACCTACGACATCGGGGAAAAAACATGAAACACCTAAAGAATAACGAAGAATGCACCAGCCGAAACGTTATGAATATAACAATTAAGATGAAGATAATAGTCCAAATACCCTAAGTGATTATATATATGTATGTATAAATATGTATTTACCCAAGCCCTCTGCCGCACATGGTCTATTTTTAAACGGGGTAAAGCCGGTTTAAATCCAGAGTTTTCCTGCTCTATATTCGTTGTCTTAAAGAACCCAGTCTATCTGACATTCTTTAATAACTTTAGAGGGGAGGGGCCCATGGATTCATGTCTTTACCAAAGTCGTTAGTGTGAAGTGAATCATAAACAACCTCGTCCCCGATTTTATTTTCTTCAACGAAAATCATTATGCTAAATGCGGTTTGATGTATATATATATATATATATATATATATATATATATATATATATATATATATATATATATCCCTCTAAACTGTTTTCCTGACTTATGCCATCTTCAGGTGATTTTAATTTTTTACTCGAATAATTGTTCAATGCCTTCACTTTATTGGAACTATAGTGCAGACAAGAAACATTAAAAGGCGTTAATGAAATGATTACTAGAATGGGTACAAGTTTGCATCTACCCAGAATTTAGTTATGAGGTGGATCTTATAAAGAAAATAATTTTACTGCTTCACATTTTTGTGGGGATATAAAACTGAAGACAATTTTTGATAGCTTGAATTTTTATGATGAAAGTTGACTTTTTAACAACAACAGTGAGCCTCCCTCTCTCTCTCTCTCTCTATCTCTCTCTCTCTCTCTCTTTCTCTCTACATATTAACAGTTCAATCAGAAGATATTGCTATTCAAAATAGGAATGTAGCGTAATAGTTTTAAAATTTTGCCCACCATTTACTATGGCAGTGAGAATTATTGGGTGATTTCACACATTCTGGTAATTGCACACACCCTGAATGCATTGTATGCTTTACGAAATCAAGACTAAGTATTTGCTATGGCGGAGATTTCAGAGATTAAAAAAGAGGTTAAAATTCATGGCATTTCATAGCTGAAATCTAAATTTTATATCAGCTTGAGAAGATTTTACTTTAATAAATACAATGTTAGCTGGATCATATAAAAATAGTCCCATCCCCCACAAAACTATCATTTACCCAACTCTTTAAAGGGTCCAATCAATATAATCTAATTTGTTCATTATGAGTAGTAAATAAAGCGTTTCATTTTATCATTATTCACAGCCAATCACACGATCTAAATTTGCACAATATTTCTTTAAAAACCTAAAGCAAGACATACTGATATTCAATTTATCCCATACATTTTTAATGTTCTGAAAGTTTTCGAGAGTTAATCTGCATTTAACAAGAAAGATATTAACAAAAGATGAAGTGTTCATTTTTTTCGCAATACTCCCTATGGCAACACTCTTAATTAAATGAGATTTTTCCTTTGTTGAAGCATTCCAAATATCTAATTTTGATACGGTGTGGAACTGCGTCATCGTATTTCTTTTAGTATCTTCCAAGTTCTCACAACTTACCGTTGAGACAAACATTTAACGAAAAAAGAAAAAGTCGAAGGGACTTATATTTGGTTTGTATGGAAGAGGGGTGCACTTGACCAATCCTGAGTTTCACCAAAAACTATTGATCAAAAAGTATCTCAGCTTTGATATAGTTCCTATACAAATATAATGCAACATTCTATCATATATATATATTTGTATCAATGAAGTCTGTGAATGTTTTATAAGGGTATTCTTATACATTCACAAACGCTCTCACATACATATATGCATAACATATGTGTAAAGTTGTAGAAATACATAAGTATATCAATGAATGAATATGTTAGCTAGGAAACAAGGTAGTTACTCACACAAGTATATATATATATATATATATGGGTGTGTACATTGTCATCCAAAGATAGACTCTTTCGTTGTATTACAACTCTTCAGGGTGGCTAGACACGCGAGAAGCTCCAAGTTGAAATGGAAACCTGCTTAAGATTACATTAGGCTGATAGCATACACCAAAGCCAAGCCTGCGATTCAATGTCATCTCAGAAATTAACGCATATGTATTAACATTTGTTTGTTACACATTTTGCAGTCGGATACCGAAGTGCGCAATCTATTAGAAGAGCTTTGTATTACACGACTGTCAACCAATAATTCATTCGTCAAATATACACACACACACACACACACACACACATATATATATATATATATATATATATATATATATATATATATATATATATACGTGTCTCTTAACAAAAGCAGGAAGACAGAAGATAGAAAGAAACAAACAGAAATAATCAAAAGAAGAGACAAAGAAAGCCTCAAGGACGAAGAAATGGAAAGAAACAAAGAGGCAAACAAAAAGACACGAATAGATAAAGCGATAAGTACAGAAAACGAAAGAAATGAGACAGAGTCGAGTATATAAAGGGTTAAAAGAAAAGAAAGAATGAGAGAAAGAAAAAAGGAATTCATAGAAAAAAACTAAAAAAAAAATAATACTGTCTCTTGAATATTTTCTAAGTGTCCACGAATGGTAAAGATTTTCCCTGACCCAAGTGAAGTTACATGTGAAGGTATCACTTTCGAGAAAGAAGATAAGTGCTTCAGAAATATAAAAGATACTTGTAATTCTCCTTATTTATGTGTAGAATAGATGTTGCAGTTTACTGAATATGATGGCAGTATGCAGTAAAAGAAATAAAATTATACATATGAATTTGAAAAGTTTTTGGCCGATAAAAATTTAATATTACAGATTTTTAATGGATTTTTCAATTCGAACAAGAAACTGTATCTCTTCAAAATCAAGAGCCAAATCTTCATAGATCGGGATGAAATTAACAAAACAAGAAAGGATAATCTACGGTGAAATAAAATAAAATTTATAAGTAACGAATTTAAACAGTTTTTGTATTTTTAGTATTTTGGGTGTGACAAGTTGGGATAATCTTATGTGCAAATAATATTAGTAGAGGCCTGGTTTGTTGACTAGCGTTGTCTTTGATCTTGATGCAAGTTGCATTTTCATTTATCAAAAATACTAATAAACATAGAATCAGAAAAAGAAAACACCTAATTCGTCGTCAAGTGGAGTTTCCCATTCTAGCTGTCTTCAGGAGGGAAATGAAAGAAAGCAAAAAAAATTAACAAATACTTGAACAATCCTAGAACATGAAAAGTTCTGGGGAACATGATATCAATTGTAGTTTGTGCTCTGGGAACGGTTCCTAAAGGCTTAGAAAAAAGCCTAGGGCAAGTGAAAATCAGAGGAAAAACTGAGACACTCTGGAAAACTGTGTTAAGATGGGATAGAATACTAGAAAGAATCCCATGAAAAGAAACAAGTCTCATCAGTTCTATGGGATTCTTTCGAGTATTCTATCCCATCTTAACACAGTTTTCCATGCCTCTACTAATATTACTTGCACATAAGATTATCCCTACTTGTCACACCCAAAATACTAAAAATACAAACTGTTTAAATTTGTTACTTATACAAACAATAGGTATACAGCTAGGATATAGGGATAGAATTTGGCAAAGAAAATGTATCATGGTAAAAAGAAGAAGTGGAAAACTACAAATGATGATAGGAATAGAACTGCCAAATCAAGAAAGAATCAGAACGTTCGGAGAAAAGGAGATTTACGAGTAGTTGGGGCTATTGGAAACGGATGCCCTAAAACAAGTGGGAATGATGGAAAAAATTTTTAAAAAGAGTATCTCAGGATAATGCGCAAACATATTTAAAGAAGGATAGATGTATTTATTTTAGTTGTCTTTTTTTTTTACTAAATTATATTTTGATATTTTCTCGACCTTCTCAGCGGAAATTAAATGATGCGTAAGTAAATGCAATGGTTACGAGGCTATTATGATAATCTGTGAGACACCTACTGGGAATAAATTAGAATTTTTTTAATGAACTATTTCTGATGAATTCAGAAAATGACATTTTATTGTATATAAAAATATTCTTCATTTCAGAGTTTTGTTTGCACTTATTCTAGATACTGATTTCAGTCGGTTAATAATTCTGTTTTCAATTCATTTTAGAAATTTTATCTTGCTCGTGCACAAACGTATCTATAATCACTTATATATATATATATATATATATATATATATATATATATATATATATATATATATATATACTCTCAATCCTTAGTCACAGGCTCAATTTCTAAGCGGAATAATGGTTTGAATTCAGAGTTTTTTCGTCTAGTGCCCAATCTGCCTAATAACTGAAATTAGGGAGAATAAATAGATTCAGACCATGCCAATATTAATAGCCGCACGTGATATGCAAATTGCCTCGTCCAGGATTTGACTTCCTCTTACTGGATTCATTTCCTTCAAAGGAGCGTTTCGTCAAAAAAAATTTAAAAATATCGTCAAGTCCATCCTACTGTAGGTGCTCGGATAGTTTACTAATATATATATATATATATATATATATATATATATATATATATAACCCACACACCCGCATATATATATATATATATATATATATATATATATATATATGAATAACCCACACACCCGCATATATATATATATATATATATATATATATATATATATATATATATACGTGGTGAATTCAATAAGTTTCCAGACAATTTTTGTACAGGCATTTGAAATCGCCATAGACTCTTGAAAATTCTGTATGCTATTGCTATACATCTTATGAGATGACTGACCAATTTTTATGATTTCAGGTTCAAATGAACACCTACAACAGGAATCGGAATACACCCTACTAAATATCCTGATTGTCACAGCTGGTGAATTTCAAAAATGCAATCTGGATGTGAGGACACTTTAGAAGAACGATATGCAATAAAATTATGTTTTAAACTTGGAAAAATACCACAGAAACGTATAGAAAACTTCAAACTGCTTTTGTAGCATCTTGCATGAATCGAGCATTCATTTTTGAGTGGCATAAGAGATTCAAGGAGGGCAGGGAGTCTGTGAGGGATGATGAGAGGTGTGGGAGGAGTAAGGAAGTCAATACATCAGAGCTGTTTGGCCAAAGGGTTAGGGTTAGGGTTACTATGTTGAGGTTTTAAGGGAGTTCAGGAAGATATTCCGACGGAAGAGGCCAGCCCTCTGAAAACATAAAATAATAATAAAAGTGCACCTACGAAAAAAGTCTGGAAACTTATTTAATGATCCTCGTATATATATATATATATATATATATATATATATATATATATATATATATATATATATATATTTCTATATATGGTCAACCATACCAAGATTTTTTACCTCTCCCCGACATACTGCCTACCGACGAGCTTCTTGAGTTACTTTTAATAAGTTACATGTGTCACCTTTGTGTACTTTACCATAACTGTATGGGTGAGAGTACATGCAAGAAAAGGGAAACTACCAATCTTTGTGGGGTGAAGTTAAATAATTGATAGTACAGAACAGAAAAGCAGTGGATATGTTGAGCAGATCAAGAATAGCGATGAATACGATTTGGGATTAATGAATCAAAAAGGCTCGATAAAGAAATGCTTTATGAGCTAGTGGAAAAAAATCAGGCATGATAATACAGAAGAGTGTCTCATGGGTTAATAGAGATATAAAGTTTATTAGTACCAAATGTTTACTCTGAATTGTCCGGCAAGGACAGATGGCACAGTGGATAAGGCGTTTGGTAGGAAATTGCTTCTAGGTGAAATCATCTGGACGTTGCAAGTTGAATCCTGACTACAGTATAACAAGGGGTACATATAACTTAACACTTGTACTCAGTTTTAATTAACAGAGTATGAACAGCCTACCCCTGATTAAATAAACTGTTCAGTCCGAAGTTCTATGTAGACTCCCAATTTCGACATGAAACACTTGAAGAAGGCCGAAAGGACAAATCGGCCGAAAGGTTGGGAATATATCAATGAAGATGAAGTTAACAGTCAGAATATTCTAGGGGATAAAAATTATCAAGCTTCATCTCTGAAATTTAGACAAATACCGATAATTATGAGTGCTATATTTAATAGCAACCCTTGCTCAACAATCCTCTTTTTGTACAGTAGTCTCAATGCCAGTGATGATATCACGACCTTTAACAACATTCTATTTTCCCTTGTCCGACTCATTGCTAAACACAACGCACTAATCATCAGTGGATACATGAATGCTCAAAGAAGAAAATAATAGATTTTGATTACACAACTTATCAAATAGAAATTGGGTTCATATAACGCGCAGAATATAAACAAAAATCAACAGAGAAATAGACTAAAGCTTGCTTCTTTTCCTTCCTCAAGAAAGGGGAACTTGACTCCATAAGAAATACAATGGTACAAATCTTACTGTTATAGCTGCAAAAGTTTCTTAATCAAGAAAATTCTTAGGAAAAATCTGAACGTCTTTCGGAGAAATTGCTCCAGAATCTCACAGATTGACAATCTGTTGAATTATCGAAATAGAACGACTAGAAAATCTTGAATCAATATTACTGTTCGAAGATTTGTCTTGACATTCAATTCCATACACAAAGGAAAGATGGAGAAAATACTACCAGTATATGGTCTTCCCAAAGAACTGTTACTGCTTTAATGATACTTTACAAAAACACAAAAGTAATGGTTTGTTCAACTAATCTAGTGACAGGCATTTTGCAAGGGGTCTTGCAAGGAGATATATTTGCACCATTTTTGTCAATAAACCACATCGAGTACGTACTTCAAACATCCATAGATCTAATAAAAAATGGTTTCGTATTGAAAAGGCAAGAAGCAGATGATTTCCCGCAAAACTATGACAGATGTAAACTACACAGACGTAGCACTTCTCATGAATACACCTGCCCAAAAAAGACCCCTACTGCATAGCCTGGAACAAGCAGCTGGTAGAATTGGATTCAATGGAAATGGAAATAAAACAAAGTAAACGTGTTAGAAACAAAAATGAGCCATCTCCACTTAAAGTAGAAAGCCTGTAAAAGTAGTAGACTAGTTCATATACTTCGGCAGCGACATCTCATCTATCAAAAGTGGTGTCACCATACACGGAGCGAAGGCGTGGAATGCTATTGGCAGGTTATCGATCATATGGAAATTCCTTAGAATAAAACAGGATTTCTTCCCGGTTGTAGCTTTGACAATACCACTGTATGAATGTACTGCATGGACTCTAACAAAACGCATAGAGAAAAAGCTAGATGGAAACCAAAAAGGAGTGCAACTAGCTGTCTTTAATAAAGCTCAGAAGCAACACCCCATAAAGTAGCTGTATAACCACCTACGTCCCACTTACAAACTGTTCAAGAGGAACAAGACCTGCGGGGCATGGCTGGAGAAGCAAGGAAAAACTCATAAACGATGTTCTTATATATTCCTGCATATGGACATGCCAGTTTTGATCGACCAGTAAAGACTTAGTGAAATCAGCTCAGTAGGGACACAGGAAACAACCAAGAAGACCTGTCAGGAGTGAAGAATGATAGCGAGAGAGAGAGAGAGGGAAAGAGAGAGAGAGAAGGGGGGAGAGAGAAAGAGAGAGAGAGATAGAAAGAGAGAAAGAGAAAATGTATATATAGATATATGCATTAATAAGTTCATCGATCAATCTATCTATCTATTCATATCAATATAATTAAATCATCTATCCACCTGCAGTGTGATTGACATGACAACAATATTTTATTACTAATATTTTCAAACTTGTATGATAAGAAGTTCTGAACGTGTGATTGCCGATCAGTTGCAAAAGCAGCAACATTCCTATTCCCGCCATTCGAATATTTCTCTTCATCATGAGCGAGCCGTCAAACCTGCCTACGCGCCATAATGCAAAAATATTTATGGTCGAGTGAAGACAAGTAGGAATCGATTCCATGACAGATCGTTCTACTGCAAAACCAAACATACGAGAATCATGCACAAAAAGACAAGTGGAATTGAATTCTTGCAATAAAATGAAATGAGCTGCACAAGAAAATGGAGGTATGTGTGTAGGCAAGATCTTAATCTGTATTTTTCTTTAAGGGTATTTGCAGCATGTTACTTTTACTTTTATATCTATAACTTTATAGTAATATCTATCAATCAATCTATATATCTATCTTCTGTTCATATGAATTCATCTCAGTTTCAGCTATCAATGTGATTACGTGTCTGCCAAGATAAGTTTCAGCTCATTATTCAGGATCTATCTATGTGTATTGTTATACATATATATATATATATATATATATATATATATATATATATTGAGCGCTGTAAGTAAAAAGAACTAAAGGGTTCCTCGTGGTATCGTGTTGCAATCCATAATTCCATGTTGAAATAAACTAACATAAACAAATTATAAGAGAAAATTCAGAACAAATTTTCACTTCTAAACTTAAAATAAAAACCCTCTGTAGATATACTCACTAACTCTAGTACTAATATATATATATATATATATATATATATATATATGTGTGTGTGTGTGTGTGTGTGTGTGTGTGTGTGTGTGTGGTGCAAGATGACTGAGCAAATCGTTTCAAAAGCGTTTCTCTTAAATAAAAAAAGGGCTCTAATACTGACCAGTACAGCGAGACAAAACCTAAAACAAACTATCTAATCACAGATAATATATCTATATAGCATCAAATGTAAACAAACGAAAGATAATTCATAACCGTTATAAATCCTGAGCTGATGTATGTCACCGAAGTGGCTGACCGGTTAGATACCATATCTAGAGTAATTTTTGGCTGTTTTCGATCCCAGCCTACCCATATTGAAGAGTTGTAATAAAATGAAACAGTCTGTTTGTAGATGACATTATATATATAATATTTTTACTAGTATGAATCCTGCCTTGTCACCCTTTTGGTGGGGTAATTCTTAGTAACTTATATGTAAGAGATTACTTGAACTTTCGATCTTCACGATGTTCGTCATATACTTGACATGTGCAAATAAAATTGTCTCAATTAAGTCAAGTTGGAATAAGTAGCTCACAAGAATTCTGAAAAAACATACTCGTAATTGATTCTTTAAAATATATCTCTCTTGCATATTTTCAAAGGCAGATGTTTGTGATTCTCGATTTTTTTAAATAATACAGATACGGCCAGGTGATTCTTTGCAAATTTATGTGCGGATAAAAATCCGTAATTAAATGAACTTAGATTTCCTTATTCATGTAAGGGTCTTTTCTTCCCCCTTTTTTCCATTTATCTTCCACTTGCTCTAACTTATACTTTCTGCCTGTATATCAATAAAGGGGATATCAATTGAATTGTACACAAGACTACCAATCAATCTATCAATCTGAGATTATATACACAATTATTTCCTTCTTGTATAACCTTTCATGTTCTTCTCTGAATTATCTAAATTGATACAAAACCTCAAGTGAGGATTTTTTAGCAGTAACTGAATACACGCCCGGAATGCTACAACGTAGAAAGTTTCTGATCTTAAATGTTGACCCACAGGAGCATATTCTCTCTTTCTCTCCGTCTCTCTCTCTCTCTCTCTCTCTATATATATATATATATGTATGTGTGTGTGTGTGTGTATGTGTGTAAAAGGGGCGCCCCAAAATCTGACACACGTAAAAGGACGCTCTGATAGTGTAACATTTATGGTAAGAACTGTCCTCTGCGACCTGAGATCAAATCCTGGAAGATGCTGTTTTCTTTTCAATTTACATTTATTCCCTTGAAAAATAGTCGAGTACACGGATCTCTTTAGTTTGCTGCATCCACCTTTCAAGAAAGAGTCTCTGAATTCAAACCAACCGTTCAAAACCTTTTGTCGAATCCTACACGTGGTGGAGGAATTGGGTAAATATAAATAACTTATAAAAGCAAAAAAAAAAAAAAAAACGTTGTTGGGTAAAACAAGTTTTCAGCATTGAAAGTCACCTTGATTTTCAATGTATTTTTCCGGGCGATATACAAGAACCTTCTTATTTAAGTTTTATATATTGTTACCGCATGTTAAGTTCGATTCTATTTAAAAAAAACACAGATCAGAGTGTGTCCATTCAAAAGTGTAAAAGATACGGCAAATGTTTGAACTAGTACAAACTGTTAAGGGTAATACATATTTAGCGTACCGTTTCCTCGGATGAATGCTATTTTATTCATTGTATAGGGAGATTCAAAACATTTAACACCTTTATGGGGTAATGCATTCATGATCAAATTTCGAACAGTCATCACATGTTTATAACCCTCATCAACATATTCTAGGAAGCTCAGGAAATAGATTTTTTATGCTTCTATGAGAATATCTCTATTAGAAAAGCAAAACTGATGTTACCGACAACCAGTAGATTAGTCCAGTAATGTGTTGACATGGTCCGTGACTTTGTAATATTAGAAAAAAAACTCCTATAGAAATAACATTTTTAGATATTCTGTATTTCTTTTTGTTTTTATAGTTACGATTTATAATGTCTGCTGTCATTTTTGTCTTCATATGTTTTGTTATTTACTTGTATTTTTCTAATGATATTAGGAACAGGGTGTATTTTGATTTTATGTCAATTGATGTCCGATTAAAAACATTTTGCAATATCTTCTGATAAATGGAAATTAAACTTATTCCATGACCAGCATGCGTCATAGTAAATTGCTCTCGTTGTAGACACAATCTCCTAATGGATCACAGGATATTGGGCATATTTTATACACATTTTTAATGTTCGATGTTCGTGTTATTTTGAGGAGATGGCCGAAATAAGGCATTCACAAGTCCACTGAAACAACATGAAAATGATGAAGCAGACAAATACCAAAACAAATCGGTAGAGTCCGGGATCATGAAGGACCACGCGCCCCAAAGGATCACTCTAGGCTAGCTGAGGTCAGTTGACGAGTGGACGGAAAACATAAGAGAAAAAACATCAAGCTTGGTTTCAACATACATGACATCCTCTTGGAGGGTCTCTTATTCTAACGGTTATATTATAGGAAAGTCAGCTCCGCTTTGCTTAAAAATTGAACGTGTGTCACATCCTGATAGTATGGGAAGAATGATATACTTACACGATACCCTCTCAAAAACCATGCCACAAGATAGTGAGTAAAGAGGACGGAAAACCGCTGGGTTGGGAACACCAAGGAATGAATGGGGAAGTGTTTCCCTGGATCTTCTCGCAATACTTGCCGCACAGAACAGCCTGAAAGAGTGTAGGACTTTCTTATTAGCTCTAATGACATCCTGGCAATGCCCAATTTTTGGTGCTGATGATAAGGATTAAGATTAAGAGGAAGAGGTTATTAGTAACTCTTATTCTATTGTACGAATTTTGTCTTTGCAAATCGAACTCACAATCTTTATTTGTATGTATGTATTTTTACGCGGCTAGCAATAATAAGAAACTATTCAGGTTAAAAATCAGTACAGTAGATAATTATCTGAAGGGTAAACTACTACTCTCGGCAAGGTATTGAACAACACACACACACTGACACACACACACACACACACACAGAGACTTATATATATATATATATATATATATATATATATATATATATATATATATATATATATATATATATATTCCCCTATATACATATATATGAGAGAGAGAGAGAGAGAGAGAGTATATGATAATGTAAATCTTTAAATAGTTATTTCATTTCCTTTTTTTCTTTTCTTCATTCACTTCTTTTCCTTTTCTTTCTTTCTTTATTCATCGTGCCTTTCTTTTATTCGTTCTTTCTCTCTTACTTTTTTTTCCTTACTACCTTCTTTATTCTTTCTATTCCATTGTTCCCTCTCTTCTCCCTTGTAACATTTTTATTACCGCCCGTTTTTGCAATTATTTCCTTTTAGTTTCTCTCTTCAGATAAATTAATGACACTTGTGATTATATAATACACCATTATAAACCATCTACAACATATAATATCCTAAACTTATGAGGAGAATTTTGCACAAACATGTCTTAAATCAGTTTATTCTTTTCTTACCGAACGTAACTCGTAATTGATGATCGAAATTTACAATGCAACTTTTCATTTACCGTAACTAAAATACATTTGCTTATAAAAGGGAAGCTGCTATCTTTTTGGTAACTTGCGTTACAAGCCACTGTCAGGATGTTAGAAAAATTTAAATTTTAACTGGAGAATCGCTGGTGTGAATTTAGAGTTTTTCTTCTGCTAGAATTGTCGCCACAACAAAGCTCTAGAACACATTCATCCCACTATTTAATAATAGATGGAGTAAGAAGCTATAGATACCTTTCTCTGGTACATTTGTATGAAGTGAAATGCAAACAGTCTCGTCGAGGGTTTGAACTTTACTCGTTCTGTGTATTTCTTCTAATGATAAGCGTTACACTTCGAGTACTTTCTTATTTCAGTGCACGACGTTTACTGTTTTACGAAAAATTCTTAGAGCGTGTTGACTTAAATACATGGAATCGTCACCTAGAACGTCGACAATTTAAAAAGATGGCCACTCTTTCAAAACTGTGCATTCCTATTCTAAAGAAATTAATTAATCAGGCGAAACATTGTCGACTTGTTGGGAAAAGAAAATTCGAATGATGTTCGTCTCTCAGAAGATTTAAAGAATATCGTTAATTCATCTGCCTTCTTTTGAAAAACGCGTCCAATCAGCTGCCTACATTTTAGAAAGCCATTCATTCAATATCCTACTTTTGTGAAACACATTTACTCAACTGCTTTCTTTCTGATATATCGTTCGTTCGAGTTCCTACTTTTCAACTCTGATGTAGGAACGGTTTTGTGCAGTATACTGACAACAAAATAAAATATAGATACACGATTGCCAGTCATTTTCATTCTTTAAATTCTGCTTAGGATATTGGTCACTTCTCTCGGTAATGTAACTCTTAGAAGACTTCATAGACATAATCTGTTTTATCAAATGCTTATTAAATGTTTAATTACATTTAATTTTCTTAAATAGTCATCTTATACTGATTACCTTTCACAGTTATTTGGATTAAATAGTAATAGTCGTGCAAAATTCTTTTGTATTAGATAAGAATACATGAATCCACATAATAGTGAAAAATTATTTGTTGTAAAAAGGGATGCTAGAAACTATATTACTGGGTACAAATAATAGTATTAGATAGTGGCACTTAAAGCACTATCACTGTGTGGAAAGAATTTTAACTGGAATAAAAATTTTCACAATTATTGAAAACCGTGGGTAATGAGGCCGTGCTTCTAGTTGTAGAGGCGAATCCGGTGAGATGTCCTCGGAGAGTATCATGCGAGGTCGGCATTTCATAGTCCAGTTTGGTTCATCACCTTCATGACTTTACCAGAGACATCCGAAGCTGCCGATTTAAGTCTCACGAATTGACCCTTGCTCGACACTGAGAGGATTGACGCCTGCAAGGAACTCCTAGAAAAGCCGCGAGATCTGTGTTTCCTCAAGAGGATAATAACGAGCGATGAAAAGTGGATATTTTTCCAGTATCCAAACTTACGAAAGCAGTGGTTAAGCAAGGGTCAGCTTGTGGAACCTGTCGCAGACATTTAATTTTATTGTTGTCAAAAAGAATAAACGTTAAACAGCGTCGAGAAATCACAAGAAATACAAAAAGAAAAATCACAGCAATACATAAAGAACAATCTGTTTAATACGCATGCTCAAGATAGCTGGCAAAGGAATATTTGATAAGTAGTGATGATTGCCAAAAGAGAAATCACTGTTGCAGGCCAAACAATGAAAAACTCGAAAGAAAAAAAATCAAGTAGTGAAATAAGAATAGAAATTATTAAAAAGGAAGCGTCGAGGTGTATGGACATTAGGGTCGAGAAAACATGTCTAAAAATGATGAAAAAGATCAGAGAAAAAACAGCGATGAGGGGAGAAAAAGAAACCTAAAACAAATTTACAAAAAAATGTAGAGGGTTTATCATATTCCACGTACCCACCTTGTTTGATAAATTCAAGTGCTTTGGCTGCTTTAACTTCAGATCTGGATGTCTACTGTCGTTGTCATTAACGTTCAGTGAATTTCGAAATGAACATTTTATTCAATAAGTAGAGGTTGACTACATATTTCAAAAGATACATGAATTCCAAACCGTACAGTGACCAAAACTGGGGGATATTACAATTGATAACAATCCGAGATGAGTATGATAAAAATTGAAGAAGTGTTGGGAAAAAGAGTGCTAAAATATTACCAAGGCGAAAAAAGGAAATGATATGAATGATAAATAAAAGATGATAAAAGTCTCCTCGACAAGAAGAAAGACTAGCAAAGAGGATAGATGATATAAGATAATTGAAATCTCTGCAGAAGAGATCAAATCCATACATAAGTCAATTCAGATATAGTTCTTTGATGCTCACACTGTATAACCCAATACAACATAATAGTAGAGGAGATGACAAGCTCCAAATAACGTCCATTGTCCTGAGAAAAGCCATTACATTGATATGATACCTGTAAAATTGTAAGCGAGTAAACGCGAAATGCCCATAAGTAAGACATAAAAAAGCCAGCAGTCAGAAGAGAGACGAGTTGATGAATTTCAAAATCTTATTCGGTAGACAGTGTAACAAAATAAGCTTTGTCTATCCTCCTGGATTGAAAACAGCTGTCAACCAGGACTTTAAATAGTCACTGGATTTGATCGGTTACCTAATTAGTAGTAGAAGCTGTTTAGGATACGCCGTTTGGCAAGGTAAAAATTGGGGTTCAATGTTCTGTGCAACCCAATAAAATGTCACTTTTTTATTCTCTTTTTTGTTGGCTTAGATTGGAGGAGAGAAGCAGTTGCGTAGATGGAGAGCGATTGAATCATTGAAAGATACGAATAGATTTCTATTTGAACGAAGAATCTACCCAAAACATGGTATTTGCTATCCGTTTCCAGATATTTCCCGTCTCAGAAACTGAACGGAATAAAATAAAAAACAAAATCAACGCTCTTACACATGGGGCAAATTGGGTTTTTGTGTCTCCCTACTTCAGCAGATGATCAGTCATCACAAATATAGCAGTCATCAGTTCGTATACTACACAAGCTGATGACCAATATGTTTTAGGAATTATCAACAATGTAGGGATGAAGATGAAGATATGAAATAATGAAAGAAGTCAAGAGGAAGATAGAGAAACGGGAAAATTTCTATAAAAGTAAATGGATCATGATGGAAAAAATACAGTGAAGAAAGAGAGAGTTGAAATGATAGTTTGTATATGATGTTAAGAAAATAAGCCATGTGACCGGAAATTACGAAAAAAGGGAACAACCGAGGTAAAGTGATAAATATATCGCTCGTGGAGGATTATGAAAAGTGCAGAATAGAAATAAAGAGAAATAGAAACGGCTTAGAACGACAGAAAAAGCATGAAAATTTAGTTGTATTTGGGACCTATGTTATGTCACAGTGATGTATTGCCATATCCATGCATCTTCTATTTAATCTTAAAGCTTCTTCATATATTTCTACTTATTTTTTTCATCTGAAGACAAGCTAAGTTTCGTCAGATATTCAGGGATAGAATTAGCAATAGAACCTCAGCATACAACGTCAATGGGATATTTATTGATAGTTCCGTCATTATATATATATATATATATATATATACATATATATATATATATATATATACTTTTATTTTGGTCTTATCCAGGTAACAGTACCAAGTGCGTTTCCAGGTAGTTTGATTATCAATTCCCTATGTACCCACCCCGTGTATAAAGGATCCACAGAAAGTGAATGACACAATTCATCCAGAATTTCTTCCAGCGGTCGTGGTGATTCGTTGGAACAAACTTGCTTGGGTATTGGTAACTCAAAGACAAGAAAATTCTCCGTCAACAATTAACAATCATTTATTGGAACGTATTGGTGTATCAGTAATATGTTCAATATTTTTTATAGAAAATTGTTGCTTTATTATCCAGACACACTGTTTGATGTTCAGATTGCATACAGTAGTACGAAAGAGAGAGAAAATCTTTAAGGGTCCAAAAACAAAGAGACACAAAGCCACACCTCCACCGACCCAACCGACGTCTTAACTTAACTGACAACTGCTCTTCAAAGGGACTACTTTTTCAAAATTCGCTTATTTTATAAAATTCAGGATATCGCTAGTGTGATGTCATCTCGCTAAGCTATTGTGTCATCTCACATGTGTCTCCAAATTAAATGTTTTCATTTCTCCAATCAAACCTGTGACAAGACATGAATCCATTTCACCTATATGTGGTCTTCCTGTGTTGATCGTTGGTGCACTCACTTGAAATTTCCAATGTGACCTATATTTCCGCTCAAAGATTTTAGCTAACTTAACGGCTGACTGAAAAACTCGCAGCCCGACCAAACCAGATAATAGAATAATCAATACAATCAACCATCACGGCAAGTGGGCTATAATAGATTGTTTGTATCATCTCTAGAGTATAAGCCTTGTGCATTGTTATGCTTTGATCAATCTCTCTGAGTCCTTTCTTTGATCTTTTTGGTAAATGTTTCATCCTAGTAATAGCTTTTTTTTTCAGAATAATCATAGGTTTCCTCGGATACCCAGGATAATTCTAATATCCTACCTTGTGCATCGTTATCAATATTATTTGTACATACCTATTTTAAAGATGCTCTGAAATAACAGCAGTTAACATGTTTCCGCTTGAAGCCTTGGATGGAGAGTTCCAATATAGAATGCCTCAGGGCCGCCAGAGAAACAAGGTTCTGAAGGTTTATAATATGACACGGAAATACAGGTTTTAATCTGAGTTAGAATCCAACTAATTTATAGGAGAAATTTCCAAATCCCTTCAGCCATAAGGCAAGATAGGGTTAAACTGTTTTTAAAATATCGTTTTTAAATTGCTACGCGATCTTAATAGAATCGTCCATCAGCTTCTACATCCCCTAATAAGTAACCTTTACTTCCTCACCCATGTCCTTTACAGTAGAGAATGGATAGATATAAGGTTAAAACGATTCTGTTTGTCTGAATAATACTCGACGATAATTTTGAAGAAAGAAAAGAGACGCGAATTGCTTGGAGAGAGACGATGGAATGAAAACAGAAACAAACAAAAAATGTGGAATACAAAATGATGTGAGAGAAATGATTTACACTGGCACGTAAAAGAAAAAATATACTGGTGGTGAAAATGCACGAAAATCGAATAAAAGGATGGAAACGGAGAATTAAAAGAAGGAGATGGTATATATATATATATAGAGAGAGAGAGAAAGAGAGGGAGAAAGAATGAAAGAGTGACCAAAAGATAATTCATAAAAATTGACAAGAAGGAAAAACATATACAGGCACCGCCCCATATATATATATATATATATATATATATATATATATATATATATATATATATATTGAAATCATAGTTAAGAAGTGAATGGGGAGAGTAGTAAGACAAATATAAAAGAAAAAAACAAAAACAAACAAAATAAACGGAAGAAATGAGAAGGATATGAAATAAATATAATTTAAAAGAAAAGGTAAAAGATAAGATGAATGATAAAACGTCAAAGAAAATAAAAAAAGGGGGAAAAAGAGCGAAAGAAAGGAATATTTCTGGTAAGTAGATAGTAAAAGTAAAGAAAGAAGAACGACATAAGGCAAATAAATCCAAAATTGAATCAACAAAAGAATTAAAAAGAAATATATAAGACAAACGGTATTGCAAAAAGCAAAAGGATGCCAAAATATGATAAGTAAAAGAAGTAAAAAAAAAATCAAAGTAAGGAAGACAAGTAAAAGGCAAACATAACGAAAAAAAAGAAGAGTTTTTCAATGAAAAATTACGAAAGGCGAATAAAACCAAAAGGAAAGAACGAAATAAAAAAAAAGAAAAGTATACGCCTAACAGAGCCAAAAAGGAAGGAGTAAAAGACAAAGTAACAAATATATTGAAGGGAGATGAAAACAGAAAGAAGAAAAGAAAAAAGGAAAAAGCGATAGAAAGTAGGAAAATATTAAGGAAATGAAATGAAAAAGAAAATATCAAAAGAATACAGATATATAGCAAAGAGAGACAAAAAGATAAGTACAGCAGAAAGAAGAAAAATATGAGGATACATAATGAAAAAGGAGTGAAAGAATAAATATATATAGTAAAAAATAGCTAAAAAGAAAGTGTAAAAGAAGGAAGACATATAGGCACTTTATAGCGTACATTTCCAATGACATTTACGACAGTATTTTCTTACAGGTTGATCGGCAGGTCTGGTTATCTGTGATTTCGAGATTTTCGAGAACCTTCCCGCACTTTGGTCTAAATGGTTAACTACGCGGGGCCTTAAGTGCCTCCAAAAAGGAATGCAGACGGAGCTGAGCTATTTTTGGCACGGACCACACTGGAATCTTGTTTCCTGCGGGGATTCCCAATTTAAACTAACCAGAAGTCATACAGGTACACTGTTGGGGATTGAAATAATATTCCATGCAATACCTGAACTATCGTACAAAGTTATGAGTTTATTACCAATCTTCAAAAGAAATGATAACTGAACTAAGTTATTTTTGACCACACATCTGGGAAGTTTGCTTCATATTGGATTTCCACATTAAACCGATTAACGTTTATAAAACCCTAATATATAAAGTCTTAAAGGAGATAGAAATGGTTAGATTAATTCTTGCTTTACATTGTTAATCGACTCGTTATTTATTTATTTCTGTTAATATACACATATCATCTCTAAATTAAAAATTCCCTCAATTATTTACTGATTTTTACTTTAAAAAATGCAGAATTAACATATAAAAATACGCAAAAATGAATTCAAATAAAAAAGGCATCAAGTTAAATGATGCTACTAATACCAAGTTTGATAAAATTAAAAAGACTAAAATAGCCCAAATTAGATTTTAAACCAATCATCATATTTTGTCTGTTCAAAAATATTTGGTTTCTGATACATATTCATAGTTATCAGTAAAGTTACTCATTTGGAAAGATCGAAAAACTTGCTTATTTCGAAAGATCAAAAATACTTGTTTATTGAGGCGACGGATAAAGCGTACATTTTTGTTTAGTTAAATCTAACAAAAGTCATGACCAACATAGCGGTCCTTTTATCCTGTTTCACAATTCTTTGCCTATATCACGTTTGAAAAATATTATGATTTTGCTCTTCATTTTCATGCACTTAGAAGATTTTACGTTTTAAAAACGTTTTTAGCGGTGAATTGTAATTAAACTTATACATATATATATATATATATATATATATATATATATATATATATATAATGATATCCTGCTGTTTTCCTACTGATCAAATATAATTTCCAAATGAAGTCAGGAAAATGTTCAAACTAAATATCTCGTTCAGATCAACGCGTACTCTAATTTTCATGTCGCATCTACAAAATAATATGTTTGATCAATTATACAGTTTTATGTGTAGAAGGACACTACAAAAGTTGTTCGTTTACACTTCTTTAGCCCTGCTAAATATTATTTAGCATGGGCTCTTCTCGAAAAATTCTCTTTACTTATATAGGAAACAGAGATCTTTGTAGAATTATGTTATGAATATTCTATGTCTAATTTCTTCTTTTCTTATTCCCTTTTAACATAACTGTTTGTAATTTTCCCTTTAAGAAAGTTAAATATAACAAAAAAAGCAAGATAAATTTTTGTTTTTGTGGTATAAGATCTCATAAATGGAATATACGTCAATATATATGTCCACTATTGATATCACATTGTCAGTACTTTTCTAGTTCTATTATGTGCTTGAAGCGCAACGGTTATCCTCGGAGAAAGTTGACTCTTCAACCAGAGTCTAAGTCATTAATGCGACTGTTTGCCTTTCCGATTGTGCTAATACCTTTAATTTCCCATTCAGTTATAGGTAAATAGTAGGATATACTGGACTCTTTAACCTTAGTATACTGACTTGTCTTGGAGAAGGAGAACTCAGAATTCGCACCAGCTGACTTTAATTGGGCGCTTAAAGAAATAAGGACATTTCTTGAATACGTTGCCGTTGGGTGAAGAGACAATCTACGTCCATCCCGGGTGAGGGATTATTGCTTCTTCGATTGTTGCATGAACGTGAGTTGAAGGAAAGGAATTGAATGCGATTAATCGCTTTATTTATTTGTTGCATTTTATCACTTTTCTTTCTTCTCCATGTTGTCTTTGTCGGGATTATAGAATTTAAGCAGAATATTTTCATTTTCAAGTTTGTAAGAAACTCATTTTTTTCATCCTCTTCCCAACACGTCCAAGTGTGAGTTAACTTCAGACACTGGTGTTTTTTTCTGTCTGATTCTCTCTATTTACTTTACACACACACACACACACACACACACACACACACACACACACACACACACACACCTATCTATCTATCTATCTATCTATCTATCTATCTATCTGTGTGTGTGTGTGTCTTCTCAGACATATCCTTTGTTATCTGAGCGGAATTCTAAAAACAATTTTAACGAATTCGGAAAAGCTAATACTATTAAATTACAGTAATTTCTATTTATGTTATCCCTTTATGTGGGGTATGTTATCCCATTTTGTAGGTTCATGTCATCATTCAAGAACTATGAAAATAAGTAATAAATTCAACATAATTAAATATTTTCTGCGGGCAAAAATGTGTAATGGCCAAATTTTTCTTTCACCAAATCAGTATGAGCTAAAACCCTCTGAATTCTGGCTGACTGGATTGTTTACTTATTTTTTCTCCGATTTGATCAAGAAGTATCATATAGTTTTGATGTGGAAATAGATTACTGCAAATTGATTTTTGACTATCACAGGTACAAATGATCAAAGATGAATGTCTGCCAATAATTCCAATCTTCATTACAATTGTTTTAGATTCACTGAGTCTCCCTAAAGTGTTGTATGATACAATTAAAACAAATAATACGTTAAATTTAATCAATAAAAATATTTTAAACATTTTACAGAACAATTTTATTGCGTACGTAATACATACATTACTTTTTAGGAATACATAATACTTTTTATTTTTATATAAACCGTTTTCTTTTTCAACAAAATATACGAAGATTTTATCATTTCTTGCTGAGCATTGTACCATAAAAATATTATTAGGTATTATATTTCACCAAACTCTACAACATTAATATTACACTTTAAGGTACTATAAGGTTAAGTTGCCCAGTTGGCTGGGGCTATAGAATACACTGACTGCACCTCTGCAGAGGGGGTAATACCCTCCCCAACAAGTGTACTGTATATGACACTAAACAATCTGATGGTGAGGTTCCAGTGATGATGGGGCTTTGGCGAATGCGGAGCACCCCTTCACTGCCATTGCCCTCAGGTCCACTCTGGCCCAGCGTGGTAGCACCTGATAGGGCCCTATCTATGGGTTAAAGTTAACTAACGGCATACTTATGTTAAACTGAATTGCTTGACTAAACTGAATAGTTTGAAGTAGAAATGTTTTTGACATTGAAACTGTACTTACACTAGACTGATGTGTTTAATATAAAACTGTTTTGACATTCAACTGTGTGTAAACAAAATCCGTACTTATACTAAACTGAATTAGCTGAATTAGAACTGTTTGACTAAACTGAATAGCTTGACATAGAAATGTTTTTCAGAATTAAACTGTACTTACATTTAAACTGCGTACTTATCCTAAACTGAATTTTTGAAATAGGACTATTTGTATAAAAATGGATTTGGCATTATATAACCTACAAAGGTTGCTATGCCATAAAACCCAACTAACCAACGAACATTAATATTTTGTAACAAATGAATTGCAACACATCTGTAAGTAAAAGTTTTAAAAGATATCAATATATTCAATATATTTGTTTTTGGTTCGCTATGTATTCATATTTTTGTCACAGTCTCAATGCAGAGGATTTCGATGATAAGTAATAACAAATAATATCTGTTTTGACAATATAATATTTTACTAAAAATAGTAAAATGTAGACATGCCTTGTTGAGAAGAATATTAATATTTCAATAAAAATGATAAGGAATTACTTATTGATGGGCAATAATGTGTGTTCCGAAATATCTCGTACGCACTATACATTTTTCTTCTGCGTAAGCATATACTATATATGCATATACTACAATATCTTACGCTCTTAGAAAATATTTGTTTAAAATAAGCCTACTTCAGTGAGCTCGAGATAATTGCACCTGGTAAAAACATTTAGCCGATTAGTGACACTCAATTATTATTTTACTTTTATGAGAGCTTTTCAACCAACGTTAGCCAATTGCTTCTCACTGAAGTTTGAGGGACAGTAAATTTCCTCAAGTCTCCAAGACATTTCTCAGTATTCTGGCCGATCTTAATAATGCTGTAGTTTGGATGGTCTCTACTCGTCCTTCTATTCGAAAATCTTCTCGTCCCTGTATTAATACTTTATTGACTGTATCTTTTTCTTTTGTTAACTCTCATCAGGCCTGGCCGTCTGGCTGTGATTAGGTGATCCGTTTGAATACCATGGTGAAGCTTGTGCGTCTTCTTTTCCTGGACGGTTTATGGGTTGTGCATATGCTATTTGCTCGTATACTTAAATGTAAACTTCTTGCACAATCACCAATGGATGCCCTTTCCAACACAGTCGTGTCTATTCTTATACTCTTTTTGCGCTAACTTACTGCATTCGCTTATAATAGGATTGATCGTTTCGTCTCTGTCAGCACATAATTTAAATCAGCTATTTTGTTGAGTCTTGTCTATTTTCGTTTTGACATAGTCAGTCCTTATGTAGTTGTTCAGTACTGTTATCAGAAAAGATACGGTTTCTCTCTTAAGGTTTCCTTTTCTTTGCCATGTCTAAGTTGTTTTTTTTCGGTGAGATTTCGTTTGTTTATTGCTTGAAATGTCCTTACGGTTGTTTTTCTTCCCATTTTTCTTTCCTATTGTTTTTTTTTTTGTTTTGTTTTGTTCAGTTGATGTTAGTATTGGCTGCATTGTTTCAAGTCGCTGTAAATTATTTTACTTTTCTTTGTTTCATTTTTATTTCTCTTCCTATCTTATCCCCTTTTAATTACTTTCTCTTTTTGTCTTTTCTTCTTTTTTTTCTCTCTTTCTCTTATTTTTCTTTCTTCTCGGTCTCTTCTTTCTGTCAACTTTTTCTCTTATCCCTACTGGCATTTTCTCTTTATCATAGGCTCTCTCTGAATTCCATTCCCTTTAACAGCATGAATTTTCCGCCCAGTAACTCTTAGGGCAGTTTTGGTTTTTTAATCTTGATACAGCAATCGGTCAAGGAAAAGAAAAACTCAGCATTTACACCAGCTCGATTCCGCTTAAAAATGACGTTATATATAAAAATGGTTTTCTGAGTTTGACTAACTGAATTCAGGAACGAGGCTTTAGATCTGGTGATATGGATAATGTGGATTTACCTTTTCCTTGCTATTACTTACCGGTTCAATCTGACCCAGAGAGATAGTTTCTATTAGTGTCCCACCCATGAGTTAAGTAGATATTTTTGGAAAATTATCTCTATTAGATACAAATATTATGGAATTAATTGTGTTAAAAATAGTGAACTAAGATTATAAATATTGATCGGCCTGCATGTACCGACTGAGTCAAACACAACTTTAAAAACAATATTATTACTATATAGAAATATAACCCCGTCAAAATTATTAATATCAAATAGAAATAATTAAGATCATAAAGTGTGAAAAGTCCTTGAAACCATATGACTGTTAATTATATTAATTAAGAATGATTACATGAAGATATAATTGTTTACAAGCGATTGTTATTGCAATTTTCTTAAAATCATTTACAACAATGAGAGCTTGAAATTCTTCAGACTATATAGCAAAGAGAATTTCTATTAATCGTAGACATTTTGAACTGAAGATTCACTGTTAAGATAGATTTCAAAGACTAAGTCTACTAACCAATTTATTTTTTACGATTCGTGTAATATATTTTTGGGACAAATTGCCTAATCAGATTAAAAGCAGTCATAAATTTTCAATCGGATGCTTACAGAAAAAAAAATAGTAAGAAAAAGAATTTAAGTGAGCATTTTTGTGCACTGTCGGATGAATTTGATCTGTATACAGATATTATAATGATATTGTATATTTTCGGTGGAAAGATTCTTTTTCTCTAAGGTTGATCTGGGAAGATAGTAAAAAGTGGAGATGTCTATAGAGGCATCATCATCATCATCATCTTGTACTGCTTGCACAGATTTCCATGACCCTCTCACCATTCGCCTTCATCCTCCATCGCTTCCGGCAGGTCTTCTGGACTACATCCTGTGTCCGAACAGAGCAGTTGTTGATAATGTTCAGGTTGGTTGTCCAACACTTGCACGTCAGTGTGAAGGGGTCTACAGGAGAACACCACTTATGTGTTCGTTCTACCACAGTGTCCTGCATATCTTGTTTTTCTTATTTGGATGGTTTTAAAGATGGGAGGTAGGTGGCCGTACAATTGCTGTTTTGTGATATATTACTTCAAAGACTTTTTCATTATGAGTGGTAGCATTATTGTAGAATTTCCGTTTAGTTTTTTCTCTCTCCGTTTAGTCAGCGTCGATGTGGTGCATCCATATAGTAGAATCGACACGACTGTTGCTGGAAAAAATTGTCTTTGATTTTACAGAAATATCTGGCTTCCATATGATCGACAAATTATTGATAGCAGTCCATGCCTTCGCTAGTCGCACATTTTTAGTAGATAAGACGCAGCTTCCAAGGTAGGTGAACTTGTCTAATAATTTCAGAGAGCCCCATTTAGTGTGGAGATGTCTCCTTTTTTATTCAAATACATATACTCTTTTCTGTCAGCATTGACATGGAAGCCAATGCCATCTGTTACCAGCTCCAGACTATGCAGCAGGGATTCAACTTTGGTTGTGATATTTGCCAGAATCACTGTCATCTGCCTAGTCTGTGTCCATAATAGTTCATGCTGGATATTGTCTGCGTCTTGCCTTTTTTAGAGTAAAAACATTTTCTTTCATTAGATCTATCGGCATTCAAAGTACGTAGTCTAGGCAGATTATGAACAGATATAGGGTTAATGTATTCCCCTAGAAGAACATCAGCAACAATGTCAAAGTGTGTGTGTCTCCATCCGGTGTGCGAACAATTACTTTCGTGTTTTTATACAGCATCATTATGACTGCAACAGTTTCTTTGGGAACACCATAGGCTAAAAATATTTACTCTTTCTTCCCACTATGCATGGAGTCAAATTCCTTAGAGAAATCTGCGAAAAGGAATCTGCCAATAAGAATCTGCTTGAAAATCCCCTAAAGTTACAGATAAACCTATCACGAAAATTAATAATCATTAGACATTAAACTAGGATAGTTTAATGTTGTACCGACAAAAATGAAAAACAGGAAAGCTGTCGAACTTGATGGAAGTATGAAAAACAAGGAAATTCGACGACATAGTGCTACGATACTGCAACACCGTATATAACCAAAACACAATAGAGTGATGTACAAAAGGCTGCATCTACCTTTTCCCCAAGAAAAGTGACATCGGAATTTCCATGAAGTACCGGGGTATAACCTTTACTTCCATAACGGAAAAAAATTATAATGCTCAGCTAATCATCTGAATCGAACCAGATATTGAGAAAAATCTTAGGAAACATCGAAATGGTTTTCGGAGACATCGATCCACAACATCACAAGTTCTAACAATCTGTCGAATATTTGAAAGTGTTCGTGCAAAAAACGGAGACATAACAAATAATAATAATAATAATAATAATATGCAAATCCTTTTTAATGGACAGCTTGAAACATATAACTATAAGCAAATTTTTCGTATGAAAGGAAAATGCTTAAAATTATGTAATTGCATGCAAGTAAAGTGTTATTATTATTTTGCTCCTTCAGGGTTTTTCACATCAGCGTTAAGTGATGGTCTTTTACTGGAGTTTGAGTAGCAGCAAGTCTCCTCAAGACTCCTGGACTCTTCGCAGTATTCTGGCCGAAATTAACAATGCTGTAGTTTGGAAAGTCTCCACTCGTCTTGTTATTTCCAAGTTCTCCTGTCCTTGTATTAATTCTTTAGGGACTGTACCAAGAGCCTAATTACAATAGGTATAATCGTTACTTTCATGTTCCACGGTTTTTCCAATTCCCTAGCTAGGTCAAGGAACTTATTCTTCTATTCACTTTATCTAAATTTTGTTCTGTGGGCCGCCGGGATAGTAGAGTCCATAATTCAGCAAATTCTCTTCTTTTTTTTTTGTAGTTGATTATTATAAGGTCTGGTCATTTGGCTAAGATTAGCTGATCAATTTGTATCTCAAAATCCAAGAGAAGTTTTTGCGTCTTATTCTTCATGACAGATTCTGGGTTGAAACTACGTAATTGCTCGAGGAATATTGACTTTGGCCTTAAATCAACAAAATATTTGCTGGCATTGTAAACGTGTGGCGTACGCATGGACTTGGTTCCAGAACTAGCTGATATTTGTTTCTCGGTATCCCTGAATTTATGTTCTGAACTTGGAAACTGGTTATATCTATTTATTAGAATAACAGGCCTATTTCTTAGCACTTTGCAGCCGAGATTAGTCGATCTGGGATTGGCCTAGTATGTTGGTAGGCGTTTTTGTGTTTATTTTTAGTATAATTTAAAATCTCCGGATCTCGAGATAACATAAAAACTGGCTCATACTCGGAACCTTTCAAAAAAAGAGATGAGCACAAAAGATACAGGAAAACATTTTTTAAAGATGGACTAAAATTCATTTCAGGATATTCAAAACCTGAACAATCGACTATCATAACCAAAACAATAAAAGTAAAATACTAATATCGGTTGTTACAGATACAACATAAATAGATAATAATCATCAAAAAATTAAGACCGCTTCCAGTATGTTCTGTAAAGTTTTTCCAGAACTGGTAAATGTAGCAATGATAAAATACAAAATCTAAGAAAATTTTCAATTAACATAAAAAATGATTAACATCAGAGAAATAATTCATAATATATCATTTATTCTCTCAATTTTCAAATTTAAATGAATGTTCTTATAAATGAAAGGCAATATTATCTAATATTGCCTTGTAAAATAATGTCTTATGAAACATTTTAATTATAATAGATGCTAATGTAAATTTGTTTACCTTAAAAATTCTATCTTAGACTTATACAATCTTAAATAACGGTAAATATTCAGTGTCTTGATTCTTTAAATATTTTTATTTAGAATTCATATATACTTTTATTTAAGAGCAGACGGAAATTCATATAGCCTCATTTCGGATTTGAACTCGCTCCACTGAATACATTTTCTACGACGATATCTGTCACACATACACCGAGTGTATAAATATCAATAAATCAATTTTTCTTTCGGATCGTTAATCACAAAATTAGAAATGTTTTTCTGCTTCTGTCCAGACATGTTCATTGAGAAGTAAAAGCAAGATGGAAGCTCATTACAATTTCCTGTCTCCATCAATTTGGCCTGCTTGTCTGATGCCCGCAGGTCATCGGGAGACTTTATCGTTCAGGGAATGATTAGTTGTAGTTTTTTTTTTAGATGTGTTCCACTAATATTACGTTTCCTTCCCTTTTTAATCTTTTCCCATGGACATTAATTTGATGTTCAGGTTCTTTTTCTCGAACTTAACGCAAAGATAGTCAAGAAAAGAGTAATTTAATGTAATGTTTGGGAAACGTTAGATTCCTGAAACAAGCCAAAATTCAAAATTAAATATCAATAAAAAAAGTTAACGGCTTTTTGCGGGGGTTGTCTAGAACTTTGAGAATAGTAATTAGAATCAAAAGGATATGCTGATTATTGAACACTGTCTTTTGGTTGCAAATTTTGTTTCACCAGGTTTTAACTAATTCAATGTATAGATATTTTTCCAAGTATACAATCTGTTATATTAAACTATTGTGCCAAAAAATTTGAATAAACCATATTGGTCCCTTGTCCACACCTCGTCATGTTGGACTGGTTAGCAAGTCAATCTTACAGTGACACACACAAAGTTGACTTACCCTTCTGCTGAAAGAAATAGGTTGTTTATGGAATAGGTACTGTCCCTTTCGAATTACTGTTCACTGACCTGTTTTACAAGATGAAACCTTGCCATGGTCAATGGTTTAATAAAAACGTCTTAGTAAAATTTCAGTTGGATATCAATACGGAGTCTTTTTCGATTATGCCATTTTTTTGCTTTTTTTGTTGTGTCAGTGTGCAGAATAGAAAAGAAAACTAACAAACAAGAAAACAACAAAAAACAACAGACGTATAAGTGTATGCACACGCACACTCCATCATAATAACCAAAAAAAGGAGGACCCCCCCCAAAAAAAAAAACCGATTTCGTCATCACCAAACTCATTTCTTCTTAAAATACCTGTTTATTTGCTGTTTCTTACAGACTAGATGTACTGCGGTCAAATTTCAATATTACATTCTAATCCACAGAATTATTTCTAACACGATATCTCTGCCGGGATTTTAGTGCCATTTCAAATAAGAAAGATGACTTAATAAAAGTTTATTTTTCTGACAGCAAATCTAAAAAAAAATATTTTCACATTTATAAAACTGAAAAGTAAAATTTCAGAAGCCACACTATGAATTGTAATGAGTAAGCAGACAAGAAAATTGAACAAGATGACATCTTGTATTGGTTTAATTATTCAGTTATCCCACTTTAAATGTTATTGTAATTTAGCGTCTGGTATCTTACCAAAAGAAATGATGACATTAATAGCTGTCCCGTAAGATACAAAAAAGAAAAAAATCTAAAGTTAAATTCTAAAATTAAATTTCTCGACATTATGACCTTAGTAAAAAAGGGAACCGCAGTAATTGTCATTAGTTATGGTTTTTCTTTGTACTTATTTGAAAAGTATGTTTAAAGAATCACATATAAATCATTTTAATGATATTGAATTGGGACATCCTGAATTTTTACTTTCACATCTTAAATATAACAATCTAAGTAGTGACAGTAATCTCATGATGCGATTCTAGGCAGTTATATAAAAGTTTGGGTCGTTGCATGAGTTGGAATGTTCAGCTGGACAGGTGACTATAGCATGAAGTTTCCTATTCCCAAGAACAAAAATGAATTCGTCTATTGTCTGTGGTAGCACCAGCCATTTAACGGCATGACGGAAAGAAAGAGAAAAAAATTGATCATTATTTTCTAATATCTATATTTCTTAAGGTTTGCTCCGGAGAAATTTGCTTAAGGAAATTTAATTATCTGACCACAGCATGAAAGGAAGGAAAATTCTAACTAAAATCTATTTCCTTCTCCAGTTGTTTGATCATTGCTTGTGTTGAGACTCGAAAGGCAAAACTTTTATCTTCGCCATCTTCTCACTGACTTTCCAGCTCTGTCAGCAGGGCCTGTAGAATACGCCGACTGCACAACTGCAAGGAGTAAGAATCACTACAACGAATATCCTAGAGTATAACACTAAACAATCTGATGGTAAGACTGTTGCCCTGAAGGTTTGGGGAGTGGGAAGTACCCCGTCATTGCTATAATGGTACTGACAATTCCACTCGGAGTGGTAATACCTGTTGGGATCCAATCTATGGGTTGAATATAACTATTTATTTTCTATACTAAGGATCATTATTATTATTATTATTATTATTATTATTATTATTATTATTATTATTATCATAGAGACTTCACATTGGTTTTAGTTGATAGTCTTTCACTGCAAGTTTTTCACACCTGCATTTGCTCATGGTTTTTTCACTGGTATTTGAGGGACCGTGAGTCCCCTTAAGCCACTTGGACTCTTCTAGGTATTCTAGCCGATCTCAAAATGGCTGTACTCTAGATGAATTCGATTCGTCCCCTGATTTCAAACTTTTCAATTGCTTAAAAGACATTTTCAAGTGCACCATTTACTATTGGTATCATCGTTACCCTCATGTTCTGTAGCTCTCTTATTTTTATGGAAAGGTGCATGTACTTGCCTGTTTTCGTTTTATTTGGTTTTCACTCTGTTGCCCGCTGGGACGGGAAAGTCAACTATACAGAAAGTTATCTTTTTTATGGTTATTATCACTAGGTCTGGTCTTATAGCAGGGCTTCGGTGATCTCTTTGTGTCTCAAAATCTGAGAAAATTTTATGGATATATTTCTCTAGGACGGGTTCTGTTTTGTTCATATACCATTTGAAAGTATGGTCAAATTTAAACTTCTTGCACAATTGCCAGTAAATCATCTTTACCACCCAGTCGATTCTAGTCTTACACTCCTTTGAGGTAGTTTGCCAAATTTGCTTAAAATATGATTATTGATTTCGTCTCTATCACCACATAATCTACACTTGCTATTCTGTTGCGTATTATCGATTTTCGCTCGAATATAATTGCTGCTCAGGTCATTATTTAGTACTGCTATGAAAAGAGATTCAGTTTCTGTTTTAAGGTTTCCCTTGTGTTGTTATGTCCAGGTCTTCTCCAATGAGATTTCACCAGATTGTCGCCAGTTTCTACTTCCCATTTCTGTTCCCTAGCTTTTGTTCTGTTTTTTCAAACGTTGTCTGTGCTGTTATTGGCCGCTGTCATTACTCCTTTACTCTTTTTACCATAGTCGTTGAGTCTTCATATTGATGTATCTACGCTATCTTTAATGCTGATGATTCCTCTTCCACCTTTTCTTGCAACATATGATCTTTCTATGTCATATCAGGGAAGTAAAGCTTTTCGCATCATCATCATATTTTTGTCCTCTGGTCAATTTGTCTGAGTTCTTCCTTTGTATATTTTAAGAATGTCCTCGAGTATATTACAAAAGGATTCTGCCGTGATGTTTACTCCTTTGATGAGGTTTTTGCTGCCGCGTTGGGTCTTGAGAAGTTTTCTCATTCGTCTCTCATCCACGTTTATTTGATTGCGATAATTATTATTATTCAAAATCATATTACCGGAGGCAAATTGTTTGTATATGATAGGAATACACGAATAATAGAATTACTGATATTGAATAACAATTTTTGAAACACTTGAACTGTGTGTAAACAAATGATCAATTTTAAATTGAATTATTTGTACTAGATTGCAATAATTGAAATATTTTAACTGGGCCCTTACAAATTATTAACATAAGATAGAATTATAAGTATTTGATACCAATACTTGAAACAATTTACAGTTATTTGTGTTAACAATACCTGAAGTTATTTGACTGAGTACAAATGAATATTTAATACTGACGAGAATTGTTACTGTTGCATCACAATATCTTAAACCATTAGATTAGCTGCAATTAAAAAATCCTCGTCTGCATAAACGAATGTACTCACGTTCTGAACAATAGATTCTCTTTACATTAAAAAAAACTGAATTACCAGAAAATAGAAAACGCGATGTATCAAAAAACCCTTATGTATGCAACAAAAGAGAATTCAAAATAATGCCAATACACCAGACTGATGATTACTCGTTACTGCAAATAAAGGCAAAAATCTTTATTGATAGATTTAAACAAGCATTAAAGAATACCCTAGCCATTATACATCGCAAGAAAAAGATATTAATCTGAAACTCGGGGAGAGCTCAAGTATATGAAATACTAAGAACCTAAATACCAAATTAGGGTCCATCTGCAGACCTATATATATATATATATATATAGGAATTGCCATTAGGTAATCCTTAAAAATTGATAAACCAAAATCACGACTAAATAACTAAATTCACTATCTTTTTTTCTATCCGGTGGTCTATGTTCACTAATCCTGCTGCTCCGTTGTAGAAAAAAGGCTGGGTGTTTCACACTAGTTCCCATCACATGATCAGGACTCATGGTCCTCGCCAAGTCAATCAGAACTGACTATTGTTTTTCTCAGATGTCTGTAGGTGTTAACGTCTGATAAGCACTCGGCCACAGTGACAGTATCATTTATCATCCTATTTCACCAGAAACGTCACACTCAACCAAATTTTTCATACAACTTTTAACATGATTTTTCACAGTTGGCTGGGTAATACCATGTCTCCTCACGTGTACAGGAATTTGTACGCATTCTGATTTCAATAGTTCTGTGTTCTTGCTGATATCAACAGTACTGTAATTTGGATGATCTCGATACTTCTGCTCTCCATGTCCCCAGACTTTTCCAAGCCATCTGATATCGTTTCTCAGGCTCCTGCTACAATTGGTATCACCCTCACATTCATTTTATCTGCTTTTACACTATTATATGGAACGTACTGTTTTTTTTTATTGTGTGATATCAGATTTTTATGTTATTCACCTGCCTCTTTTCTTTCAGAAGTAATGGCGAATACGAGCACAGACATACTGGCAATTTTGAGGCCTTACTTTGAATATGTTTCAAAGCCAATGGAACTGATTTAAGGATTTTAAGGTTGGTGAAATAAATCCCAGGAGTGGTTGACCATTTCAAACACAAAGTAGTGGTATTGCTTTTCTTATTTTTTCCGGCCAGTTTTCAATGGAGTCTAAATAAGTGAAAGTCTCCTCAGGTCTCCAGAACCTTCTGAGTATTATAGCCGTGGTCAGAATGTTCTCAATTCTTCTCCTGCTTTCGAATAACTTCACCAATAAAATAAGAATAAAAATAACGCAAAAAGACCAAAGCCAAGACAGAAACCATGAAAGTAAGCAAATTATTACCAAATATCTCAACGGGCAACATCAATGAACTAAACGAGCTAGTTTATGCAGGAGCAAATCTAGTCAGTGATAAAACGATGTTCTTCAAAGGAACCTGAGCAGAAATACAAAATTGCACAATAACTAATGAAGGAGCATAATGAGGGAATGACGAGACCGTAACACATTCTTTATAGAAATATTTATCTTTATTACTTCTTGGTAGGCTCGAAACTTGCAAGAGTGTGAGACAGAAACAAGGAGACGAAAGACACGGACACAGACTGGTGGAAGTCTACTAAATTGACTCTTTCTTAACCCACGTAGTAATTTCATATTCAGAGCCTTACGTCTTTACTTCCTTAAAGAGAGGTTGTCAACCGGGTTCCACCACTTGGCCCCCGCCTCCTGAGTAGTCCCTGGCAGTTGCTGACCGTGATTTTGAGGGTACCTGTGTATATACAATTTCATCACTCCTACACATTATTCTGGTTCGGGATTCACGTGATCTGCTTACGCAAGTCAACCCACGTGAGCTGTCTTTCTGTTTACAAAGTTGGAATATCCTGTCATAGAAATTACTGATTGACGGCTCTGCCAAGTTCAATATGTAATACCTGGACTGGAAATAAGGCTAAAAGGACAAATAAAAAAACTGCGATTAGAAGCAAAAGGAAAATGATTGGGATGAAAAGACTGAAAACAAAACACCTGACACGTCTAAATAAACAACTTAAAGAGACAAATCAAAATATTGGTGAAAGAAAGGAGACTACAAAGTAAACGATAAAGGTTCAACCAATACAAACAAATAGGGTAAAATTTATTTACTTTAAGTTAAGAATGTACTATACCAACCAACAATTGGATACAAAATATGTGAATAAAAAGAATATAACAGAAGGGGCAATTGGATAAATAACATTAAAGATTATGACAAAAGCTTGAACAGAGACCTACACTTAAACTCGGACAGTGAAACAAGCAAAAAGTACAAAATTAGAAAACGCCAGGTCACGATAAAATGCATGGATTCTGATTTAAAAAAAAATACTTTCATCCACAACATACTGGCTCTTGAATTGAGTAAACACCAAGAAGAAGAACGTATTCTTGAATAAATTTCTAAGAGGAAGATCCAGAAAGACGCTCTGAAAAGCAATTATCCACGGTAACTACAGACCGACAATGTCTCTACGATGTAGACCTATTTATTCTAACACACATACACACACACACACACACACACACACACACACACACACACACACACACACACACACATATATATATATATATATATATATATCAAACATGATTATATATATATATATATATATATTAAAACATGATTTGCTATTAAGTTATCCATAAGGGGTGATATGCCCCAAAGAAAACTTACAATCTATCTTCTCAAAATATGCTGGCTAGACAGGAGCTCTGCTACTTGTTTGTAAGCTGCGGAATGCTTTTGGGGGAACAGAAGGGATGTCACAAGGGAACAAGTGGAAATATCGACTTAATGTATATTGAGCAGCATATCGTCAAGGAAACCAAGCAGCGTGGAAAAATATAGCGATTGCATGGATTGATTACAAAAACGCCTATGATATGGTCACACAAACGTGAATATTAGAATGTCTGAACATCTATAAGATATCCTACAAAGTCATAAACTTACTAACGGAAACAATGGAAAATGGTAAGTAATATTGATAGCAGAAAGAAAAACTTTAGCAGAAGTGAAAATGTAGAGAGTCATCTTCAAGGGATATGCTCTTTCGCCATATAATAATATAATTTATAATAGCAATGATGCCACTTAATTACATACCTTTGAAATAATCTGGGGACTACCAATTTAGGAAAGCAGAAAAAAAGATTAATCTCTTATGTAGATGAGTGACATCAAGCAGTTTGTGAAAATGAAAAAAAGAATTGAAGATAGTGTTACAAGCAATAAGAATATACAGCAAGGGTATAGAAATGATATTTGACATAGAAAATGCCCATACTCATAATACAGAGTGGAAAAAAACCCAAATAAGTAGAGGAATAACACTGTCAAAAAAGAAAAGAAGAATTTCGCTTGGAGATAAGGAAAAGTACGAGTACTTGGTAATATTTGAAGCGGACACAATCCGACATGCCGTGATAAAAGAAAAAAAAAAGAAAAATGTGCCTTAGACGAACGAGAAAACTCAGCAGAAGAAATCTATTCGAAGGGATAAATACACAGATATTCCCCTTGTACGTACTCGGAGCCATTCTTAAAATGGACAATGGAGGAACTCAGACAAACGAACCAGAGGTGAAGTTAGATGATAACACTGCACAAGGCCTTACACCTAATATGAACAGACTACATGTTGCAAGAAAAAAAAGGGGAAGGAAGACTCGCCAGCACTGACGATAGCATGGATACATGAATACGAAGATTCGAGGACTACATGAAAAAGGTTAATTATTGCGGCCAATAACATCACAGACAATATAAGGACATACAACAACAAAAATACGGTAAAGGAAATGAGATGATCTGGACATGGCTACGAAAAGGTAGCCTTAAGATAGCAACTAAATCTCATCGAATAGCAGCAAAGAAAGAAAAACATTTTAAGACCAAACATATTAAAACAAGTAGCGCTGAAAGAATATAAGTCTAGGCCCGACGGGGTGAAAAATGTAATCCACTGGAAATTGTGCATGAAAAAGAAATTTGACCAAATGGTATATGCACCAACCAGAATTGGTCCTGCAGAATGTGGTGCTCAGAATTCTCTGGGATTTCCAGATACAAACAGATCAGCTAATCGTAGAAATTCAGACCTAGTGTTAACAAACAACATAAAACATTAACAAAAACATGCTGTAGTGGAAGCAAATATCGAAAAGTAGCACTAAAAGAATATAATACTTGGCATGACTAGGTTCAGACCTAGTGTTAATTATCAAAAAAAGAAAACATACTGAATAATCAACTTAGCTGTCCATGCTGGCAATAGTGAGAAAATAAAAGAAGAGAGAGAGAGAGAGAGAGAGAGAGAGAGAGAGAGAGAGAGAGAGAGAGAATACTTAGACCTTTCTGAAGAAAGCTGTGGAACATGAAAGTCACGGTCGTATCAAATCTAAATGGCACGTTTACAACAGTCCCAAAAGACTTGGACAGAGGAGTTAAAGAATTGGAAATTGGAAGACGAATATAATCTATCCAAATTTGTGCTCATCCAGAATACTGTGAAGAGTCAAGAGATCTAAGGAGACTTACAGTCACTCAGACTCTACTGAAGGACCAGCAATTAAAGCTGGTGTGAAAAACACACCAAGTGTATAATAAGAATAAAATGTGTGCGTTTGTGTGTGTGTGTGTGTGTGTGTGTGACCACAATCGTTTAATAATATTTTTTGTATTAAATACAATATCAAATTGTAATAAAAACAATTCTATAACAAATTTACTATCACAAATGTTTCTCTTTCTTGAATCTCTTTTCTAATTTCTTCGTCTTCATTACATGATAGCCATTTTTCTACTGCTTTCTGTTTTCAAACATATAAACTACACTGTTCTTTTCGGTGTAACAGCATGTTATTTTTTTTAAGAGAAAGTTACATTTCAATGTTCTAATCAAGATATATGTTTCTTTCTTTTTTCTAAAATTGGATATATGTACAAAACCAAACTAATTTACACGTCTGCCGGGGAAGAAAAATTCTTACGAATGAATATCTGTAAATTGATGAAAGCAGACGATTCAGTTAAAATTATGTCGTCGGCGTCGATAAATGACGTCAAATAGCGAGGAAGGCTGCGTTTTGCTTATATTTAGTCATTAATTGGTAAAAAGAAAGTTTAAGAATTATTCTAAATTTGATTATCAGGCAAATAAAATATACCAGTATTTTATATTTTGTATTTGCTTTGTTTTTTTATAAACTTTTGCGAATGGATGTGTTCTTTTACGAGAGGAATGCATTTTTGTTTCTTTCCTTTATTTAACAATGGTGTCGCTGTCTCCAGTCTTTTTTTTAAAAAAATCTATAGAAATTGTTGTTTAGCTTATATATCTTTGCTAATGTGATAAAATAGTTTTGGCAGGAACATAATAGTGTATATTAGGATCAAGTAATGAATATTTTGATTAATCATACTGGAGACTTGATTAGGAAATATGACTGACTATATGAGAAACCGAATTAACAAATTATGTACATTATGTATTTTGTCTACAAAGCTTCAATGGATACCAGGGAATTGTTTTTAGCAATGATTATTGAGGTAATTGAGAGGTTTTAAATTTTACATTTTAAAATTCGTTTTGTTAAAGCCATTATTTATGTAAGATGCAACAACAGAACATTATAGTAAAGTGTGGTTCATTAAGAATGCTATAAGATATAGCCGAATGTTATTTTTGAAGAAAATATGTAGTTGCTGTTTTCTTTGATCAAATCTATTTAATTTTTTTTCGTAATACTATATTGCATGTTGATATTCATCTAATTACGGACAGAAATATTTAAAAATTCTAATGAATTTATTTTACGGGCATGTCAACTCTTCTAGTGTCATTTTATGCGTAGACGGTTGCGAATATTGTACAGCGTACCTTTATTTTTGCATTATCTCTGTGTAGTTTCTAAAAAGATTTTTTGCAGACGATTAATTGATATAAAGTATTCTTATCTAATCCAAAGATTTGCAAACATATCTATTTGACCAATAGGTAGCACTATTATATCAGATAGAGAAGATCTGGGTGTGCTGTCAATGAAGGTGTACTTGACATTCACCAGACCTCCGGAACTGGGGCCACACCACCAGATGCAATTTAGTAGTGAACCAAGGATATTTCTTTTTTTGAGATGAGTCCTACTATCTGCAGATTATTTAGTCAGCTTATTCTAAGATCCCCCGACAGAGTTTCCTATCAAATACGAATAATCTACACGCAATTATCTGGTTTGAAGTACCAAGTTCTATTTAATACTAATAATTAAATGGTTTTCAGGAATTATTTCGATATAATTAGTCATTTGTTTTCACAGTTATATGGTTTTAAGTAATAAAAATTAATTCATCATCATCGTCATCATAAAGTCACGCTGGTTGCAAGGGTTTACCTGCCTCTCTCTCTCTCTCTCTCTCTCCCTCTCTTATCCATCACTCCCAGCATGGACTCCGAACTACATGTGGCATCCGCAGATAGCTAATATAAATAAATTCTTGCTGGTCGGCCAATACTGGCTCGTTCGTGTGTATGGGTCCATATAACTTACGAGTTCTGCTTTACTTCTCCAGTAGTGTTTCGCATGTCTTATTTGTCTTACTTTGATAGATTTTTGAGATGGGAGCTAAGTAGCCTTACATCAGCTATTTTGTGGGTGTTACTTCCAGGATTTGTTCAAAACAGCTTGTAACCTTCTTATGTTGTTCTTATCTAGTAAATCCTGCATGCGTTTTATTGGCATCCATGTGGTGTATCCATTGAGTAGTATTGACACACCCACATTTTTTTTTAATCGGATAGATCAGACTTCCATATGACCGATAATCTATCAATAGCAGTTCATGTTGACATCACTTTCGCTCAATGAGATATTGCTACCAAGGTATATTTTAGAGGCCTAGCAATTCAAGTAGAAATGGCTACCTTTCGTTTAGAGTACATGTACTCAGTTTTATTTGTGTTCGCATGGTGGCGATTGCCTCTTGCTGCTTGCTCCATGCTCATACAGTAGGGATTTTGCTTGGTAGATGTACTTGCAAGAAGTGCAATACCATCTTCATAGTCTGCGTCAATTATAGTTTCTGCAGAATATAGTCTGCTTCTTTTCTTAGCTTAAAGCTATTTTCTTTTATTAAATTTATGGACGTTCGAAGTATGTAGTATAAACGGATTATAAACTGGTATGGGGGGCTAATATATCTCCTTGCAAAATTCCAGCAACAATCGCGAAAACTTCAGTGCTTCCATTATTTGAGCGAATATTTGCTTTTGTATTTCTATAAAGCATCATTATAGATGTAAAAGATTTTTCGGGAGACATTTATGCTAGTTGTCTTTGCTCCATCTTCTCTTAGTATATGGAAAGAAATGCCTTGGAGAAATCTCCAAACAATAGTGTTACCTCGAATTTTTTTGCGCACACTCCTTCAATAATTCGACGGAGAGTAAGAATCTGTGAATTGCTGATTGTTATATCCGAAAACTGTACTGGTTTTTCCAACGAATTCTTTTCTATTTCGGATGCGATAGATTTGAGAAGCAGGCCATAGTAAGCCTTTGTGCTATAGCAGTAATAGTGGTGCCGCTATTGATCTTAGAGATTCCAAGTTCACCTTTTTGATGGAAGGGGAGGATTCAGCCTTTTGTTCATTTCCCTACTGCGTCTTATTTATAGATGGCATAATCGAAGAAGTATGTCATCAAATTTTCTTTGTCTTCCAATATTCGAAGCTTGCGGCCTTTCTACTTTTAGTTTTTGTTAGTACTTCGTTAAGTTCTTCCTCCGCTAACATTTCTAGTTAGATATATGGCTGGCAATATATAATTTTTTTGATAGGTTTATCAGTGACTTTCGGGAAGATTCTTGAAAAATTCTTTACACTTGTACGCTTTCATTAAGACTGACAGCCTTAAGTTTTGCTCTCTGAGTGATCTTCAATCTGTTCACTTCAGTTACGCTCTGCCATGCTATTCGTGATAGTTTATTTTATACATAGTTTCTGATTTTATTGATTTGGCCATGCATTTATTCTCGTTGTTCCTTGTGGTATGAGTTAGTTCGTTCTCTATGAGCTTTCTTTCTCGTTGCCATTTGCTGGGTTTCTTTTATTACATCAGGATGCTATTTTCATGTTATCACGTGTTTTTCTTAACAGCTAATGCCTCCCATGGAATTTAACTATTGTTTTAGTTGATAAATATTATTAGCACAGCGCCGTTTAATGCTATGAATTTAAATTCTGCAGCTTTCAGGAGAGCAATGGAGAAGTTTTCATATTCATCATTCGGAGTATGTGTCGCATATATCTCATGAAGAGTATATTTGCTTCCTACGCTTACCGTATATTTATTGCGGATATTTTTATCTGTAAGTAAGGGCCATTCCTAACGAGTGGTTTTAACTGTTTAATATTTCTGCGTAGACTCGGGCGTATCTTTGCTGTGACTATATTGTGATAGGAAGATACGCTTTCAAAAGAGGTGTTTGCTTCACAGTTCACAGTGCTATCTATCAACTTCTTGTTTATTAGTATATAATCTAGAGTATATATAAAGATGGTTGTTGTGGGTCCAAAGAAAGAATAAGGATATATTTTAAAATACGAAGGTCCACGAAGAGATTTGTATTTTTTTAATTTATTTATTTTGTTCTCACATACGTTATATATATATATATATATATATATATGTTTCCAGCTGGTTGCTTTTGTCAGAAAAGAAATGTGGCACAAAGCCTTTTTAATGGGGCATTCAATGAGACTTGAACTCACTGTTGTTTCCAGTGTAAATCACCTCTGGTTGGTCAGGCTGGTTTGTATAGGAGTAGTTGTCTCTCTTTTCTGGAGTGTATTTACTTTGGTCTGCTTTACCCGTCTTTGGTATTTGATATGTTTATAATTGTGCATGTATGTCTCTGTGTGTGTGTGTGTGTGTGTGTGTGTGTGTGTGTGTGTGTGTGTGTGTGTGTGTGTGTAATCTAGAGTATATAATCTAGTTTTAGAGTTATTTGGATATATATCTTTCCTTCCCTTTTTTAGAATTTAGTATTAAGGCATACTTGCTTGTTCTAAAGTGAATATATGCCATATATTCCATATTTCTTTTTTATGAGTTATGTTAGTAGAAAAAAAATGTAGTCCAGTTAACATATATATTCATCGATGAAATAAAATTAAATAAAGTAGCATGAAATAAATAAATAAAAGCAAATAGCTATGTACCAAGTCTAAGTACCTCGCTTTACATAATGCTAAAATATAAATAAAATAAATAAAGGTGAGTTACTGGCATAAAATTTATAATTAAATTAAATCTAACGGAGTGAATTTTCATAAGATAAGGTAATTTAAGTTATAGTTTTTCAAATATGAAGTCATTTATGCATCATTTTAATATCGTAAATAAACAACTACCAAAAATAAATTTGTATATAATTAAGATATATATAATTCCTGTATAATTTTAGAGGAATAAAGACTGTAATACAGAGAATAAATAGATAGAAAATAAATAAAAATCGTCAATTATAATTCTTATTAAGCAATTATACATTTTAATACAATTAATACTTAATATTCATTCTTATTACGAATAATTTACGGTTATAAGCATCAATATTACTATAATATACGAATTGTTTTTAAATCGACCCATTTACTCCATATAAGAGAACTTTGAAGATAATAATACTCCGGGACAGAGTGAATCTGAGACTAATAGCAATAAACGGTTCATCTTTAAACTCCAGTTTTGTAGAACTGGATGCTCATTATCAGATCCTGTTTAGTATTATACCCTGGACAATTTTTTTGAGGTGGAGGTCTGCAGCGGATACAAGCGGTGTATTCTAAGCCCAGTCAACAGGATTATTGCTGTGCAATTTTGAATTCAGACAAAATATTTTGTCTACAATGATACATCAGTAACTCCAGAAGAATCTTTTAAAATGATGACGAAAATCTTCATTGGAACAGTCACATGTCACTCGGGAACTTTTATTTGAAAGTAATACAATTTTTTAAATCAAATTAACATGACCAGAAAATCTTGCAAACACTTCTGAGTGACATACAGAAACACTACACTGCAGTTTCGACCTTATTATGTCTCATTAGCTGTGTATACAGTGATCTTACCGACCAGAGATCGAACCAGCGACCAGTGATGCAAAATCAACCAGTCATCGCAATTGCATGGCCAGTTTACTTGAATGTGTCTTGTAAGTTATATCCATACTCTTTACAGAGGACACGTTAGTTTTCCGGATTTTCTGGTCATGGTAATTCGATTTACAATATAATTCCTCTAATTAAAAAAACAACATGTACATGTAATGCAATTTATTTTCCAAAAATTATATTATAATATATAACTAAAGTTGCTGTTTTCTTTGATTAAATCTATTTCATATGATAATTTTATTTCATTGTAATTTATTCATTTACTAATAGAGTGTGTTAATAATGATTTTGTTACAAAAAGAGTAATATTAAAAATAATACGTGACTTAATTTTATTGTCTTTTACCAGGAAATTTAAGTGAATTTGAAACATTGGTGTTTGTTTTGCAATTTCTTTGAAGTTTTGCAATCATAATTTTACTAGTCTTGGCAAAAATCATAGGATTTGTATCTAGCAATAAATAAACTGATAAAAGATTAGGCATAAAATATTTTTATTTAATAGTTGAACATTCTGGCTCCATAGAATAAGCTTGGGAAATAAACAAGTTTGAATTATTAAAATTAATGGAAAACCTCGCTATTCCGTACAAACCTACACCAGAGTTTTTATTTCTTTTAAATCGAAGATCTAAATTTTGTAACTAACCGAGTTTTTACTGGCATAAAACTTTATTCAGAAATTGAGAGTTTATTTGTCTCTGTACAGACGCACCAATTTAATAAAGCAAGAAAAACACGTGCATATCTTTTTAAATTAATCTAATAACAAGTGGACTTATATCGCTACCTTATACAGGCATGTTTGAATTATTTGTTTATACGGTTTCTAATTTCGGAGCATAAACCCCTCATTTACACCAAATGCAGATTTGTCTTTTCAAGTTACTGAGTGACGTGATTTACAAATTTCTGAGTATCTTGATTTACACGTATGCGTGTAGCGAAGGAAAGTCAAATCCAAATTTGTGGAAAATTTTCCCTCGGTGAAAGTGTGGTGTCGTGGGCTTTTGAAACCGTTGGCTGAGACAACGACGAAATGGAAGTGATGACAACGAGTTCCAATTAGGAAAAAGAAAAAGTCAAATGTATATTCACAAAAAAATTCACTTATTTATTGATGCTGCAACTTCCCGAGACTGGCTTACAAAATAGAGAGACTGGACTCAAAGAGGAAAGACGTATTGTTTGAATAATCGTAACCCACTCTCAAGGTCGGTCGAAACTTCATTCACTCATAAGTTAATAGGGGTAGCACTGGATTAAATTCTTTTCAGCGGCTAATTATAGTTGTCCCTAAATAGAATGTTGCCACATGACGATTAAATTCCCTACACATTAATTTAACCGTAAACTTATTCTGAGGGTCATAATCTTTATGAGATACAGTGTACGTCTTGGAATTTATATTGGTTAATAGCGTTCATCGTTTTTGACTCTGAACAGGATATTTCATTCTGTGCTTTTAAATTCGATTTCTTGAAACTATTTTATGTTCAACATAAAACTATATTACTCAGTAGCCTATACTTTTTTACATTATTTTTTTTTTGTCTCAGTGAGTGCATTGCTATCAATTGACCCCAACTTTTGAAAGTTAACTATCCAGTGGAATTCACAGAGAAATTGAATTAATTTTAGTGCCTGTTGGCACCTACTAAATTTCACCAAATCCCAACTAATTACCGTCTCTACCCTATAACAATTTTATATTTGCCGAAATATTTCTACACAACCCTTAACCCTGAGAACTCAACCGGTCGGTATTTGTGCCGCTAACTGGAAATCTGAATGAGAAAACTCCATTTATTCATTGCTGTGGAAAGGTTATTAAAAAGCAAATTCTTATATTTTACATTTTTAGCTTTTTTTTTTAGTCAGGATTTTCCCATAAGTGAGGGGACCTCAGGATTCTAAGTGTTTATAAATATTGTACTTAATTCTGAATTTTAAAATTTTCATTTGGCAAACGCCAACTAGATTTATGATTGACCGTTGACTTTTGACAATCCGCAGACATGTAGAATCATAAATCATATAGAATCTAAATTACAAAATAAAAGAAAGATTATACTTATCTAAAAAATAATCATTTTCACCTCATATCAGCAATTACATTTATACTTAGTTCTCCAAACTTGAGATATATAACAATTAACTACCACTATTGCTTAATTATGGTTAAAGCTGTGGAAAAATGGATTACTATTTTAAATATCATTCACTCATATTGAAAAAATATCACTACAAAATCTTGTAAAAATGTTTAAAGAACAATCTTACTATCATCAGATTTAAACATTTTGATAAATCACATTTCTCTTATCTGGATTTATCATCTATTTGCCATTCGTTGAGTTTGCTTGGTTTCCTTTGTAACAGCGGTTCATATCAATATTAGTGCTTTTAGTCTAGAAGGAATGAAGGATTCTGGTTAGCATATGGAAGTAATCTCTGTTTTAACGTTCATTTCTATGATTCCAAAATGACGTTTATTAAAAATTGAACGGAATTTGGTTTACTCCATAACTTGAAGAATTTTAAGTGTATTGCTTTTTTTTAAGGATCTCTTAAGATATGCCATTTTTTTCTGAGTTGAAGTTGAAGTTAATGAATATTGTTATAATAAATAGAATGACAAATGAGTCTGACGAACTCTTGTTGAAATACAAATTGGTGGTGATATTTCCATTCCTTTTTGGGAAGAACAGAAGGAGTCTCATGAATATTTCATTGTAATTTCTGTGACGTAAATTCCGATGATTAAAAAGAAAATAACTCGTGAGTTTGAGTCTCACACATACGGTCTTCAAATGAACTTTCACCAGAAAAATACTATTCAGTGAAAAAATAAACTTTAATTTCTTTATTATGTTATTTAGAGCATTCTAAGTGCATTTCTCTCGTAAATATCTTGCTATAATATTAAGTTTTTGCTGGACTCTGGAGTGCAGTCTCCAAGGAGAGCTAAATAACGTGCTTGACTGTGACATCGCAGTTTCCGAGTTAGTATTCCAGTTACGCTGTTAATATGACGTTTAAAACAAAGAAGCCAAGAAACAAACATAACAACTCACACACACACACACACACACACACACACACACACACACACACACACACACACACACACACACACTTATATGCATGTGTGTATTTGATATGTAATTCATAAAAAAAGAAACTATAAGATCACTAATGAGTTTGAGTTTCATACAATCAATCCTCAGGTGAGCTAACATCCTCACGACCTTCAGGTCAGCTTATTTCCTTCCGTGAATATCTAAGTTCACTTGAAAATCGTGAGTGAATATTTACTTTATTTTGTTCTCTTATTGTAACATCGTAATATTGTTCACTTTTCTTGTTCATAAAGCACTATATTCTACTGATTTTCGCCGTTTTTGAGGTAAAGTTTAATTTTTAACTATTACATCGATTGATTACTGATAATTCCTTTAATTAGTTACTTTAAAACTATGAAAAAAAAATGACTTCGGTATTAAAAGGTCCAATGAGGATTAATGTTCAATAAATCCAATTCTAAGCAAGCAACTAATCAACCAGCAAAATGTATTATAAGATGTCATTCCATGTATTAACTTATATATATAGACAGGAAAAAGGCGTGCTAACCATCATGGATATCCTCGTAGGAAATGAAATTAGGGACCCGGGTTCAAATTCTGAACGAGGCCACTTCACTTCGCGCTAAGGCATGACTCTATCTTTCTTATCCCTTTTAGGGGTAACTAGTAAGGTTAGATTGGGTTATTTAGCCTTGGCAAGGTAACCAGTCAAGAAAAAGAGAAAAAAATCAATTTGAATCAGTTGAACTTGTTTTGCATATTACTTCTGGCGGAGGTGTTGGATGAATAAATATTTCCTTAAACTGGACTTTATTTGTACCATGTCCTATACCTCAAAGAAGTGTTTTTGTACTGGAGCAGAGCGTCTAAGAAGCTGATGTCCATTCCGAAATATTATTGAGCAGTCTATTTTTAAGTGTGTAGAGGCTTTCATTGATGACTGATTTTAACAACGTACCTACCCGTTAAGGATTTTTTTGTCACGAGATTAGGGACTTGCATTCATAGTTCATTTTATATTTGCATTTTTTTGGAAGCTTTTTCTTAAGATATTTTGCACATTTAAAATTTCTATCAAAGACAAAAAAAATGTTCATAAATTGTATGGTTTCCTGAATTCCTAATACAAATACTTATGTGGTTTCAAGTAAATACTTCTATTTTAAATATACATTTCAATACCCAGTTATATAGTTTCAGCCTACCAATACTTTATGAACAATACGGTTTCAAGCAACAATATATTTTCGACCAACTAATCCTTAGTAAATAATTATAGCTTCACGTAATTATTCTTAATACAAATAATTTACATTTACATTGCATCAAATGCTCTGAACGAATACAAATATTTTGCAAACCGATCTATTTGATTGGACCCTAACTGGTAGCAACACTCCGGGTCAGACCGAACCTTGCTGTAGTAAAAATGAAGTACACTCCACTCGGTTCAGAGCTTCAGAACTAGAGCCTTATATGCAGTTTAGACTCAAAACCGGAACACTTTTTTGGTGGGTAGGGGTCTGACCTCTTTATTGTTAGTGGTGGTCTTACCTCTTTACTGGTGGTGGTCTTACTCCTTTACAGAGGATGTCTTGCCAGTTTAACGTAAATACATTCAGTGTCTTATAAGCCCCATTGACAAAGCGGTAGAGACATTCAGAAAATTGTAATTGCAAGTTAATACTTTTCAAGAGTATTTATGAGCTATTTTCTTTGGTAGGCTATATCTTTTGTTCTTATGAAATCGCTGGTCATTTTTGTCCAAAATAAAATAATGTTTACCGTAAAAGAGGTTTATTGGGAACAATAAATTTGCAATGTATTAAAATGATTTTAAAATGTTCCCCTTTAACGATATCCATTTAGTTTTTAATGGGTGCCCTGAAAAAACTAAATTAAATCTTATGGCATAGGAATCTCTCTGCTCGCTGTAAAAGAAATTATTATAAAAAGGAACTGTTTTTACACCTTAACAATGGAAAGACTCAAAAGAGCGCAGGAATTTTTTTAGCTATTCTTAGTTATTAGTTCCTTTTTTTATAACTTTAGTTTTATTGCAATTGCGACATGAGAGAGAGAGAGAGAGAGAGAGAGAAAGAGAGAGAGAGAGGGAGAGACAGAGAGGTTGTTATAACAAATACGAAAGAGAGAAAGTGTGACGTTTGTTGCAGAGATTCTGTTTCGCTTTGGACCGTTTGCTCATTTCGCATGGGACTGTCAATTCAACTCGTTTGCTCAACACATTCAGTGACGTCTCAGACATCTGTGATAAGCAGCTCCTCCTGGATGATGGGTAGGGAAGAGTGTGTAGTAATTTTCCTGTCAGAAATAATTTTCAATAACTTCTCACAGTATGCTCTGGGGTGGGGAATAAGGGAAAACAAGATTGAGATCGATCATTTATGCTGCAGGTTAACAAAAATTATTGATGGAAGGTTTTCATTATTTCCGAATTTGGTAATGATAGCTGTAAATAACATATCTATCTATCTATCTATCTATTTATCTTAAATTGTTAATATGCATATCGTTTGTATCAACATTTTTTGGATGATAGGGCATAATAACGTATAAAGCTGAGTCTCAAATTTTCATAGAAATTTCATATCGATTTTTTCACAGTTGATGAAATAATGGATTTAAAATACTATGCAGTTATGGCCCCACTAACATTTTATTTTAATGCCAAATACTACCCACCCCAAAAAGAAAAATATCATCAAAGTGTTAACATAAGACAGTTTATTGGCCGTCAACACTCAATAATCAATTGTGTAACCTTTATTCTCAATTTTTATCTTTAATCTTTTTGGTTAGTTCCTTGCAAGATCGCTACACACCCAGACAAATGTTTTACTTCATTCTTCCTTTGCAATAGATTCTACTTCTTCTAAATTTGAAGGATTTCTGTGTTTTGCTTTTTCTTCAAATAGACGCACAAATTTTAAATGGAATTGAGGCCAGTGCCTTGCTGGCATTTCGTCACAATTAGCAACGTGTATTTCGGATCCTAGTGACAGTAGAACTTCCACTGACACCACAAAGACAACATTCTTGCATTTTGTTTTATATTATGCTTAACAAATGTTCTTTACTCTCACTAGTTCTTCTGGTCCAAAAGCAGCAAATAATCCCCAAAGCACAATATTCACTTGAGGCAACACTATTGTTTGTAGATTTCTCCAAGGCATTTGATTCCAAACATAGAGATACGATAGAACAAATACTTCTAGCATATGGTATCTCCAAATAAACTTAAAGCTATAAAGATGGTTTATAAAAAGGCAAAAGCAAAGATTAGCTCACCTGATGGAGACACCGATTTCTTCGACATTGTTGCTAGAGTTATGCAAGGGGATAAATTAGTACCATATTTGTTTATACTCTGCCTAGACTACGTACTTCAAACATCGATAGATTTAAAAAAAGAAGTCGTCATCTCCACGTAAATTGACAGGTCTCAAAATTTATTAACAAGTTCATATACCTCGGTTGTAATATTTTATTGATTAAAAGTGATGTCAACATACGCCTAGCGAAGTCATGGACTTTTATAGATCATATGGAAGTCTGATCAATCCGATAGAATAAAACTTTTTAATCCAAGCTGTGGTTGTATCAATACAAAAGCGTGACTTGACTATGAATGATCATGATAATACTCCCATCACTGTGCTTAAATTTAAAAAGAGCAGTTTTTGTTTTGTGAGCTTCATTCAACTTCACCCACCATCTTCATCATCATCATCATCCTTAAGGCGAGCAGACAGCATTGATTCTCCTCATTCTCTCTCACCATCTGTGATACAAATACTTTGCAAGTTAAAGCATTAAAATCATTTTGCAAGTTAAAGCATTAAAATCAGGGCAAACTGATAAATAAATACGAATTCCATTAAGGGAAATCAATCAACTGTCAACATTGGAAGTTGAATATTGGAGGAGGAAAACTAGTCAAGAAGGAAATTGTCTAATATAACCCTGATAGAAGACTGCACGTCTGTATCATGGGTGACATGCCCAATTCAGCACACAATGTAACCTTATGCACACTTTTCAACACCAACTCGATTGTCTTCGGTGAACAGTGATTGACTTGGTAAGAATACATGTTTTATAGCGCCACGTTTGTGCGTCAATTAGTTTTTCATACCTCCTGTGAATATGACATGGCACTGAGGATAGGTTGTCAGTGGGTAGGTGGATTTACAATTCATTAATGCTTCGATAGGTGATCTACTGTCCGGTACATTCTATGGCACAAAGGTTTTTCTACAATATTTTGATGATTCCCTGTGTTGTTCTTTCTCCTTGTAGTATTAAGAACGATCTCTTAAATGTGTTCAGAAAATGCGCCATTTATCTGTTTAACACGTTTGGATAAGATGGTGACGGCAGCATATATTGAATACTGTTTTCTTGACAGAAAGCTGATAATTCTGCTTAGGTACGACTGTTATCCGAGACTAAAACATCGAGTAGACCAATTCTGCTAAAAACTTGATATAGTTTTATAATAGTTTCACCAGAAGTTGTGCGAATCAAGGTGAACAGTTGCAAAATCTTTCTATAAGCATAATTTAGAATCAAATAATGATGGACATTGGTTGGTACCGTTGAGTCGTGACCAGGGAGCTACTGGAACAGTCAATAAATATAGTTAATTTTCCAGGGTGGATTTACTGCAAGTTCAAATTTGGAACTATCGTGAACAATATTTTCAAACTGTTTTATATATTCGTCCAGGTGACATACCTGTGAGTGAAGGCCTTGTTACCCAAAATGAAATTGTTTGCGGATTTGGTGTGATGTTTCAATGGTGTTACTGTGTCACGACGTGCGGTTGAGTACTTGATTAATATATGAAAATTAGAATCTATGAAATATATTCTATTTAATAAATATATATATCTCAAAAAGATTAAAAAAACGATCCTTAAAATAAGTATCTTTTTGTTCAAGGCTTATATTGACCTAACAAGCTGATTGATCGTTCCTAGAGGTCAGTTAAATGCAAGACAATCGTTTTTGATTTTAAAGGTCAGTTAAGTGCGAGACAATTGTCTCTGATTTTAAAAGTTAGCAAATTTGTTTAATTTTTCGGTTGTCAACTTCATCAATCATAATGATGAAACGGATCATTTCGTAAAACATATTTTACTAGTCCTTATCTTGAAGGTCAATGTCAAAAGGGAGATTTAATTTTGATCCCTAAATAAAGGCAAGCTGGGCATAGCTCATCCAGTCAGGTGAGGCTGAGAATTTTCTGTTCAACCCCAATTGCTCTAAACCAGTTCCCATTGGTCAAAGCATCTACAAAGAGTTTTCTCTATATATGTAAGATATAATTCTGAACTAGGACTGGCTGACCAATGGGAATATGACTCATAATTCTCTCTTATTGGACAACCAATCAGAAAGCGTTTTTTAGTCCAGATATTGATCTATAAAAATGGGGTAATTAAACGAATCCTCATAGAGGATGAGAGAAAGAGACCAAGAAGAAACTCAAAACTGCTAAAGAAGTATCTCTTCTTGACACGAGACACTCCGAACAACCTTAAGACGTTACGAAAATTCAAACTCCCAGACTTTAGAGATGTTAGTGTTACTCTAACCGCACCTCATTGTCACTCTTCCTCTCTCGATATTCTTTTTTCTTCTGTTTGCCAGGAAAGCAAACCTCGTTTGCTTGTTATTTATTATCGTGTTTCAATAAAAATGATTTTGTTGTTGTTAAACAACGGGTTTTCTCCATTCTTTGAGTTGCTAGACAATCTAGCCACACATATACCTGACCGTCAGAAGAAGATCCGGCTGAATTGTGCCAACCCCTCTCCGTGGATCTTTCAAGCACAGCGTGGGTACAGAAGAATTTGTCAAAGCACACAGTCGGAAGCTAATGTGGTAGTCGAAAACACAAAAGCCAAAACAAGTACTGTGGCTAGTAGTCACACCACATAGAGCCCCGTGACTAGCATAGGACCACATTACTACATGTTTGATGAATAGAACGCAACCATCAACTTGAGCCAAAGAGGATCGCTTTTGGTAGAAAGGTTGAAGTAAACTATTGGCATACACTTTTGGGTGGAAATGGCTAAGTTTTGTTGTAATGGTCTACATCAACTTCACGGACCAGTTCTGCAGTAATTGGCTGTGATTTGACGGTGGATGATACACTACTGATTTCTTTTTTAATGAAACTGCAGCAACAACGGCGTATTACAACTGTTTGCAATGAGAATGCATTAGTCTTGACAATGTCGGTCGGTCGACTGATATTTGATGGTAACAACGGAGTTAAAAATATTGCTGTCCAGTTAATAAACGGTTAGCTATATTGACTGGAATAACTTTCTTGGATCCAAAACTACTAACAAAGTGTTTTTATCTGTTCCAAATTTCGATTGCGAACACAATTGCTAAGGCTTCTTTCTTCTAGTTATGACCATAATCACACTCAACAGGAGTCAGAGATTTGGATGCATGAGCTATGATCTTTGCACTTCCGTTAGAAAAAAGTGTGAAATAACATTTAATTCCATTGTATCTTTTAATGGCTTGCAATATTTTGGCAATAATTCACAAACAAGCAAATACATAATTCTATGAGGGGTGAAGTGAAATTCGCTTGACTAGTTGCATGATACATCTTTTTGATGTGTTATAGTATCTTAGTTGAGCGAGGGAAGAGCATAGAGTTCTTTAATTAATCGGCGCTGTAATGTGTTGGATAGCGTAAATAATTTTTGAGGTCTTGTTTGCGACCACCTTTTATGTAAATTCTGAAATAATTCACAAAGCTTTTTGCTTAGATGTGGCAAAAGGCCGTATAAATAAGGTGCCCAATTAGACTCAAACTCATTCGTGTAGGTTTGCTAGTCTAGCTTGTTTAACCACCCGAGACACCCAATTTATGTAAATTCTATGCATTTACTGTATGTTTGAAACATCTATTTATAGCGAATGAGATGATTCTATTTACACCAGACAGGAATGTACAAATGATACATTCGTTTGGATGAAGATTTATTTATAATGCTCCAAATTGTCGACCTAGGTAGATTAAAAACGATTCAAAATACTATATGTTACGTTACTTTGACACATCAGCGATCTTCATTCAGAGTTTCTCGGCAATTTAGCAGTTACTACTATGTTTCCAGAAAGAACTTCCAGAATTGTATACTATGAGGTCGATACTATATCATTTTTATTGTGCTTGTGTTAAATATAAGATTAAGAAACTAAAAAAATTCAATTGACATAATGCAATATTATTTCTTTATTCCATAAGACAGAACGAATAATTTCAAACTGTACAAAAACTTCATGAAATATTCAAAAGTAAATATAGAATAAACTATCCATGGTAAATTATTCCCATTTTCATTGGAAATATAGAAATATAGGATAGGGATGAATAAATATATATATATATATATATATATATATATATATATATATATATATATATATATATATATTTATACATATGTGTGTGTGTGTGTGTGAGGGAGGAGAGAGAGAGTATGTTTTCAAATAATAACAGTTGAATGACAATCAAGTACTAAAAAGACTCAATGCTTTATATATAGACAAATGTACGATCAATATTAAATTAATGAAGGCCAGCAAAATGGAATGAATAAGAAAATAATTATTTAACTGTTAGAATATTTTCGTTTTGATATTTTTGTGTGTATCACATGATGCAAACAATTATGTGACATATTTTAAAACGCTAGTCGTCCATTTAAATTTCAGATGATCTAAACTTCTCAAGCGATAAACATGTTCTAATATTCAAATAAGAACGTGTTGTCTAGGGGGAAAAGCCCAATGTGAACAATCCTTGAAAAAACTTGATATGACAATATGATTGTTGCTTTTTATGAAAACAAACAATTTCAAAGAAAGAGAGATAGATGGAGAAATATGAATAGAGTTTAATCCTCCTCTTTTTAATCCTCTTTTTAAAAAGGCTGTAAAGGCAAAATGGCGAATCGAATTTTAAAAATCGAATTTTAAAAAAATTCATAAAGCAAGATAGTGGTATCAAATATTCAGCGAAAATACGGAAAAGATCAGCTAATACCGTATTGATAATAGAAATTCTATCATAAACATAAAAACACAATAATTTAAGTGTAAATATTGGAAATTCTTCCGTATTGGAGGCACAAAAATGAATGTCCTTGACAAGTACCTTTTTGAAAATATGAAAATAAGGCCGCGAGGTGTCCTCTTGGTGTAATGGTTAGAGCGATGGACTGCGGAATCGTAGTAAGTGAGTTTGTACTCCAGTCGCGCTATTACGTTCACTATCGGGCAAATATCCTTGGGAAAGGTATAAACCCCCTTATCATCTCAGCTATGGGTTAAATAGTACCACTACTGCTCTCTTCGGATAATAGCTTTGGCATTAAATAACTTACAAAGGTTGATATGCCATTAAACAAAGAAACCAAACCAAACGAAGATAAGACCACTGTCAAAAATAGACAAGGTCCTAGCAGGATTTATCTTGCTATAAAAAAATGGTTAAAAAAACAGGTTTTATCATAACAAATTGTCCTTTTAAAAGAGACGTTACAGAAACATTATTATTTTGTTTAAATATTAATGGAACTTAAAATAACATAGTGATATAGAACCTCAAAGCAAATGAAAAAATCATTGGAAGAGCGCCCACAAGCAACGAGGGATCAAAATCATGTAGACCTCTTTTTTTACAAGAAATTGTGCCATAATACAGTTCCCTCCTCAAAGTAAGTTCATCAGTGTTTGTATCCAATTGCAATACCTAATAATTTCTTTTAAATTTACCACTTGACTAATTTGGATTATCTTTTATAATTTGAATCTCATAGAGCATTTATCACATTGCTAGCTTAGATAAGGTGATATATTTTAACAGCCGAGAAGCTAGTGTTGTTTATTTTACCGTCAACCTAAGATTGAGTATTAAACAATTAATTATGTTTTTTTCAATTTATCACACCACACACACACACACACACACACACACACACACACACACACACACACACACACACACACATATATATATATATATATATATATATATATATATACTAGTATCATGGACACGCTAAAGTTCCATGTAGCGTCCATAATCTTCAGACAGTCGGGACACTTACACGAAAAGATAACCGGAAAAGATGTTAAAACACGTATAATTCAAACAAAGGAAACATATTTTATTATTTCTTCTTTTTTTTTTACTCTTTTCCACTGGTCGTCTAAAAAGGAGGTGATTGAATCGTGGGATTAAACAGGACCAGCTTGTAGATAATATATGAGGAATTTACTAACTTGTCTACTCTAAGATACGAATCAACATCTCTTGTTTTGAAAATGGTCCCTCTGCGTGTTCCAGGATACATAATTTTTCTTGACACAATTTACTGTAATAATCGTCTTACTAAACCTCTTTCGTTTTTTCAATATTCTATTTAATTTTGGGATTTTGCCCTTTACATTTTTTATATGCTACATTTACTTGGATAAAAATGGTAACGATTGGAATATGTTATTGAAGCTGTCCGATTTACTTTTCCAATTCAGTTCAAGTGGCACCAGTGCATATTTTTCGTTTTTGTTATATTCTTTTATGGTTGTCTCGAGTATTATATTGTTAATTAAACAATTAACATTATTATCAAGGTGCGTCTAGCTCTATCCTTGCAAGTGAATGCCATTCTGGCTGACATCGTCTTTGTTAATATCTTGTTCATGCAAGAATGATTAGTTTAAAAATTATTAGAATTATTTTTATTAAAGACTTTGTTCAGTATAGTAAATGTTTCCAAGAGTTTTTTTTTTTATAATTTGATAAAATATTTTCCGGGTTTCGTTTGACAGTTTTTCTGTAGAGAAGGTTGAACAATGTAACATTTCGCTTTTCTCGTTCTTTTGTTATAATTATTGCTGTTTAATTTTGAACGATCTTTCATTCGGCGATTTAGTAATATGAATGTAAGAACTGCAATTTTATTTTTTGAGTGTAAAAGCGTTATCTTTATTAATATGACTAAAACGCTCAAAAATAATCATCTATTTATTTAGGTTATATGGCTTTTTATTTTATATTTTCCCACGAAGAGTGATAATTTTTTTCAATTATTGACCAAGACAACATCTGAGCAGATGCCATTATTGCTTGCTGCGAAAAAATTGTAATCTGTACGATTCTTGAAGGTGCTCTTTATTCATTGCTTCAATGAATTTTTGTCAGGAATTAATTTCTTTAAAAATCTAGATAGCATAATTCTAAACTATATGAGGAAAACGGAAAAATATTACTAATCATGCGATCTCCATACCTTTGAAAGTTAAGGTAGTATAAGATCTGCGTTAGGCAGTTATTGCTGATGTAATGTAAACAAAACACAGAACTTATAATTAACAAAACCCTTTCTTATTAGAATTGATAAAAGTAGATTGTTTTATAATTTTGACAGAAATTTGTAATTGTTTATGTAATAATATTATACAGTGGTTGTATGCAATATGAATCTTAAAGGGTTATATTACATATATATATATATATATATATATTATATATATATATATATATATATATATATATAAAATTCAACCTAACGGATCATCAGATGCCTAAATTCGACTCTAGAGTCGAATTTAAGCTTCCTGATGATCCGTTAAGGTGAAACTTTAGTAGATTTTCGACTCGCGATTTAGGTTAATTTTATAATTGTCTCCCTTGTCTGTGTTGAGCACTTTAGTAATTGTAGCATTGCAGGATTCGCGGAGGGTTTTTTGGTTTTCTTTTGACCACTGACTGCGTATCCCTTGATTTTTTTTCAAGGGGTCGGACGAGGTTGGCCTTTTCTTTCTTTTGACCCAAAATTTTTTCTCTTTCCCCTGGGCGGTGATTCGAGATACTTTTTTCTCTTGTTCCTGGCCAGGGTATTTTTTTGTTTTTTTCTGTACCTTGAATACTGGTAGATATTAGATTAGTAAATAAATATATATATATATATATATATATATATATATATATATATATACATATATATATATACATAGATTCATATATATATATTTATATATATATATATATATATATTTATATATATACAACTAGGAGAAATATATATATTTATATATATATATATATATATATATATATATATATATATATATATACAACTAGGAGAAAAAGAGGATATAAAATCAGGACATTGAATCATAGACATGAAAGAGAATAACTTCCTTTGTAAAATCTCAGTGCTACATTATGATAGAGTTGAATAATACTGCTTGGTTTAAGATTTGTTTCTAATGATCAAATAAATAAAAGTACGGCTCAGTCAAGCTGAAACAAGTTAAAATGTGGCTCTGCAAGTAAATATATAAGTAAAGTTAGTAACATTAGTCGAGACTCACCCGAAGGCTACCTTTTCAATAGCTACTACATCGAGGTGTTGAAGAAGGCTTTACTCTATTCCCCAGATTGCTCCACTTTATCCTTGATCCTTAACATATCCTGCTGAGTGTTAATCAAGGTGTCTTTAAGAACCATTTTAAAGATCTTTGGTATGACTCGACCTGGGATTGTTCGCCAATGGTCTTCCAGATCATTGGCGAACACTCTAATCCTTAGGCCAATGAGTGGGTAGAAATAAACTTATAAGTAGTAATTTACTAAACGTTTTGCTTATATGTGGCACAAGGTTGAAAGAATGGGGCACCAAATGAGACTCGAAATCACTCATAGCAGATCTTCTAACCAATACACTACCTGAGGTGCCAAATAAGTATAACAATATATAAATAAAAGAAATCGCTAGTTGGCTCACGCATAGAAAAAATCAAAAAAAAATCTCCAGCCATACTTTAGACTTCAGCCAAGACGATCTTGTTAAATTGAGGCGAATGTCTTTTTAGTAGTTAGGGGATATCGCTTGAATCAGATGTCTGAGAATATTCGACTGTCAGGGAGAGTAGGTGACTGCTATAATGTTTAATCGATCGAATTCAGTGTATCCAACCGTTAACGCCGTCAGAAAGAGCAATTTGATCTCTCAAATCGAAAAGTCTCGTTCACATTGGAAGTAAGTCACAAGAAATAGCTGTCATCCCCACCACTCTCTTTTTCTCTCTTTCTCCCACTCTCTTTTTATTTCTCTCTCTTTTCAAATTCAATCGTATTTTGAGTAGTTATCGATGGTCAAATAATAAAAGTGGGCCGTAAAACGGAAATTCTTCGCGTTTGAGTTGGTCAGTGATAACATGACAATCAAAATATCTTTCTTCTGCTTATTTCTCGGGAAAGCAAGGGACCAACGAGAATTAAACCACCTATCTGAGAAAAGACAGATCAAGAGCTGCGTTGAGATTTGTGTTTTATTCTCGCCACTTTCGGAACAGCCTTCATCAAACATAGTAGTCCGCAGCGGTAATAATCCCACATACAGTGGCCTACGAAAAGTTTATTGTCAGGAGAAATAAATTACATCTAGTTTCAAAGTATAATTACATAATTCAACGTAAATAAACAATATTTGAAACGAGTATGGAGTCGGTCATCCTTTTATCGACAGTGGTCTGATCCATATTTTGCCACTCCTTTAGCAATATTTCTTTAAGGGTTGCTACTGACGTGATTTTGGTTACAGGTTCTTAACATTTTCGGTCAAGGCGCTCCTAAACATGCTCTATTGGATTCATGTCAGAACTTTGGGCTTTCCTTTGATTTCTTCCAGGCTTTTGCCGTTTTGCTCGTATGACATGCCGCTCCATCTTCTTGAAAAAGGTAGACTTCTTGTCAATCGGATTGGTTTCAAGAGGTGGGTGTAGTCCTTTATCTAATATTTGACTGTATTTTGGACGATTCAATTGTTTGTCAATAATAATTTGTTCATATTTCTATCCAAGTCAGAGAGCTTTCCACGACTCTGTTCTAATCCCTCCACGTTTCACGGTCGCCTGCAGTCATTGAGTTTCCAATTCTCACCCTATTTCTCCAAATATAAGCCTGTCTTAAATTCGAATATTGGTAGAAATTACTTTCTTCTGAGCAAATTACAGACTGACAAAATTCATAATCTTAGCTCTTAATTTCTTTCGCCCACTTCATGCGTCTATTCCAGTTAACCACTGAAATCAAGGGCTACTTTCTTCAAACTCTTCTTGGATAGCCTAGTTCTTTCAGAATCAGATGAGTAACAGTTTCTTCTCAGCCTCCAAATATTTTTCTCTAAAACTTTAAGTCAAAGTTTTACATCTCTAATTTATGTTTTTAGATATTGGCTGTCAAAGTTATAGGGGGAAATTACTTCTTTCTTGGTCCATACTTTATATATATATATATATATATATATATATATATATATATGGTTATGAGTCAACTCATATCTGCACATCCCATATATAAACTAAAATAATTACTCTCTTCACACCCATTTGCTCAGCTATGATTAGAAGTTTCTTGTTTTCTTGAAGCAATTTTTGTTGTTTCTATTTTTCATCATCATGTGCAGATATGAGTTGACTCATAACCATCCAAATAAATTGAATGTCAGACCAAAATAGTTACTACCATGGCCCACTGATAAATATGGGCCCATATGTCACATTTACAGACTGATTTCTAACAGGTTGATTTCTTTAATTGTCAATTTATGCATATTTTATAAGAAAAATATCAAAATTTTGCAAAAATAAATAAATTGATAATAAAATATTAAAGTTTTTAGGCAAACAAACAAATATTTAAAAAAATCCAGTAATACAAAAACGTTAGTAAAAGGAACTTAACATTTTCTCTTTAAAATGAATTTTCTTTGGACCTTTGCCTTTTTTTAAAAACATTCCACATTATTCCATCGAACTTCATCTGATGAATTTTTTATTTATTATTGTAAAATATATTTACAACAATTTTATTGCAAATATAAGTCATTTTTCAATGTGTTTTTCAAATGCAAAACTATATTTTGGAGAATATATTCCAAATACTTGTTCATCAGACACTCTTGTTGTGGATTAACGATTTTTACTATAAATTTATCTGCATATTCAAGTATAGCAAAGCAAGTACAAACTCTGCCATTTGTCTAGATGGAACAGTAAGACCTCCTCGGGAAAGTAAGTCAAAGTATTCCTTATCTGTAGCCTTATCACTATCATTGCCTACCATGATCAGGGAACACATTTCACATTGAAAATGTTTAATTAATTTATTTGTGATATATCCAGAAATTGTATATGCTACTTCTTTGCTGTCTGGTGACAAGAAGAGTTAATTTATTTCCGAGTCTTGCTGGGCCAAAATGTTAAGTATTTTGTCATTCTTTTGAACTGGCTTGAGGTTTTCCTCCCAAAAGTTGATGTCTTGTTTTAAAAGAGACCGACAGGTCAATATTCTCTCAGTACTCAACTCTTCTCGAAGACTCACCAAAAAATCTACCACCACTCATCTGTCGATATTAGGAAAATCTACGGGTAAAAATAAACTCATACCCTTCATCAAAAAGTTCTTGCATAAGCATAGCCTGTCCCCTCAAAGTTATAAAAAAGCTTTGGGAGTTTGCTCTGTCAAACAAAAATCTGAAATTTTTGCTCAAGACTCAATCCAATCAAATAATCTTTTGTAGAAATCAATTTTTCCATCATTTAAAATGACGGCATTGTTCAAAAAATCAGGTGTGAGCATTTTTCTTGAATTTGCTACTGTCCACCAGCATGATAACAATCTAAGGAAGTTTTACATGTCAGCTCGATCAGGAAAATAGCTCTCACAAGCTGCAATAGTTGTCTCGTGAAAAATGGCAACAGCTAAATTAACATTTTGTTTATTATCACTAGGACGCAATACTTTGAATGTGAGCTTTGGAGTCTTGCGTCATTTAGGATTCAGAGCATTATCTTTGTTGTATACTTTGTGTAAGTCAGACAAAGCTATATATCCCTCCTTAGAGGAAATAGAAATATTTGAGATCTCAAATTTAAAAGAAGGAAATATAAATTTCTTTTTGTTCAGTAAACTATTACGAATATTTTTTAATAAATGAACAGAAACAAAAAAGAAATATTTTGAGGGGAGGGTTAGGAAGAGATATATAACGCGTTTTGTCCTCCTAAAATTTATCAAGTAAAATGTTAAAGGCATTCACATTGCCCAAATGATTGTCTGCAACAAGACCACTAATAAAAAATCCAGAATTTATCAGTTGAAAAATACATTTTAGGATTTTCTGAGAAAGCCACTCACCATTTACTATAACTTCAGGATTGGCTTTAACAACTGGCGGTAACGTTTTTTTAGACCAGGAATCATGAATACCATTATTCCTTTATAAAGCTCATCATTTTCATTTGCACCAATATACTCCCCACCATGAAATGTTGTTCCTTTTTGAAGGTACATTTCATCATTTAATAAAACACAGTCCTGAGAAAGATTAACTTTTTCCAAGAGTGATTTTACTGCTGTGATTGATCCCACACCACCACTTTGGATGTTTTCTAATAAAGAAAAAGATGGTAATGGAAATTTCTCCAGAAGTAATTTATTAGGTTGCCTTGATGTGTAGGCATAACGTGCAGAAAATGGAGGATGGCATTTTGGTTTATATTGTTGTCTTTTTTTTTGCAACTCATTTAAAATCGAGTATGGGTCTTCCACTACGTTTTTGATGTTGGTTGGAAAATTTTCTAACATGCTAAATTTTGTAAATGTAGCATTATTTCGATGTATAAACTATTGTGGTAATGGTATAGGGTTTCCATTACATTGGAGCTGGACATGAAGGTTTCGGTCAATACGAATACATTCTTTTATAGATTGAACATGTGTTTCAATGTCAAAGACTATTCTATAAAATAGAATATAATCTTCATGTCTTTTGATTTCAAAACCAGAGGGACAATATTTCGCAGTCAATTGGGTAAAATCCGTAAAAGTTTCAGTTGAAAGAAAATCTTGTAATTCATCTTTTTCAATCCGTCGTTGCTTTGGGTTTTTTCTAAAATCTGTTTCAGTCGGCAAAAGAGATGGCTTTATTATTTTTTCTGAATGTATTGTAGGTATTGGTTGTAAATTCCAGTTCAATTTGTTTCTCTTACCTTTCAAAATATATTTATCCTCAAAATATTTGATGCAAAGAACTGAATTTTTCGTAGGAAATCAATTATTTTGATTAACAGATTTTATCCATTTTTCAATAAGATCAGATTTTCCGAGAGGAAAAGAAAATGTGGAGACTTTGTCACTGTTAATATCATATCCACTAGAACAGCCAAATGCTACACATTTGTTAACCATTTTTTGTTTACCAAAAATATCACAAAAATACTTTAAAATTCAATATCTAAATGTAATTAATGCGTTAGCAAAAATATGTAATATGGAGTTTCAAAAACAAATCATCACTTACGCAATTGAAAATCATTCAAGCGATATCACTCTTGATTGCTAATTATTTATTGTTTTAATTTTTAAAGCAAAATCGTTTTAGTGTTGAAAACATGTTTAGAAATTAAAATAGGTTCAGATAAATTCTCTTGATATTTATTAATTATTTAAGTTCAAAAAAAGGTAATTCTTAAAGTTACGGCCCTTTTAAAATCTTTAATCACCTAAGCGGTCAATCTATTGATTGTTTTTAGTTTCAACTTCCGTCAGCCTGTTCCAAATCGGCCTTTAATGTGACATACGGGGCCATATTTATCAGTGGGCTATGTTACTCGTCATTCGAAACTCACTTCAGCAACGCTTAACAGACACATATAAACTGGAGTGCAGATATTAGGTAATGATCAGTTACAGATATTTCGGTACTAAAAGTAATATTTATTCAACGTATGGATATATTTCTTTGCCAGTTTATTTTTCGTCACTTCTTTTGTAGTATACTATTTTTAAAGCTTTCTAAAAAAATCTTCACAAAAACATTTCTCCTGTTGAAACTACTCGAGAAAAATTAAAAAATGAATAAATTAGAATTAATATTTCTGTTTGTCTTACCAGTTTTGTTCACACGCATGCACACATTGTGTTATATCATCTCCGAATCAGTTTCATAATAAAAGTTTCATGTATGAAGGTGACATGAGGAGGTGATATATATGTTTATATATATATATATATATATATATATATATATATATATATATATGTGTGTGTGTGTGTGTGTGTGAATGTATGTATATATATGTGTGTTAATCAGAAAACTACATGTTGAAGACAATCTGATATAACAAAATATAACTGCTTATAAACCTTTAGTTCATTGCATTGAAATCTCCGAGATATTTCTTATATTCGAATGATGCCCTGAAAGTTCTACCGGTTTCTTGCCACGAAAAAAATCGGACGGATATTACAAACAGAGCAACACCTTGGATAGATGGATTTTTTTCCTGCTACAAAACATGACTTACCTCATATCCCCTAACATTGTAAGCAAATATTGTTCTGTTCGTGGTGCCGAATATTTGCCCGATCAAATAGTCTCACTGCAGTCTTCTACATCTAGTAATGGTTTCCAGGAAATAAATCAACGGACTTATTCTTGGAGTATCACTCGTACATTCTACTTTTTATTCTAGTAAGCAACAGGCACAGGAATATGTTGACTATTTCTATGCAGTCTGTTAAAAACGTTGACACTGCTGAAAATCTTTGCAATTGTTTCGCAAGTTCACAATTGTTCTCATTGTACGTGTCAATGTAGGGCAAGAAAAGTGAAAACCTTGTTAGAAAGCAGTCATATATAACTGATACTCGGAAGATCTGATGAAATGCAAACAGGTCACTAGGGATGAATTCAAAGGTAGAACAGCGTTCATTCTATAAGTCCTACAAAGATTGAAATATATAGAGCATATGGTATTAGAAACAATTTTAAAGACCGCTACCACAGCAACCGTGTTTAAATTGAAAGGTGCCATCTTTCATGCTTCAAAATCACTTAACTTTTATCTGATGGTTTGAAAATGAGGCAGTCTTCTGCCGTGATAACGTTTGCATCAGTGCTTTATTGCGTTAGGCGTATTCAACTGTACAACGTGTTCAAAAGGCAATTTCTAGAGTTTTAGTTCGACGTCGGTTAGTGTGTTTTGAATGCAATGACATTTTTAAACCACTGGTTGAAAATTAGATGATTATTATTAAACTTGAATTAGTATGATAGAGTTTATTTACTTAATTTTTTATTACATCTATCTATCTATCTATCTTCAATATAATTACTCGTTCATTTTAGCCATAGAACCAATATACATCCATGATTGCATATAAAACAATGCGTTTGTTTGTGTATGTATGTTGTGTGAGTGTGTGTGTGTGTGTGTGTGAGGTGTAACCTCTGGGTAAATGCTTATCATTTTTTCATAATATGCTAATTAACTTATAAACCATAAATACCAGGATTTTATTATTGCTTGAAAAACAATAGAGATACGAACATGAGTGAATATTTATCTATCTATCTATCTATCTATCTATCTATCATTACATATAAAACACAATGTGTTTTGGATACGCCAAATTTAATGCTTAGATTAAGGGCAAAATAGGAACAGCAAGTATTGTCGGAATTCGTAGGCCTTGGTGCACGACTAAGCAAAGGTTAGTAAATACTTCGAATATTTTTGAAACTTTTGGATTAAAATGATATCTTCTTCTTTTTATTCTTTTTATCACCTTTTAAAATACTTCATTCGATTTTACAATTTATTTTTCTGTAATCATTTTATTTACTCATTTTTTTTATCTTCATTCGCTTTTTTTTTTATATTCAACCGGTTTCAATTATTCTTGCATTCAGATGAACCAGAATAAACCATGTAAAACCAACATCAGCAGAAATACAGACACACAATAGGAAGATACACGGAACGCCACACATTTTTGTGTATACCATAAAAACGTTTCACGAACTCAATTAAGACCTGGAAAAAGTCAATTATGCATATCACTGAAAGTTTACGAAGGGAATATGTATTTTATCCTCAAGCGTAGAGAAAATTTAATGGAAATGTTAACACCATTTTTTTTAAAAGGAAAAAAAATCCTGTTGGAAAATATACTGTGATTATCTACACAAGAGAATATGAGATAAAAATAGTTACTTATGTAGTAAGAGATCTTCCACGTGGTTTCTAATGCAGTGTGATCTTTATATTTCAATCTTTGATTTAAAGAATAGAAATGGCGTTGAATATAAAACTATATAACATATTTACCAAAACTTTGTCCCATATTTACAGAAATCAAATCACGTGCTTTTCTCTCAATCACAATTACCATGTCTCACAATACTGATACAATGATTTCCAGGAATGATTTCACTAAATTGGGTGAGTCAGTGATTTAATAAATGACCATTTACAAAAATAAGGTAAATCTCGAATACGGAGATAGACTGCATACTACAGTGGCGCCGTATTGGCTGTAAGTGTAGATTGAAATTCCAGAGTTGTTTGGAGGGAAATTGCTTCCAATCAACATTATGTTTTAGAATGATCAAGAAAAATAAAACGTCAATGCGGCAAAAGTATCCTGAAAAAAAGGGTCATTTCTATAAACTGCCGATTATCGACTATCAAATAGCATAACCTCTCAATTTCATCTTTGTTTCTCACATTTTCTGCTTAGATTTAAACATCACCAGGTAAGATTTGGTCAGTCAGGCCGGTACCATTTTATCTGAGGTAGCCAAAACATGCAAAATTTCGATATGTTACTATTTTTTCACAATAATGTTTACTTTTTAGGCGATTTTGTTGAAAAATGTTCGGTAATGATGAGGGCAAATGTAAAAAAAGATATTGTATAATGTTGACCACAGACAAAAAATATGCACACAGAACTATCCTTTCTAAATACATATTGGAAAGAAAAGAGAAAAACAAAACTACAGCAACAATAACATAAGAAATCAGTAAAAACAAAACGAAAACAAAAAAATGTGTCAGCATCAGATAACAAATGAAAGCGATGCATAATTCTTAGATGTGAAATTGGTTATCATCACAATGAATATCGTCAGCAAAATATTCTAAATGAAAGATTAGAATGAGGATCTAAATTACGACAAGAAAATAATTTCTTGTTATGTTATTTAATACGACATCATGAATCGTATGTTAATAAACGAATTGAAAATTCTTTCGGTGATTGTATAGCATGGTTATGGTAAACATATAACTATTAGTAAAGAATATATCATTTTTATTGAATAGTATTACTTGAAATCGTACTAGTGTATGCAAAAGAATTAAATTTTGGCAATTAGGAGTTTTTATGCCATTAAGCAAATAAATAAAATCTAATGTAATCGATATACCTTCGTATATATATGCCATAGACTATCGATTTCAACGTATGAGAAACACTTGAAAATTTGATTGGAACACTTGAAAACATACTACTGTGTTCAAATTATTTGTATTATGTAGGTTGGTTGATTTACTTTAATGGCACATCAACCCTTGTAGGTTATTTAATGGTAGGAATTTTGCCGGCTGCCACAAACGCTGAAATGCTATAGTTCGTCGCAAGAATTGAACTCTCCACGGAGCCTATAACGTAAATGTAAAAAAAATATATGTAAAAAAAATTATGTCACTTACATTGAGAATGCTGATGGCTCTACAGTATGACATCCGACTGACGTAAAGTCGGTATGGGTTCGATTCCATGCTCGAAGTATCTCGTGATCTAGCTACAATGAAGAGTTGTCATACAGCAAAACAGTCTGTCTTTAGAAAGACTATATATGAGTTGGTGACATTATTTTTAAATAACAAGAGCTCATTTCTTTGCTATTTATTAATTTCACACAGTTAAATTGATTCAGGTATTGCTATCTAACACTAATAGTTTTATTTGAACACATCTAGTGATTTCAAGTGTGGCATTAGTTCTATTTGCTCCCAGATAAATTCTTTAATTTATTACTATGAAACATTAATAATTCTATTCAGCGTTAATCATTAAAACAATTTTTAAATATTTTTATCATGTTTTTTAATCAAGAAAAAAATTTTAAAAGTTGAAGATATAATTTCTATTATCATTTATTTATATAATGTTTACATAAAAAAATTCCAAAAAGTTACTCCTAATTTAAATGCTGAAAATTAAAAAAAAACCTAATCCTTATTCATCATCTGATGAAGGTTTTAACAACCTGAAAATAATTCATTTTGACTTCAAAGAACTGTTTTTTTTTCCTTTTATTTTTAAAAATCTAAATGGATATATATATATATATATATATATATATATATTTGAAAGTCATTCAATAAATAAGATGAATTTGACTAACGAGTTGGCACATGCAGGCACCGTTTACAGTTGCACTTTTTCAGGTAAATCTATGATGATAAGCCATTCCCTATCGCAGAAGAGTGTCAGCATGACCTTCTTTACCGACCTATGTTCCGGGAAACTTTTTTCTTACTAGTGAGTCAGTGGGTTATCACTGCATGATCTGTCTTTTTGACTCGAACTCGCTGTAGAAAACCATGTTAAGTCCATTCAGACACCAAAAATTTTTGAATTGCTTGAAAACCTGCTTATTGTGATCCCTGTGTCTGTTGTATTTTCCATAGATATAAATAAGCATCACTTGGGGACACGCTCTGCATAAGTAAGTTAAAAGAACAAATGATGTTCTTAAAGTGGATAACTTTTCACAAAGAAAAAGAAATCCGGAACATTTAGATGCAGCAATCGAAACAATTAGGTTCGACTTGAGTAAATGTAAGAAACGATTTGGAAAAGAATCGGTAGAAAAGAAGCCATATTTCCCATTAAAAACGATAAAGGCAAAGAAGAAAGTAATCCAAATAGACTTAAAAAATGATTTTTGAATAATAGAAAGTGGAATACAAATATACAGGCGATAAGGCAAAATTTGAATAAAGGCGACAACACTGAATTAAACAAGAAAAAGACATTTCAAATAAATGCGATATTTAAATGAATTGATATGAATATCAAAAATATTTACATCTCAAGGGTGTATCTTGATATACAGAATTCGTATTGCAATTACTAGAAGCTATAATCATTATATGATTTAAAATATTTACTGCTGTAGTTTTTTAATATGGGCTGGGTGGAGAGTGTAAGCAATGAATAAACTTACCTCTTCACCCACGCACGTAAAGTATCACATACACATAAGTTCACCACTATCAATGCTTTTTTTTCATATATTCAGTTTTCTTGTACGTCCTGTCAGTTGGGGTTTAGAATATGCTGACTTTATTCCTTATTACGGGTTCAGGTGCTATAAAGTGGGATGTCCTGGGTATCACACTAAATTCTGTTTAATGGTTAATAACCAGTTCTAGAGTTTTAAGGAGTGTGGGATATCTCTTTATCGCCATTATTCCCACTCAGACTATTAGTCGTAGTACCTGTTAGGTTCCCATTTATGGATCAAATAGATTTGTTTAAAATCATTTGTATGAGATAGAACACTTGATACATTCTAGTCTTTTTCAATGTTATTTGCGATAAGTTAAACACAAAGAGTCACTCCATGATTTGAAATTGGCTCAGTCAATTTCTTACAATGATATCTGTTAAGCCGTTCGTGGAAACTAAACTTGACTATTTTATTTGCTATAGATTTTAATGCTGAAGAATTTAGCAATAGTAACAGCTGATAGTATGTTCTTTGACTGAATATGGTTCCACTAGAAATAATAAAATCATGTTATGTTCATTTTATAAGAAAATTAACATTCAAAAGATGTTAGGGGTGTACTTATTTCTGCGTAATACTTTGAGATGGCCTGAACACGGTTAAGAAGGGGAAATCCGTGGAGAGAAATTGATATTTTTAATAGCAGCACAAACTAAAGCCATGATTATGTCAAAACAAATGTTCTATTCTTTTTATCCATCTCGTCTGCTTTTTGTTGTTTGTCTAAATAATGGCTACATTAAACTCCTCATTATTACAACCACTTTTACAATACGTTAGTCTCTATGCAAAAGAATATCTGCAACTCTTCTTTCTTTCCGACATCCTTTTTATTTTCCAGGAAATAGTCAGTTGCTTTCAAGCGAGAAACATTTTTTTCTCTTACTTGTGTAGTTAGGATCTTCCACACCATAGGCAAATAGATAATTGGTTGGCGGTATTTCGACATTTTATTGTTCCCTCAGTTATTCTGGCTTCACATTATTATTTGCGTAGTTTAGCAAATCTGTTGAAGATTGAAGTGATTCTTTTAAACCAGAATCCATGGATTCGCCTTTTGCATGTCATCGTAGATTCTTTATTTGTTCTTCACATCTCTATTTCAAATCAACTTCTGTTTCTGTTTTTCTATTTGAATTCCCTAACAGAAAAACAGTATTTTCCAGACTAGATTTGCTCTAGCATAGATTAGATTGCTCTGTGATGTTGACTGGTCAGATATTCTTTATACATTCATCGATTCGGTTTCTAAATTAACTTTTTTTCCACTTTTAAATCCTTAGTTATAGTAATGATTCCTTCTCTTAGGTGTGGATCTTCTTCATCATTTCTGCAATGTTGCTTTTCTCTTTTGTTTAGATTTTTCTTGTGGTTGTGGCGAAGGGCTCCATTATAGTAGGATTTTAAATGTTTTGTGTTTAAGCTTTTTCGTGGCGCTCTTACGTATTTTCTTTAAAGCTTTTTTGTCCACATATTCTTAGTCTTTCAATGTTAGAAAACCATATTTTACTTGAAACATTCTCCCTTAGTCTCCACGTTTTATTTTGTATTAAACACAGTAGATTCTTCCATATGTTTGATAATTTCTTTTCTATAATCATAGCAATGGGTTACATCTTTGTTATCTTCTCTATAGCATTTCTTTACCTGGCCTATAAGGATATCATTAGACAGTAAATTAAAGCATAAGTACTGTAGTCTTCTTCTTTGTTGTTATTTATATTATTCCTTATGATTTTTTTAAACCACCGTTTGCTGATAGTCTTTTTACTGGAGTCTGAGCGTTTGCAAATATCCTTAGTTATCCAGGACTCTTCAGAATATTGTAGCCAATTTCAACCATGATATGGTCTCTATAGCCTCGATTCATTACCATTTACGCCAGCCTCTTTTCCAAGCTCAGGTGGACTGTTCTTAGCGCACTAACTATTATTGGTATCACTGTCATTTTCTTGTTTCACGGTTTTTTTTTAGCTCTGTGGCAAGATCCATGTACTTATTTGTCTTTCCGCTTTCTTTCATTTTCACTGTTGTCCACTGAAATAACAAAATTTAGTAGTTGACGAATACTTTTACTCCTTTTCGAGTTTTCACACCAGCGTTAGCTAAAAGGTTCTCACTGGAATATAAGGGACAACAAATCTCCTCAAGTCTCCTGGACCCTCCTCAGTATTCTGGCCGATCTTAATAATGCTGTAGTTTGGATGGTGTCCATTCATCCTCTTATTTCCTAGACCTCAAGTCCCATTGTCAATTCTTTGATGACTGTACCAAGAGCACTAATTATAATTGGTATTCCTGTCAGTTTTATACTCCACAGTTTTGTTCAATTCTTGGCAAAGCCGAGATCTATTTTCGCTTTCTTTCAATTTTACTCTGTGGTCTGCCGGGAAAGCAAAATTCTCAATTCTTTTTCTTGTTGATTATTATTATTATTATTATTATTATTATTATTATTATTATTATTATTATTATTCACTCCTTTAGAGTTTTTCACATCAGTGTTAGCTGATGGATTTTCACTTGAGTTTGAGTGACAGCAAGTCTCCTCAAGTCTCCAGGACTCGTCTCAGGATTCTGGCCGTTTTTAGCAATGCTGTCGTTTGGATAGTCTCTACCCGTCCGCCAACTTCCAAGTTCTCCAGGCCTTTTAACAATCCTTTAGGTATTGTGCCTAACGCACCAATCACAATTGGCACAATTGTTACTTTCATGTTCCACAGCTTTTTCAATTCTCTAGCAAGGTCGAGGTACTTATCCTTCTTTTCACATTACTTCAGATTTATTCTGTGGTCCGCCGGGACAGCAAAGTCGACAACTTGGCAGATTCTCATTTTTTTCTTGGTTATTATGAGGTCTGGTCTTCTGGCCGAGATTAGGTGATCCGTTTGTATGTTAAAGTCCCATAGGAGTTTATGCGAGTCATTTTCTAGGACAGGTGCTGGGTTGTGCATATACCATTTGTTTGTATGGTCGAATTGAAATTTCTTGCACATTTCCCAGTGGATCACCTTGCCGACCCATTCGTGTCTTGCCTTATACACCTTCTGTGCTAATTTGCTGCATTCGCAAATATGTGATTGATCGTTTCGTCTCTGTCACCGCATAGCCTACATTTACTGTTTTGTTGCGTCTTATCTATTCTCGCTTTGATATGATTGGTTCTTAAGGCGTTGTCCTGTGCTGCTATTAGGAGAGATTCCGTTTCTCTCTTAAGGTTTCCTTTTCTTAGCCTTTTCTGGTGTGAGATGTTGTTTATTAGACGTTTAAAGCGGCTATAGAGTTGTTTTCCTTCCCATTTGTGTTTCCTAGTTGTTGTCATTCTATCGTCTATCGTGTTGTCGGTATCGTTTCTGATGGCTGTAATCAGTCCTCGTTCGTGTTTTTCTATGTAGTCTTCGAGCCGTTGTATTTATGCGTCACGGTGTCTTCGATGCTGGCAAGTCCTCTTCCTCCCTCTTTTCTAGAAACGTATAGTCTGTCAACGTCGTCTCTGGGGTATAATGCCTTATGCATGGTCATTAGTTTTCTTGTTCTTTGGTCCATTTGCTTAAGTTCCTGTCTGGTTCACTTGAGAAAGGGGGTCCCGAATATCTGACTAGGGGCACAGCCCAAGTATTCATTCCTTTGATGAGGTTTCTGCTGGAGAGTTTTGTCTCGAGCAGTTTTCTAGTTCTCCTGAGATATTCTTTTCGGATCATGTCTTTCATTTTCACTTGTTTGATGGTGTCAGGCTCCAAGATCCCCAAGTATTTGTAGGTTCAATTTTCTTTGAGCGTTCTAATTTTGTCGTGATTTGGTAATTCCATTCCGTCAGTCATATGTAGTTTGCCACTTTTCATGACGATTATGGCACATTTTTCTATGCCGAATTCCATTCCTATGTCCTGACTGTATATTCTAACGGTGGGTATGAGAGTTTCCAGTTCAAATTTATTATTATTATTATTATTATTATTATTATTATTATTATTATTATTATTATTATTTCGTGTCTTTTTGAAAAAAGATATATTCTCTGAAACAACCCTACATTTTTCACCATATGATATTCGATTTTATTTAGATTTTTCATTTCGATCTATTTTGAGATTTATTATTTGTTTGTCATTTCTTCTTGTTCTTTCTTTGATAAATCAAAGAATTCTGTAAGGGGCGAACATATTTTTTCTTTTTCTGTTTCTTTATTTTCTTTTCCATTATTTTATTAATTTACTTCTTTCTTGATTTATCACTGTTGAAACCTCGTAACCGTATCCATTGCTTTGGACATTGTTCCTGTTCTATCAGCCGGAAAGAAATATGAATTCCAAAAGCAGAAAAAGGAAGAGGACCCTAAGAAATGCATTTCTCTCTTCATTTCCTTAGCAAATTTCACTTTTTAGCTATAACCTTTATATTTTGTTTATTTTCCCATATCTTATAACGCGCACTTGTAAGGGAGAAATTTCTGCTTTGCAATATAAAACCCTGAGGCATGAATATTATACAGCCATCAATAGTTACAAAAAGGTAAGTAGATATTCACAAGGGAGAGATATATCGCATAGCATGTACCCATGTGTATGTGTATGTGTGTGTGTGCATGAGTGCGTGTGTATTTATGAGTGAGAGGACCTGGTTTCTCTCTTCTTCTTTGTGAGTATATTTGCATACGTATGAATTTGCGTGGAAAAATGGATAATCACTTTCTATGTTCACATTATCATTTATCAGTGTATATATATATATATATACACACAGAGAGAGAGAGAGAGAGAGAGAGAGAGAGAGAGAGAGAGAGAGAGAGAGAGAGAAGGAGAGAGAGGCAGGAGAGAGATATTCCAGTAAATAACCAACAATTCTTATCAGTGAAGAAGTGATTCCAAAATGCAATCAGTATCAGAACACTTGAACATACTCTACCCAAGTAAAAATTAGCATCGTTACAATAAATTGGATATTCCAGGTTTTGGATCTGCTCTGCTATAGTAGCATCAAGCACTCTCTCATGCAATTTCCTTATTCGAATTTTATCTTCTTGTTCTTGTTCTTCTTTATATGTATGCGTAAGCATTTGTGAAATATTAAGAATATCTGACAATATGCATATATAGGAGTGCATACGTGTGTGTGTGTGTGTTTGTGTGTATATGTGTGTGAATGCGTGGGTGTTTGCATCCGTATACGTATAGATAATTTGTTCTCGTTGCACAATATGTTCATATTAAAGCCATTATGTCTTCAGAATTTTATGAGTAAATGTTTAAAATCTTCACATTTACAGAGTGCAGAGTTCTTACAGAATATCGATATTATCGATATTATATATAAAATCACAACACACATATACACGCACATACATAAACACACGTAGAAGATAGATGATAGCAGATAAGAACATTTTTTGCACAAAACGATTGCTCTGTGCTATTATTGTAGAGCCGGTATAAAACTATAAATTTTGGAATTATGTACGCAATAATACCGTTACTTACGCCTCACATGCTTTTCCCAATCTTCAGTCGGTTGTATGGTTAAACGCGCCAGTCTAGCATCTGTATAGTGTGAGGTTTAATCACATGATCTGGTGTGTTTGCATGAGACATATATCAAAGAATGACGTAGTAAGGTGATAGAACTCGTAACATTCAAACCAGAAAAACATTTTCTTTTTCTTTTATGTTATTAGTTGAAAAAAAGCAAAATAGATCATGAGATTAAACACGATCAGATGGAAGATGAAATAAGAGAAATTTGTTGATATTTGCTATCAATCATGTATTAATTATATATTGATATTATATAAATATATATATATGTGTGTGTGTATGTGTGTAAATTCGAGGTTTTTATATAACAAATTGTTCTCAACATATTCCAGAATACATTTTTTGACACAATCTACTGTTATAGTCACCTTTTTTGCCAGCTTCATCATTTTTCCAAATATCCTATTTTACTGTTGGAGCGCTGCCCCTTACGGTTGTTTTTGCTAAACTTGTTTGGATAAAGAAGTACTGTCGCAATAGCTTCTGTTATTGAAACTGAGAATGTAATTGTACGTTGTTTTTGCAATTCAGTTCAGTGACACCGTCGTATAGTTTTGTCGTCGTTATCATCTTTCTTGATGGTATGCTAAATTGTTAATTAAACAATTGCCTTTTGTGGGGCATCTAGCTCTGTGCATACAGTTGCATCTGTCATTCAGTGATTCTTTGTATTTGATATTTTGAATTTATACTTTATTTTGTATATTGTTATATGTTTTATATCATTCATGTCAGAATAACTCATTATGAAATTATTTTTGTTAAAGTTTATTCAGTGTAGTGAATTTTTCTTGTTTTTATTAACTGGAAAAACATATTTTTCCACGTTATAGTTGATACTTTTAGCTGACTTAGTAACATTTGATAAAGCAAAAAGTGGTCAAATACTGACGAACAGAGCAATATAAAAACGAAGAGAATTGATAGAACTTTTACGTATCAGCTTGGGACCAGGTGATACAGACACTTGATGATTGTAACATCTATCATTATTTTGATATCGGAAACATATCGTAATGAGACTATTAAAGCATGAGATTTAATTTTTTTAGTATATATATATATATATATATATATATATATATATATATAACTAATATATATATATATATATATATAAACAAAAAAAATATATATATATATATATATATATATATATGTGTGTGTGTGTGTGTGTGTGATCAGTCGACATTTTTCAGCATTGTATCCTATACCTCTTGTGGTTATTGCCTTTCAAGTAAATTTACTTTGCTTACTTTTGTCCTAATGTTTACCGTGTTCCTGTGCTAGTGAATAAATTTCAAATATTTTGCTAGTAATTCTTTCATAGAAAGTCCTTTACAACATAGGGGTTATCAAATAATCGATGGGGCCCCACTTTCTGTGCCTGTCATAATTACTTAGGATACAAATCGTGCAGAAGTTCTGGTTTCACAATTTGATAAGCCCAGCTGTCATCTCTGCAATATTGAAAATTGAAGAATAAAAAAAAATGAATTAAAAAAGAAAGAAAGTCTGACAGCCTGAATCATTGGCCATTATCAAATTAGCTGCATCAGGCAAATTGACTGGCATAATTCCCCTTTTGCAAACATAATTAAGTTTGAAGCGATGCCGGCTATAATTCTATTGCATGAAGGATTATATATTAAATAATACTATCACCGTTATGTTTGCATTGTTCAGAGAGTTATAGTTTTAATAACATTCACTCGCTCTTTTTTCTATTGAATCGACATCGATTAAAGAATAAAATCCGAATGTTTTTGTTCATTGTGGAATAATTTTAACGGATTAGTAAAATAATATAATTTTTTCAAACATTTTTTCAAATAATGATATTATAATCATTATTCAAATTTTTCGCAGGAGTCTGTGTGATGGAAAATCTCTTCAGGTTTCCAGGACTCTTCTCAGTATTCTCGCCGATTTCAACAATACTTTAGTTTGAATGCTCTCGATTCCTTAGCTGATTTCTAATACCCCCAGTCTCTCTTTCAAGTCTTTTGACAAAATGACACAGACAAATCGCTTTTGGGAAACTGACATTGGTAAAACTGAAATTGGCAAAACTGACACTGGCAAATCACCACTGCAAAACTCACACTGGCAAAATGTGATTGGCAAAACTGAAACTGGCAAATCACGATTGGCAAAGGGGCACTAGCAAATAACTTCTGAGAAAGGGACACTTACAAAACTGACACTGGTAAATTGCCAGTGGAAAATTGACTGGGAAAGTGACACTGTGAAATCATCACTGGCAGAACTGACACTAGCAAATAGCTATAGGGTACTGACATTGGCCAAATGCAAATTGATAAAGCAAATTTTTCCCGATACTTGGATCACATGCCTTCAATGTAGCAGTTTGTATAATTAAACAAAGATCCCTTACTCACTCAAAATATATCGACTAGATTTTGCTAGTTGATATATTTTATGAGTGTAAAAGAACTTTATGTGATGATGTCACCATGTGATAGAAGATTTATGACAGTTAAAGAAAAGTCAAAAACTATTAAATAAATGATCTTGAAATTAAGTGCAATTGAATGTTAATTCTTTCACTCAAAAGTCGACAGTTTTGAGTTGATTTACAAAATGGACCAGCTGACCATGAATAAACTGAAAATTTTATCTGTTTTATTGCTTATTTAAAAGATTAAATTCGACTCGAAATTGCATAAAAAAGTAGATGATTTGTCTTTGATTCTGATTCGTTAAGAATGTATTTTGAATATTTTTGGAGGGAAATGATTTAGTCAATATTTTAGATTTTGATTTGGTTTAGTTTGGTTTTATGGCATATCAACCATTGTAGTTTGTTTAATGCCAAATCCTGTTTATAGATATATTAAATATATATAATTTGTCAACATAAGTCAAGAAAGTTAATTGTCTCCATGTATTGCTATGTATCACTAACAATTTAATTAAACATCAGTCATTTGTTTGCGCACTGTTATATGAATAAACGGTTCTATTTCAAACAATTCAATTTAACGCAAGTCATTTTTGCGCCCTGTTTTTATGAGTCAATCAACTCTATTTGGCCCATACATATGAACCTATCAAGTGCTACTACTCAGAGCCAAGGTGGACCAGAGAGCGAATGTAATAGAGGGGTATTCCACATTCCCCAAAGCTCCAGCATCTCTAGAGCCTCACCATGAGATTTGTTTAGTGTCATATAATCAGGGCACTCGTTAGGGGTCCTTACCCATCTACAGAGATGCAGTCGGTGTATTCTTCAGCCCAGAGCGACTGAGATTTTGATCACTTAAACTTTTTGCGGCGAGTCAAATATCGTCTGAAAATCTCAAAGGAATTTTAAAAAGAGCATGAAAGCGCTGATTAGTCAAAAATGCGTATGTTTTTACAGAAAAAATAACGTTATTATTTACTCCTTTCATAATTATAAATATTTTTTTACTCCTTAAGGGTTTTTCACGTCAGCGTTAGTTGACGGTCTTTCTCTGGCGTCTGAATGACAAGTCTCCTCAAATCTCCAGGACTCTTTTCAGTATTCTGGCCGATCTCGGCAATGCTGTAGTTTGGATTGTCTCCAAACTAATCCTTTATTGACTGTACCAAGAGCACCAATTGCAATTAGTATAACCGTTACTTTTATGTTCCATAGTTTTTTCAATTCTCTAGCAAAGTCCAGGTACTTATTCTTCTATTCGCTTTTCAATTTTACTCTGTCATCAGCAGAGATAGCAAAGTCGACAATTCTGCAGGTCCACTTTTTTTGTTGATTATAATGTCTGATCATCTGACTGAGATTAGGTGATCCGTTTGTATCTCAAAATCCAACAGGAGGTGGTGCGTCTCATTCTCCAGGAGAGATTCTGGGTTGTGTGTATACCATTTCTTCGTATGGTCAAATTTTAGTTTCTTGCAAAGTTTCTAGTGGATCACCTTGCCCTCACAATGATGTCTTGTCTTTGCTGCACTCACTTATTATATGATCGATAGTATCGTCTCTTTCACTACATACAAGTAACCTACATCTGCTGTTTTGTTGCATCTTATTTATTCTTGCTTTGATATCGTTGGTCTTATGGCGTTGTTTTGTGCCGCTTTTAGAAAAGTTTATTATTATTATTATTATTATTATTATTATTATTATTATTATTATTATTATTATTATTATACTAATTTGAAGGTTCATGACACCAGCGTTAGCAGATGGTTTTCTACTGGAGTCTGAGTGATAGTAAGTTTCCTCAAGTCTCCATGACTCTTCTCAGTATTCTTACCAATGCTATAGTTTGGATGGTCCTTACTCTAATTCCCAAGCTCTCCAGTCCCTGTACCAATTCCTTCGTGACAATAACGAGCGTACCTATAAAGATTGGTGTCACTGATTCTTTCATAATCCATAGTTTTTTTTCATTTCTCCTGCAAGGTCTAAGTATTTATCTCTCCTTTCGCTTTCTCTCATTTTTACTGAGTGATCAACCGGGACAGCAAAGTTCACTATTCAACAGGTTCTCTTTTTTTGTTGACTATCATTAGGTCTGCTCGTCTGGCCGAGATTAGATCATCCGTTTGTATCACAAAATCCCTAACAATTTTGAGCGTTTCAAATTTTCGAACGAATTCTGGGTTCTAAATGTACCATTTGTTCATTTGGTCAAATCTAAACTTCTTGCACAATGCCCAATAGATCTCGTTATCCACCCTATTGTGTCTAGTGATATAATCTTACTGTACTAACTGGATTCTCTTATGCGATTGATCGTTTTGTCAATATCACCCTAACCTAAATTTACTGCTTTTAATGATCCCGAGTATTTTACATAGGGGCAGCCCATGTATTTATCCCTTTGACGAGATTTTTGCAATATAGTTTGATTTCGAGAAACTTTTTCCATCTGTGCATTTCCTAAGTATGTGATTGAGTGTTATCATTGCTATTACAAATAGAAATGGTGATGGCGTCTCCTTGGAATATCCCTCTTTGGATTTTCTCCTCAATTTAGCTTTTTTTTCCTCTTGCTGTAAATTCCACTTTCCAGTTTCCCATGGTATTTTCGATAAACTTTATGACTTCGCCGGATATCTGGTACATTCTGAGGCTGTCTATTATCCAGCTTTTCGGAGCCATATCCTATACCTTTTGTTGTCAATCCACGTCAGAACTAGGTTTTTCCGTCTCTTCTTTCTTTCCTCGAGGATGTGTTGATCAATATATAATTGCTCTCCGGTACCTTTGGTCCACTTGCAGCATCCTTTCTATTCCTGAAGGGATAGTCCGTAGCTTTTTAGCGAATTGTATATCTCTTCCCTAATTTGTGCCGTTAGTATATTCCATATAATCTGTAGGCACGTTGTGTTCTGTATAATAATAATAATAATAATAATAATAATTATTATTATTATTATTAGTAGTAGTAGTAGTAGTAGTAGTAGTAGTAGTTGTTGTAAAAAAATAAAGAGAACGTTTAAACTAGGGGCATTTGCCGAAACTGCAAAGTTAAGAACTAGACAAATATCAGGACCTTATCAGAATAGTAGAAAATGGTGAGGTTTATACAATTCATAGGTGGAACTCTGGAATAACAAAAAAAAAAAAAAATGGACGAAGTAGAAATTAGGATTGTAGAAATTAAGATTTTACTGATCATAGCACTGCTCAGAGCAGCTTAAATACTGTAAAGAATCCAGGAAACCTGAACTAATAATAATGATAATAATAAAATAGCACCTGTGTGATCGTTCAGAATACCGAGAGTAGTCCTGGAGACCTGAGGAGACTTGCTGTCACTCAGACTCAATGAAAGACCATCAGCTAACGCTGAAGTAAAAATCTGGCAATAATAATAATAAGCTGTGTATAAGATTGGAAGGAACAGAAGAAGCAAATGAATAGGAAAGAAACATTTTTGTGGTCTGGTTCCTAAACTTAATAAGATAACAGGTAAGGGACTTCCACCAAAAGTGAAGACTAAGCAGAAGGGAGTAAAAAATTACCCCGTCCAAAAACAACCAAAACAAAAAGAACGAAACTTGTCTTTACATTAACTATTTGGAAGTAATATTTTTGTTTCTTTGCATTTTTGTCGTTTCTAAGTTTTGGCTGTTTAACTACGTAAAGACAAATACTGTTAGTTTACTATTTAGCATGTTCTTGTTAATGCCACGAATCAGTAGCAGGTATGGAAGATCTAAATGATATAACAGAATTTTATTGCATATCGTTCTTTTAAAGTGTGTTCACGTCCAGATTGCATTTTTGAAATTCACCAGCTGTGACAATCAGACTTTAGAAGGGTGTATTTCAATTCCAGCTGTAGCTGTTCATCTGAACCTAAAAATTGGTCAGTCATCTCATAAAATGTATTGCAATAACATACTGAATTTTCAAGAGTCTACGCCAATTTTAAATGCTCGTACAAAAAAGTCTGGAAACTTATTGAAGGCACTTCGTACAAATGGCTCACGTAATCTCAACCAGAAGGCCTGATACAGTGTTTATTTACATAGAAAAGAAAAAGAACTAAGAAAGTATCTATCGTCCCAGTGGCCTACAGAATGAAAATAAAAGAAAGCGAAAAAAAAAGACAAATACTTCGACCTTGCCAGAGAACCAAAAACAAATTGAGGAAGAAAACGTAACTATGACACGAATTGTAGTGGGTAAACTTAGAACGGTTTATAAAATATTGAAAAAAAACAGGAGCAACTGGAAATCAGAGGTAGAAACCAAGCCATACAACCACAGAAGTGTTAAAATCGGCTAGATATACTCAGAGGAGATCTAGATAACTCTAGTAGTGTAATGGCTAACAAGTTAGACTAGCAAACGTACACGAGTGAGTTTGAGTCTCATTCATTCTGCCTTGTCCCACATCAAAGTAAATAGCTTCTTAAATTATTACTCAGAGATGTGGAGACCTGAAGTGGCTTGAAAATATCAACGTTAGCTATTGGTCTTTCACTGGAGTAAAAGTTTTAAAAAATTTATAAACTCAATATAAACATGCAGATCCGCTAAAGAAATGCTGAGCTTCTGCATCCTCTCCGTCGGTTATCGTGTTGGGGTTATAATAGCGAATGTATTTACGGGAAAAGTTGGATCTACAGGACATTTTAATTTTGAATTTACTTGCCTTTTTGTTTTTGTTCTTTGATTCGGATATTTCGGGGGTCAATAGATGGATTCATGGCTTTAATTTACTATTAAGGGAAATAATGCCGGCCACACATGACAAACAAATATATTCACAATGATAGTGAGTTTCCTTTGAATGGGCCTCCTTGGAAGCTTTCCTCTGCTATAGAGTTCCTCCTGGAGCAGATCCTTCGTCTCTCCTGTTTTCAATAACCCTGGTGACCAAGTTTACGATCTGGTCAAATATCTTGAACATTTTTGGATTTTCTGGTCGTACATTTTCGATAAAGTCATATGCTTTTTGTGCAGTCTATGATGCTCATTGTGATTTATTCACACCAGCGTCAGTGGATGGTCTCTCACTGGTGTTTGTGTATCACTAGATCTGCTCAGGTCTCCAAGATTCTTATTATTATTCGAACTGCTCTCAACAATGCTGTAGTTTGCATAGTCTTGATTCTTACTCTGATTTTTAACTCTTCCACTCCCTGTTCCAAAACTTCGGAAACCGTTGTAAAACAGTTGGCATCACTCGCTTCTTCATGTTCCACAGCTTCCTTAGTTCTCTAGCAACGTCTTATTATTTGTCAATCTTCAGTTTTTATTCTAGTGTTCACTGGGAGAGCAAAATTCGTTATTCGACAAGTACTCTATTTTTTCTTAATAATCAGGAGGTCTGGTCGTCCGACCGGGAACAGAAGATATGTTTGTATCACAAAATCCTAGAGAATCTTATGCGCCTCGCTCTCTTAGACGGATTCTGGTTTGTACGATATGATAGTGTGGTCGAATTTCAATTTCTTATACAATCCCTTGTAGATGACTTTCACCTCCCAGTCGCGTCTTGTCTTATACTTCCTTTGTTTGTTACATTTGCTTATTATGTGATTATAATCTCGTCTGTGTCACTGCAAAACCTACTCTTGCTATTCACTCCTTGCAAAATTTCACTCAAGCTTTAGTTTTCTGACTTTCACATGAAACCGAGACTTCTCAAGTTTCCAGTATTCTTCTGGGTATTAAAGTCGATCCTAACAATGCTGGGATTTATATGGTCTCGATTATTCCTCTGATTTCCTGTTCTGCCCTTTTCTTTTAAAAGAATTTAAAGACTGCTCCAACTGCTCCAACAATAAGTGGTCAGGCATCCTTATTCAACTCTCTGGCACGAACCAATTATTTGCTTTTATTTTTGCTTTTTTATCATTTTCACTTTGAGGTCCGCTGGAACAGCAAATCCACTATAATTATTTTACTTCTTTGAGAGGTTTTCACACCAGCTTTTGCTGATGGTTTTTCACTGGAGTTTGAGTGACACCAAATCTCAAGTCTCCTGGACACTTCTCACTTTTCTGTCTGGTCTTAAGAATGCTGTAGATTGGATGGTCTCTACTTGTCCTCTGATTTCTACATAATCTACTCTCTTTATCTATCCTTTGGGGATGCTATATTAAGAAGTATGCCGTTTTCATCCAAGCTTTACACAAGTTCCTTAACAACGATGCGTACTCTTTTCGCAGCAAAAGTTTGTGCAAAATGTTTTTAAAACTCAATGGTAAATACTCACAGCGGTTATTTCTCGATGTGTTAAAATATAAATGAAGAAATAATAAAACACTGTGTCTTGTGCCAAATTTATCAATTTATACTAAAGTCGTAATTACTAAAAATAAATTGTACAAAATTCAAGTAAATGTAAATCGTTAATTATTTAGTAGACGAATAGATAATAGGATACAAAAACAATTGATTAGATAAATTACAGTTCTGTGGGCGTGCGCGTGTGGTAAAACTATAAAGAAAAAATCTACTTTTTTCTTGTTCTGTTCTAGTCGGTACATCAGAAGAAAATACTTTTTTCTGTATCTCTTTTTCCCATGCATATTTTGCTTGTTTTAATCATTGTTAAGTACATAGGATGTTTTTACGGGTGGTAGAAGATATCGTGGGTCATTGGCTAGAGATTCGTTACTTCAGGAAAAATATTTTTTTTATGTAAATGAATAAAGTGTTGTTAGCCTGTCTCTAAAAAACCTTTGCAATTTGGGATAGATAAAGGAATAAGTAAAAATCTCTCCACAGAATAACCCTGCGGGAAAAAAAAGTCGGAAATCTGTGGTTTGTGAAATACTGTTTAAAGAAAAGAAAAGAAAAATATTATGGGCCCCGACCTATCTGTGTAAGTGTGTGTGTAAGCATACATATTGAATAAGTTAGTTGCATATATATATATATATATATATATATATATATATATATATATGTGTGTGTGTGTGTGTATGTGTGTGTGTGTGCGAGGTGCCTTCAATAAGTTTCCAGACTTTTTTGTACAGGTATTTAAAATTGTCGTAGACGCTTGAAAATTTGGTGTGTTATTGCTATACATCTTATGAGATGACTGACCAGTTTTTATGATTTCAGATTCAAATGAACAGCTACAGCAGTAATTGGAATACAGCCTACTAAAGTCTGATTGGCACAGCTGGTGAATTTCAAAAATGCAATCTAGACTTGAGGACACATAAGAAGAACGATATGCAATAAAATTCTGTTTTAAACTTGGAAAAATACCACAGAAACGTAGGTGATGCTTCAGACTGCTTTTCGACCATCTTGCATGAATCGAGCATCGGTTTTTGGGTAGCATAAGAGATTCTAGGAAGACAGGGAGTCCGTGAGGGATGATGAGAGGTGTGGGAGGAGTAAGGAAGTCAGAACACCAGAGTTGATTGGCCAAATAAAGAATTTCATGGATAAGGACCGTAGTGTGTCTATAGAGGCAATAAGTACACAGTTTGATGTCAGTGTGGGAACTGTACACACAATTATTCGTCATCAACTGAAGATGCAGAAGATTTGCATGAAGTTTGTCTCAAGGGTACTCAGAGAAGATCAGAAAGAAAGACGTTGTCATGACAGCAGGGAGATAGTCGGGCTGATCAATTCAGATCCTGCAGTTTTTGATGCTCTGGTGACCTGCGATGAAAGCTGGATCTACTGCTATGACACAGAGACCAAGAGACAGAGTTCCCAGTGGAAGCATGATGGCTCTCCCCGACCCAAGAAGGCCAAACAGAGCAAATCCACCCACAAACTTTTGATGATCCCTTTTTGTGAAAGCCCTGCCATGATCTACACGCACTGGGTTCACTGGACAGACAGTCAACAAGAAATACTATGTTGAGGTTTTAAGGGGGTTAAGGAAGGGATTCGGATGGAAGGGGCCAACACTCTTCAAATCGGGTCAGTGGCATTTCCACCACGACAATACACCAGTCCACAACTCCATCCTTGTCACATACTATTTGACAAACATAGGCATCAAGACAGTTCCTCAGCCTCCCTATAGTTGAGACCTTGCTCCCTGTGACTTTAGGTTATTCTCTAAGCTCAAGGAAAAACTTAGAGACTGTCATTATGAGACAATTGAGGGGCTGAAAGAGGCTGTGACGAAGGTCATTGACACGCTCACTCAAGAGGACTTCCATGGGGCCTTCCAGAAATTGTTGGAACGTTTCAACAAGTGCATTGCAGCCGGAGGAGATTACTTCGAAGGAGACTAGAGTTTCATGTGTGTACTATCAATAAAAGTGCCCATACGAAAAAAGTCTGGTATTTATTTAATGAGCTTTGTGTATCTCGGTAGAAATATGGGTGCTTGTAGGCATATACAAATATATTTATATAGGGGCCGATGTGTCTGTGTAGTAATGCTAGGACAATGTTCAGAATAAGGGAGATTCATTTTATCAACTTTGTTTGACACAATTCATATGTCCTTGTGTCATATCTAAGCAAAAATCTTAGTAAATTACTACTTCGTAAGACACGATTTTTGATGCAGACCGTAAGATGAAAGAAATTAGCCATTTTTAAGTTGCGATCTGGAAATGGGTGGGAATTCCGGGTTTCTTATACACGAGTTGGATTTTGATGAATGAGAGATCAGCACAAGGAAGGTTATGGATCAAGAAGGAATCGCATCACGTTAAGTCAGTTTATAAGCGACAACAAGACGTCACACAGTTGTTGGCTAGAGTTCGCACCGCACACCAAAGAGGTTGTAAACACATTCTCACTCGTCCGAGAGCAAATACAGTGTTTCCGATCTTGTGTTGTCTTTTCTTTTTTTGTTGTTTTTAGGATGTCGCCGTCTCTTGGTCTTGTGCACCGTTATATGCATCTATAGAGTACAAAACTGTGAAGCTTGACATCGCGGTACTGAAAAGAATGCACCACGTGCAATGCAATTAGAAATGCACGGACAGCAGGTGCTATGGCGAGTGTTACACTATGACATATTGTTTTTTGTGACGATAACGAAAGGATAAGTAAAATTTTTAAGGTTTATCATTTTATTTGCAAATGCAGATTTGATACATTCTGAGATTCATATGAAGGTTTAACATCTTTAATCCATTTTCTGTTGCAGGGAAAGGAAATTGAGAATTAGAAAATTTAAGTTGTCTCGAGTAACCACTGACACACACACAGAACATACCCAGACGCACATACATCAGAATAAAGATAATTACACTCAAACAAACTCGAATAATATTTTTCATGCGAGTAAATTAACACAGAGAGATTGATTTTCAGACCACTTCCTTCTTAAAATTCTCGCACTGACTTTCATTATCAAAGTGAGAGTGCTGACGAAATCTGGAGAAAAAAAAGTAGGAGTTGAAACTGCCTGGTAAGAACCCACTTAGCTGTCTTATCTTCAGGTTGATGTAACTCGGCTTTTGTGTCAGGAATTTTCCTTGTTTAACGAAAGTTCCGAAGGACTCCATTAATTCGATAACAGAACTTGAAGGAGTTGAGTGAAAAAGAATCAAAATGAATAGTATTTTGCAAAAGAAAAAGTATTAATTTCCAAAAGTGAAAAAATTTACGTATAAAGAGAACATACATATCAAAGATAAAAAAAACACATTAAATTGGGAATTGGTAGAAGTAAATGAGATATCTTTTATACACCGCCATTTGTAGAAAATTATCTCTGTCTCTCTGTCTCTGTTTATATACATCTATGTGTGTGTACACACGTGTGTGTGTGTGTGTGTGTGTGTGTTTATATATACATAAATGTAAATGAATTTACCAACTCATAAATTTACACATATACAATAGCATACAAATTAAGAGTGAAAAAAATAAACAAATAATCAAAGACATAATCAAATTAAATGATATTTCTTAAACCTTGTCATGTAAATATAACTCTGCATATATATATATATATATATATATATATATATATATATATATATATATACGTGTGTGTGCGTGAGTGTGCGTGTGTGTATACATGCATATAAACACGTATAGAAGTACGTATATATATATATATATATATATATATATATATATATATATATATATATATATATATATATAGCATTCAGTATTTAAGGAAGAAAGTTTAAACTGAAAAACATCTTCAAAACTTGGAAAGATTTGCGTTTGAATACAAGGAAAGAGAATATTACAGAAGTTTAAATTAACATTTTAGACTTAACAGTGGCAAATTATATTTATAAGACGTCTACAGATTATGACTTTTAATTATTTGTGCGCACCAAAAGCCACACAATTTTACTAATTTGTCAAATTGTTCTCGTGTGATGTCGTTCCATTTAATCAGAAGATTTTGCCATAAATCTGTTACTATTGTAGGATCCCATTCTTCATCGCCAATCTTACAAAGATTCTTCTAATTCGTATTCAACAAATGTCTCGGTTTTTATTGTGTCAGTGTGTGGGGAGGTTCCTAGAATACGCTGACCACATACCCTGGAGAGTGATTAAATCTCAAAAAAGAGATGTAATCATTATGAAAACAAAATACTTACAGTGGACATGAACTTAGAGTAACGGTTATAGTCGACAGAAAAGGAATCGGAGACGACAGTTCAACTTCTGGACTAGGCTGTTTGCTTTTCACTTTACGATAATGTCCTTTGCAAAGCCATGAAATCTACTTTTGCCCCAAACCAGCTAAGAATAGATAGTTGCTAAACTGGGTTCTTTACCTTTTTTTAGGCAACCAGTCAAAGAAAAGAGAACTTTGAAATCAAAACAACTTTAGTCCGCATAAAAATTGACCTTGTATTAGATCAGGGCTGTGGAAGAACGAAATATCACAGAAAAAAAGACTGAACAATTATTATATATATATATATATATATATATATATGTATGTATGTGTGTGTGTGTGTGTGTTTTAGTAATGTCATGGGTATGTTTTGGTGCCTCCTTCCTTATTGAAGCTACCTTTTGACACCGCACATTTGGTATCACTATTTTTAAGTAGAACTCATTTGGCATCTTTTGCCCATCTTGATGATTGATAAGATTGTAAGAAATGCTTTATTATTGATAATTAAAAAATCATTTTATTTATTTTCTACAATAATAATAAAATTAAATTAGTAAAATAAATATCAAAGATTTAATACATCTCATAGTTTTAAGACAAACCACGCAAATATTCAAGCATTCAACTCATCATCAAAGCAATGAAAGCGGAAATATTTCATCATCAAAACGACGACGGCAAAATGTCGGCTCCAAATCGTCGCACTAGTAATATATATATATATATATATATATATATATATATTACAAGCACTCATATGTGAATGTGTGCATATGTGTATGTGTGCGCTTATGTATGTCAATTATTTTAATTCTCTTCTCCACATTTTAAAGAATGATGATTTAAAGACAAAAAGAGCGCTTCTATAACCCCATTAAAATGAAGTTGTGCTGACAGCTCCGAGCTTCTTGGGTCTCTCTCGCTATCTGTTCCAAACATCCATCACTCCTGCATCCATTGTCTGAGCTGATGTATGTTAGTTCTTGTGGTTGGCCAAGCACTGGCGCGTATGTGTACGAGTCCATAGATCAGCGTTGTTTATTAATTTGTTCTAATTTTGATAACAGTGACTTGCATGACTTGCATGTCTTTTTCGTCTTACTTTATAGTTTGTGAGATGGGAGGTTAGTAGCCGTACAGCTATTTTTTATAGGAATATTCTTCCTGGATTTATTCAAAATATCATAGCATTCTTGCGTAGTTCCCATCAAGCTTTTTCTCTATGTATTTATTTTGAGTCCACGTGGTGCATCCATCTAGTTGTACTTTCAGGGTCACAGCTGAACATCTGCGTACTATTTCCCCATTTTATTGCCTTTTTTGTATATCCGTAAAAATGTAAGTATTTTTTCTTCATCCGATCAACTTTTTTTCAAGCATCTCAAAAAATACCAGTAACATTTTCAACAAATAAGCCGCTTCTCAAAAGTATATCCAAGTACTTATTTATTTTATGACTCAAGAATTCAATGTAACTGGATTACATAAACTATTTTAGGCGGATTAGATTAAGCTTTACATATTTTATCGCATGCGGTTAGCGTGACGGTTATCTTCGAAGGAAATGAAATTGGTGACCCGACTTCAAATCCCGAAAAAGATTGTTTACGCCTCTCTTTACGCTATTGGAAAGGCATGAATCATTTTTTCCCTTTCCAAGCATTGGTAAAATGTTGAGCAAATTGTTTTTTAGCCTTGTTTTGGCAACCTGTTGAGAAGAAGGGAAACTTAATTCAAACCAACTCTATTCTATGGGGCATAGATTTTTAAGAGCTAGCTTTCGGTTGGAGATACCCATATAAGTACTTGATTGTTTCTTGATCGTAACGTAATGAGTCGATATTTTGAATGACAGCCAAAAGCTCATGAGTCAAGAACTGAGGGAGTACAATCGATTACAATTCGTTAGTGAATTAAAATTCGCTTTATTCTCTAAATTAGAATATATAACTAACAACTATCTTACTACAATGAATTATTTCTGCCATTGCACAACATAGACCGGTTCTTCTGGAGGTTTAACGATTCGACATGGTTATAGCTGTTGGATTGTTTTTGGTGACGCATAGTTCGATTGAAATCATTTCGAATCAAACAAGTAAACTGAAAGAAAGAAAGAAAGAAATAAATAAATAAATAAATATGATGTAGAAAGAAGAACGCCAGGGGCATGGGAAGATACATTGAAAAATGGCTGAAAAAATTGAAGAGGAAAGTAGAGAACATCGAGAAAGGAGACAAATAAAGAAATAATTGAAAGATTTATAAAATTATGAAGTGATTGTTTGTATTATCATTATGATTTTTAGTCTTACGTAGTAAAAAGAAGATATTTCACAATCATCAAATTGCCATGAAAATTTAAACAACTTAGCTTGTTTTAGGAAATTTATATTCTGTCCTTTGATGGTAACAATATTTCCTTTTGGTCACAGTGTTAATATTGCAAATAATCCCATCTATCTATCTATCTATCTATCTATCTATCTATCTATCTATCTATCACACCGGTTATTTCTGTTCTCTATGCAAGTATCATGTTTTGTATAATCTTCTCCGAGGAAAGTTGAAGGCTCTGTTTACGTTTTTAATCTTTGTCGAACAATTGCCTTCATTTCAGTTCCAGAAACATCAGAAATGTTTTCTCTGTTTAACTTTGCTTTCTTTCAAATTCTTATTTGATAGATATTTTCCCTGTAGAAGTCCTTTTGGAGCAGTAACCATTTGGGGGATTAGAATCAAACGCATATTCATCTGCTTTAAACTCTCAATTAAGTCTTTCCAATTTTCCCTTATAACCGGAATTATTTCCCAGAGCGCTATTCCAATTCTTCTACAATAATTACTTCCTTTCTTCCCTTTAAGCAGAATCACAGTTCTGTGATCATAACAAATTCAGGAAAAACAAGAGCCAACTTTTTCGTAGTTCTCATTGTCTCGCAATTTCTTCTCTCTTTTTGCTTCATTTATAGTTTTTCTTTCCTGTAAATGGTTTACTGAAAATTAAATTGCTTTGCTGCAGAAGAGGATTTTTTTCCCAAATTTGATATGAGAAGGATACTCGAAAATAAAACTCTCAATTTATTTCCATGAAAAATACATTATATACCATGAGAACAATAAGGCCGTTTGATAGTATCTTTACGCGATGTCTCCGATATAGGAAATGTATTTTCACATAGTCATTATTATTAAGTATTCTTTTTCACATTCTCACTAATATAGGATAAGATTTTCTCATTGTCATAAATAAAGAATATGTATTTTCACATAGTCACTAATATAAGATATGCATTTTCATCATCAATAAACAAGTGCTTCTAGGCGACGGTCGTAAAAGAGTCGTTCTGAATAGAATGTTTCCAAATTCGTATAAATGCAAAGTATGATTTTGTTGTTATGTTGGGGAAAACCTTCCTGAAAATTATGTTTTTGCTTTGTTATAGATTACAATTGATTGACTTTCTACCCAAATGGCGTTTGAATTGAAAGCAAATGTATTCCTCTTTATGTTCTTAAATATACACTATGTCCTGGAAGGCATCATTGGTAATATTCCTGCATTAATCAAGGGATTGGAGTCGTTCAGTATCAAGTTTCCTTACCCAGGCTACCTTGTAGGGACTGATAACATCTCAGCTTGCCTGCCAGCGATGTTTCTAATTGCCCCAAATCCCTATAGCAGCTTCTTTTATACCAATTCTTGACAAGAACTTGCAGAGTGAGTATTCTACAATTTCTTAACAGTCCTTACGTATTGCCTCACAAAATGCTCGACAGCACTGTTTATATTATTCTACCAGCCTCTGGAATATAGTAGGTTTCCTCTAAGGATATCCCTTCAGATGATCCTCATAGGTCACTCAATTCCCACACCATCAGCTGATTGTCAGTGCGTGAATAATTCCTTTTATTAAGTTACATCAATGCATCCTAGAGACCAAATAATGACAGTCAGAGAGTGTATAAACTTCGTTAGCTGGTAAATATACGAGTGTGGCATGCAGGCCTATTTTCATCACTGGTGAAAATGCATAGCCACTGATGAACATATATTGTTTGATAGCTGAAAATATGCTCTATTCAACATTGCTATTGTGTTAGCTGTATTTGTTACGTTTTTAAAAAAATGCAGTATTACTATTGGAGCGTTACTCCTAATGGAAAATTCATATAGTCGACCTGAACAATTAATTAAAACTAAAACCAGTAAAAAATATGGTGAAAGTAACGTGAAGGAAGGGACTGATATTTCTCATCGATTAAATTCTATTGTATAGTATACTACGCGTATACAAATATACACGGGAACATAATGAACTGATAATGTCGACTTCAATAACGAACGAATACACTTCTTTATAAAACTATAAATCTCTCACACTTTATTTTCGAAAAGGTGATGTTTGTTGTGTGTGAGAAATGAGTGGAGACAAGGACGGACTGCTATATTGACCCAAGTTCTTCCTCGACCACAGCAGCACTTCTTTCGCATTTTGGCTTGGGTTGTTCAACCGGGGGTCACTAAAGGGCAATAGACCTCAATCTGCAGCTGGTTCTCACTTTGGCATCCTGTCTCCAACTGACTCGAACCGCCCGGGCATCTTCCGCCTATTTAAACAGGTGCATCTCTTGATTGATGGCTCGGTCGATCGTCAGTATATAACAATCATCCCATTCTTATTTTTCAAAATTCCACATGTGGACATTTTCTTCACGTCCCTTTCCATCCCCCTCACACACACATATTACAAATAATGCTCAAGGACAACAACAGCAAAAATACAAAAAGAAATTACTTGAACAACAGCAAAATACAAAAATCTTAATTAGAAGGTGACCTTCTCACTATGTAACACATGCCCAGGCTAATTATTATCTAAATTTATTTCATTCTATTCTTTGCGCGGTTGTCTATCCTGACATGTGTGCGTCAAATTACAATACAGATGCATCTTTCATCCTCCCAAACACAATAGGACCCTCTGCAATTCCTTGAAGAATCTCAAAACCATAAAAGGACCATACTCTGGCCTCAGATCCTGGTCACAAACCTAGTGACCCTGGTCATTCCAGCAATACATTTCGCCTGGCTTCCTTATGACCACGTACGAGTCCTTCGCTCAACAGGTTCCTACCTGGAGTAACTGGAGAATTCCACCAACTAAAAAACTATATCTTCAAGGCCCAAAACATTCTTCATAAATCTACAAAAATCATAGCCCAAAACAATGCATCACAATTCTAAAAAAAAAAAAAATACATCCAAATGTATCACAATCTGACACGCAGGTAGTAAACCACCAAAAATAGACAACGCAAAATATTTTTTAGCAATGTGTTACTCATTTTTTTTTCATTATTAAGTTTCTGTGCCTATTGGTCTGTCAACCCTTGAGGAACATGCTTTACCTAATCAAACCCTCGTTGGGTTGCTCTTCAATTTATTAAGGAACCCTCGTGGCTTCTAAGATATAGGCACCTCACCTTTTCTAGATTCATTTCACTTCGCCAAACCACGCACAAATCCAAAACATCATCCTGACTGAAAGATTCAGTCATCATCCACAAAACATTGGAGCAGGCCACACCTTTCTTTCCTTTATTCCATCAACTTGGAACTCCAATCTGAAAATACTGGCCACCACAAGCCTTCAACAAATCAATGGGACGGTGAATTCCTCTATAGAATTACTTCTTACCCTATGCCCCAAAACAATCTGTAACACAAGTTGGATGTATCTCTGTCCTAATCTCGAGTCAGCCCACGATTTGCTCGAAAACAGAAACCTAAAAGAAGTATTTCCTATCCCGCGAAAACCAATTATTCCCCCCCCCAAAAAAAAATTAGAATCAACATAATTTAAAAATCTTCATAAACTTGATATCACATCCCCTATTAATGGTTTTTGTCAAATTTCATAATATGAAACAGAAAAAAAATGTCTAATATCGCCTTTAAACTCAAACAAACTCTTTTTTTTTTACTAATTTTTAAACCATTTTGAACAAGTCAAAACAATATTAATAATATGTCCATAAAGTTCAAAATATTTAAACAAATGTTCGGTTTTTCTTTTGTTCAATCTATGCACTATCTATTTTTCCAAAAAATGTTCGATTTATCTTTCTTTTTCATGCTATGTTCAACAGTGTTCAAGTGTCTTTTCTTCATTTCCTTTTTTTTGTCTTTTTCCATTGTTCTGTCGTCCTTTTTTTTGTTTTTATTAATAAATTGCTCATTCACAATTTTTTAAAAACCTTATATCTGCTTCTCTCTGTCTTTACCTTAATATAATATCTATTGGTTCATGCATCCCCATTTATCCAATTTCTAACAAGTATTTCCATAAAAAAAAGCATGGTTCGTTTATCAAAATTTTTCAGTTATATTCTTTCTTCTTTCAGTAAGTATCTCTACCAAAGCATAGCTCGTATCCAGCCATCATTTCATCGTTTTCGCTTATTCCGACAAAAACAACACAATACTGATTTCTTACCTGCTTCCAAAGATGCGTTAAATCATCCTGGGTGGGGGGTTCTTAAGCAACCCAAACCTCTTACTGTCTTTTACAATAGTTAACGGAGTACTTTATTCATCCATTCGGCCAACCACATTTCCCCCTCAAGAACAATCCAAAACCGTGTCCACAAATCTTCCGGCACATCAACGAGATCACCAAGATTTTGCACATATACTCCCTAATCTCCCATCCCGTTTCAAATATATTCTTGAATAAAATTTCAAACCCCATTCCAGAGGGATCTTCACAACTCAGTCTTGCCACAAACCAGTCAGTACTTCAATAAAATGTCAAACCCATTCTAAGGGGAATTCACACTCCCAGTACCACAAGATGCTCAATCCTCTCTAGGAAGAAACCTTCACAAAATCTAGTATGCTTCTACCAGTACCCGAGATATTGATCCCATTATAAAACAAATGGGTCCTGGACAAATGAATTTCCCTTGTTCAAAAGTCCGTTTTGTTTTGTTATACTCTTCACTACAACATCAAAACTCAAACTAAACTGTCGACTCAAACTACACAACCCCTGATGATGACTAAAAGTATGGTCGAAAACTCTTGGGCAGAAAATATAGGACAATGTCTTTACCACCCTAATCCCGACACACGAAAAATACAAAGAAAACTCGAAAAATGACAATGAAAAATAATAAATAAAGTGTCCCATTGTTATTAATAAAACTTGCCTTAATATATATATATATATATATATATATATATATATATATATATATATATATATATATATATATATATATATTTAAAGGATTTATTTTTATAAAAAAAAAAGGAAATGTTTCATCGAAAACTAAAGCAGTAGGCCCTCTAATCCAAAAATGTAGATTCAATTTGAACTTCAAGGTCATTCCACTTGTAATAAGATCAGCAGGATTCTGATCTGTTGGAACATATTTAAATTTTACAGACACATTCAACTTAGAATTTCTTTCTTTCTTGGGCACACTAATATCCTTGAGCCGATTAGCAAGGAAGATATTTTTGCAATTTGCTTTGGTAGACAGCAACCAGGCTAAAACGATTTGGCAATCCACCGCTATATAAAAATTCTTAATGTTTAGGCGGAAAAATACCTCAAACATTTTTCAGGTATTTCAGTGCTACATATACTCCAACGTAGCCTGGGACTTTGCCACAGTTGGAGCAACTTTATCTTTAGAGAATAGTAGGGAAGATCTACTGCCCTGTACGACAAAGACAACAAAACCATACGCAGCTTCAGAAGCATCACAAAAAAACGTAGAGGTCGGCAGGACCGCAGTAACTAAAAACCTGCCTGGGAAATTCCAAGCTATTCAACAGTACATACCTGATATAAAACTTTCCACTTTTTACACAGATCCTCTGAAATAGCTTCATCCCATCCAAACTTCTGCTTCCATAAATCACGCAAGAGCGATCGTCTCTTAATGGTAACACGTTAGCAAAGGAAAAGCGGATGAAATACTGCTGAGGTTTGTGTAAAACTTTTGCACTTTGTGTTGGATTCAGGCTCAGAAGGTTTTTGATTTAATTTACAGAAGTCCTTGAGTATGTCGTACTTAGAGCCCAATAGCTTTTCTTCTCTGTCGTCATGTTCTACAAAGAAACCATTATACTTTATTTGTTTCCCTAGCAGGGCATAATTTGATGAACAAGACCTTAAACAAAATTGCCTTCAGCCATAATACTTACAGCCCTTCCATAAGTATTCACTAATTCTGATGAATTCTCACTAGCAACCAACAAACTGTCAACATAGAATTTTTTCGGAACCCCTGCACACTCATTGCCTTTAGTACGTATCCAAGTGGAATTGGATCAAAAATTTAAAATGAATAGACAAGCCACAGATCCAAAAATAAGTGTTGTGTATCGAAAGCACACGCCATTTTCACCCTCTCTAACATAAAGAAAAAAAAAAAAAAAAAAACAGCAACGATTCATATCCACCCCCGATTTTAATTTTATCATTGAAAAGGCCTTGTGGATATCAGCTATAAAAACGTGAGAATTCCTTCTGAAGTACAACAGAAGATCCAGCAAGTCATTTAAAAGGTTGATACCAGGATAAATAGCTTCATTCAGCGATAAGGCATTCCTAACTTCCAATAAATAATTGAATTCTGGTCTGATTTTAGTGGTGGTCAAGTCATCATTCTTAATCACAGGGCGGTGAGGGATCCAAATATAATTGCCATATTGTTCAAGAGAGACATTGAATCTCTCAATGATTCCCTCCCTTTCTTTTTCCAGAAAAGCCTCTATGTATAGATTAAGGATTTAGTGAGAGAGTCACTCAATCTATCCAACAACTTCAGAGATATCGCATGGTTAGAGGGGGACAGAATTCTTTTGTTCCACATCCCAAGTGATGTTAGTAAGATCCATCCTGAAAGGATATGGAGTTTCTAAGCTGCTGGATTTTCTGGTAATCATAGGAGTTCTCTGTATTTCCTACATCTGCGAGGGAAACTATGCAATCAAAACTCTTTTAACCGACGGGCCTTCAAAAATACTTGCTAACGGGTCAGCATAGTAATGTTTTGGGTTCAAAACAAAATTTACTTGTGTATGGAGAGAGGGTTCCACAGCCAAAGCACTAAAGCTGCATTCTAGCATTCGGGTCATTACAGCACATTCAGGAGAACGGAAGTCCAAAAAATGGGAGTCATCCACGAATAGATCGATGCCTGAAAAAAGCTTCCAAGCCCAAACTCGCAAACATTCTATTTTTTGGAAACTCTCCATATACTGAATGACATCTGTATAATGAGTCCCTCTACTTTAATTTCTCCATTGACCGGTTTATCAAAGTCAGCCACAAGCTTAAACACTGCTGAGTTTAAATTTCTAGCCAAATCATTCAGCCTAGAAATGCTTAAATTTAAATTGATATTACTGTCAAACAAAGCCTTAATCGGCAAAGAGTTATCACCTACGGCGATATCGATGGGAGCTTCCTTTAGACATCGCATATCTTCCGCTAAAAACGTCTTCATATTGAACTGCAGGACCGGTAAGGATTTTATTTTTATACCTAGCCCTTTAGCCACCCCATCAGATAGATAAGATCTTTGGTTACCTGAATCCAACAAGCAATACAGCATGTATTTATGTATTTTTTGACACTGAGACCTTGGAAAGGTGAAGCAGCAATTCCTTGTCACTACAAGGTGAACTAACCGAAAAACTAGGTGAAGATGCCTTGTCCTTATCAGGACACAGGGACCAGTAGTGGGTGCCCCTCTTACAAATTTTGCAGGGTTTAAAATCACCCCTATTCCCTCTGCAGTCAGCTCTCAGATGCCTGGTACTGGCACATAAATAGCACAACTTTTTTACCTTGTACTGCTTTAACTTGCTTTTCACGGTTGGATACCTAAGGCATATACAAAGAAAGTGGGCAGGCATTTGAATAACACAAGTTACATTTGAAAACTCCGCGGCGGGGAACATAATTAGTATTAAGATTTTGTAAGCAAGTTTTATTTCTGCAAGGAAGGGGATTGGCCTTACATATTGTGGGTTTTGGGCTGTCCACAGGCTCATTCCGTGCGCAATCTAGAGTCCTTATAACATCAGAAAAATGTTCTATCAGGAAACTAATGGTTGGATAGTTACAACCGGATAACCTAATCATGTCCCTTTTGAAGAAGCCAGGTAGTTTATTAAACACTATGTGACTAACCAGTTCCTCTCCGAGTGTTTCCATAGCCATAAAATCAAAACCGTAGGAGTATTTCAGCTCCCATAGATTGACTTTCATTTGCATAAAAAAAAGTTTGCAGTGCATCCAAATCAAACTCCGCTTTGAGCTTGTTAGACAACATTTCTGCAAATATTTGACCTTTTATAAAGTCAAGGTATAGGAACTCGAATCTCAAGCGATATTAGGCTACGAAATAATTTTCGTCCAATATAGAAAGATGCTCGATAATTTGAGCTGGGTAACCACTGAGGTAGCTCTTCAGAATTTGCAGTTTACATGCACTTTAACCCACTGACCAAATTCTCAAACTGCACTAAAAACTTTTAAACGCTAGCTTGTCAGCAAATGCATCATATTTCAATTCACGTAGTACTACTGACTCTGGCAAATCTACACTATAGCAGGATGTATATGGATCCTCGCTCCCACGTCCGAAGCTTGCTTCTATAGCGTCAACCTCCCGCCAAACTTTTTGTTTAAATAAAACATTTTCATCCAGAAACTGATCAATTTCTTCTGGATTTCTTTCTTTCTTTCTCTGTATAATATTGCCCTTGTTCTTCGGCCCTTTTATCAAAATCACTGATAGTCTACTTTCATTCAAAAATCTATTAAAACTCCGTTTTTCCTGACCACCTGCCATCAAGAGTCTATTTTACCTTCTTTTTAGGAAGCCCAAAGCCTTGGTTAATTTTAACACAGATTTTTTAGTCATCATAAAAGTTCGCAATTCACCAAAAATCAGCAAAATAGAACGAATAAATAGCTCAATAATTTCACGCACCAGTCTATTAAAGCTTGAACCTAACTAACGCTAAAAGCTACCGACATGTTTAAAAATTTAATTTAAGCAAAATAAAAGGAATAATCTTTATAAAAAAACGAATCCTTTAACAGAAAATAAAACAGCACTTAAAAAAAGAATGAAAAAGTCAAACGACAAACGTGCATCGTGCATATAACTAAGAACTATTTATTTCCAAGAAAATAAAAATGAATAAAAGAAGTGACAAAGTTTTGAAGAACAACACTGGTTACTAAAACGAATTGCTATTTTAACGACCAGTCACAAAAACTAAATCAAGTAACAATGATTCAATTTAAAAAAAAAACACTGGGTCACTTAAGAATTACAAGAAATATATGTCTTTAACGAACAAAGGAGCTGGTACTTACAACTCAAAAAAGGGGTGTTGTATGAAAGGAACAAAAAATTTCGAAGAGTTACTTCGACGAAAAACATCTCCTGGGAAAACCTGTTCATTTTCCATCAAAAATACATCAAATAATGCAGTCATGGGGGTTCGTTCAGCAATTATTTCAGCACATTTGTAGGACAGCAAATTCAAATAGACACCTCGTGGTTAAGATCGATACAGCACAAATTCTCTGATATAGGCAACATCACATTTAGCCGTTAAGAATATAGCACAGCAGGGCAGTTCTGGAACACCTCAGGCTTAAAGTCAGGACAGTACAAATATAGGCAATAGCATGTTTCTCCCGGAGAGGTCCAGCACAGCAGCAAAATTCTTTAGGGGATTTACTCCCTATTCACTATTTTCCCATAAATGTTGGGAACAACAATGTTTAAAAACGAGCACATCCTGTGAAAATCTACAGGGCCACTAAATGTACGTCTTGCCTGTCCTCTGGCTTCAGCCGAAAAAGGTTATTATCTCAGCAGGCAATGTCAGTTCCGAAAATCCCGTCAATTCCTTCCGTCGGAGACAACCATAAAAGTCCCTTCCAAGAAGATTTTCCCATCACAATAAAATAATTCCAACGATATATATATATATATATATATATATATATTCTTTTGTGTGCCTATATTTGTATGCTTACACGTATGTTTGTATATATACGTAAAAATATACACATATAAATTTAAGTGAATTTTATTCAGTTAATGTGCATGAGAATGTATTTATTTTCATACACAGATGTGTTTTTAAGTTAATTGTGTGTATTTTTGTTTGTTGGTTGCTTGCTTTTGTTTAATGGTATATCAACCTTCGTGGATTATTTAATACCAACGCCATAGATATAGAAGAGCCTTTATGAATAAATGATTGATTGAAAGATAACTGACTGATGGCTTCGTATCCTAATAAAGAATTTCTAGAACCTTCAAAATGTTTTAATGAAGGTGAATAATAATTTTTAAGATAAAAAAACTTTGTATCTATTGAAAAGCTTTTTCTCCGGTCCACTTTTGTTTTTTCTTTCATTCCATATTATATGTTCGTGAATATTTATTTTATTTTCTTCAAAATCCAACATCTATGTTAATGCAAAACAAATCTAGACATCATTTGTTTTTTAAACAATTTCTGTCGAAAAATTCGCCTTTTCCACAACTGCAGAATACGTGCATCTTTATATATATATATATATATATATATATATATATATATATTGGGTTAGACACTTGAAACCAGTGACATGTTTCATCAAATTAGCATACATAAATAGCAGCGATACTGAAAAACCTGCATATTAAATTGATACAGTCATAGAAACAGAGACATAGATAGGGAGGAGCAAAATTAGCAACACACACAAACATATATATGAATATAGGAAAAAGAATATATATATATATATATATATATATATATATATATATATATATAACATCGCCAAACACTCTTCACACGCATACACACAAGGATATATGTATATATATATGTAGACAGAGAGATAGAGAGAGAGAGAGATAAAAAGTGATTGTGAGAGTGAAAAATTGTGTGTGTGTGTGTGTGTGTGTGTGTGTGTGTGTGTGTGTGTGTGTGTGCCTGAGTATATTCATGTATGCAACTTAGTTATGAATATTCTACAAGAATAGACGTCGCGGCTAATGTTTTGTGTATGACACAATGAGAGGAAACAGGCCGTCAACAGACATTTACCTTGTGCGGGTAACGATACCCGGAAAGTAGAAGGGAAAATGGGTTATATCAATGAAGAGAAAATAACAATATTATTCTCCAATCGAGAAAGTAACGCCACACTGAGGAGCAGAAGTTAAAATTCAAATGTTCTAAGTTGTCATTGGTCATATAAAACTTCTAACTTCTAGAAAGATACATGATATTTTGTGTTACAGCAGACACGTTATTTTTGAAGGTGGCAGAATGATGTTATTTATATAGACAGGTGAAAAAAAACCTGGATATTGATAATAAACTAAAGTAAATATTGATTTATGATTGGAAATTTGTTTCTCAAAGTTCAGTTGAGAGAATATGGACTATACTGTATCAAGAAAAATAGTAAAACGAATAAAAATGTGCTCTTAACAAAGAACTACAAGTGTATCTTTTTGTAGTTATTTTGTCTCTGTTCATCCAAGTCTTTCCAAGTGACTAAATCAGTCGTTATTAATTACAGACTTTCTGTTTTTCTCCCCGTTTGCCTTTCTGATGATGACTCTTTCTCTCTCATAATGTATATGTATTTACTTACCCCTTTGCACGGGCAGGATGTGACACAAAGTTAGTTTTATGCAGAGTTTAACAGTTTTGAATTCAGAGTTTTCCTTCTCATAGACTGGTTGCCTAACCAAAGGTAAAGAACCAAGTCTCCCGTAGCTGGAGGGTTGATAATTGGATTATAGTCGAAAGAAATTGAGATAGATAGAATCAATGTTAACACTTACATAGATTGATATATTATGGAATGTTTTTTAACATATATGAACTATATAATATAAATATCAACATACATAGATAGAATGATAGATAGATTTATGTGCAATGGATTTTTTTCTTTTTATCTCTAAATTTTTGAATGCTAATTACATCATCAAAGTTGAAACAGAAGGCTACCAACGAAAATCGAATGCTTTAAAACTTTCACATTTTTCGACTCATGCAATGACACCCCGATGAAGGTCCGAAAATCGAAACGATCAACGTTAGAAAATATTTCTTCAAATAAATTCATACATATTGCGTAGTTGTGTGCGTGATTCAGTTTTCCGATTTTCCATTAAGTAGTCCGATTTAATAATATTGTCTCGTAAGGACATTTACAATGAATACAAGCAGAATTTAGGAATGTGGAAGAAATTTTCTTCCTTTAGAGGAAGTAATTAAGTAACTATTGGTTACATCTTTTTCATCTAATTAATATTCATAAATTACATTCTATTTATAAAGCCTAGTTTTATGGTGAGGTATTACTGTGGTGCTATGAATGCTCTGTGTGAGGCAACACTGCTATTTGCACTGCAGTGATAGTTTATTGTATATATATCTATAAATCCCTTGTGCATATTATGTATGCTCGGTTCAGTTTTCGGAAAGTGCTCCGAAGTAAACCCATTTAATTATATTGTCTGGTAGGGACGTTTAAACACGTAATATAAGATTATGAAAGAAAATTGCCTTCTCTAGAGGAGGTAATTAATTACTATAAATAACATTTTTTCTAATCTTATTATTAACATTGATAATTAAACTGTCATTGTATTTTTAGCCGGATGGGAACGTACAATTTGGAGTCCTATGCTGATCTTATTTAAAAAATCAAAACCTATTTGCGTGCGTGTGTACCGGTAGAATTTACTGGAGTTAGGACTTGAAAATATCCAGGCATTCACTATTCATCATAATAAGTATCCTCCTTAGGGAAATGACTTCTGAACCATTTAAAATGATCTCTCTTAATTGTGTCCGCTTCTCTTTCATTTTCTTAAAAAATGAATCACCATCAACTGATGTTTTGCGTTTCCTTTAATGCCGTTCTTTTTTAATCGCGATGTTAGCTTTGGCAAAAGTGTGAAGTCAGAAGAAAGTTACTTTCAGCAAGTAGAGATGGGGATAAAGCATGACGTATCTACTCACTGGGGGATTGAGAAAACATCGATCGAATAATACACAATGTTTACTAATATCGCCCGTCACTGTAGTGTCTGTTCATGCATGGATAGTCCTATTCCTTCTGGTTGCTTGTGAAGATATATGAAGGCTAAGTGTATTGCAGAATCTATCTATCTATCTATCTATCTATCTGTTGGGTATCACCCGCCTTTATCCACACAATGAACTAGTCCATCTGCCATATATAGCAGTAGCTACTAATACCAGGACAGACTAGCCGGTGAATTTTTTTCTCTGAGTTTTTCTTTCACTTGGAAAAAGTAAGTTCTTTATTGTTAAAAATTTGTTTAAATTATTGTTATTGAATATTGTTATCATTGTTAAAGTTTTGTGACCCCCCTCAAACTATTGTTCTTTGTTTGTGAGGAGGGTCAAACGCGACTCGATTTTTTTTGTTGAACTTTTTTAAAAAACGACCGCCATTTTTATCAACATTCATCGTTCTACATTTATTCGTCTCGCCTGAATTTTTTGCAACACCATACGCGTTTCATCTCCCTCTGGTTGTGTTTTCACAACTATGGGGGAGCCCAACAACATGAAATCGCAATCACCGACCGACATATTCCAAACGCAACCCTCCCCAATGCCGGAAGAAGCTCCATTCGACCTCTCTTCATCGGCAAGTACGATACCACCGGCACAAAAACAAAAAGAAACGGCTGTCTCTTGGTCTTCACATTGCGTGAATAAAAAATCCCCTTGTGACTACGCAAGAGACAGGGTCGAAAAGTATGAAAAGTATTTCAAGGACGGGGAAATTCTCCCAATACCCGAATTGGTCGAGGCGGTCGAACCGAAGACCCTGTCCTTCGTAGTCACGGACATTAAGACCAAGAGACTAGCGGGGATTAAGAAGGAAACTTTTGAGGACCTTCTCAAAACAGCAAACATCCCAGGGAAATACTTCTGCCGCAGAAGTTTCGCGACCTGGGATGTCTTATTACCCTCAGAGGAAGTAGCAAAAAGCCTCGCCGGTGGTAACATCACCACACGCTTCTTCCGGCTACAACCGGAATATCGAGGCAAAAGAAGAATACGAGTCACCGTATGCAATGTATCTATGCAATTGAGTGGTGACGTCCTCGCCGCCTATCTAAGTATATACGGCGGCGTGGAACAAGTCACACAAGTAACGTCAACACGGGGAACCGCGTACGGTGACTACGTATTCGTTATGTGCCTCGATAGGGGAGGGTTTAACAAAATTCCCCATAAAATACGATACCGCGATCAAACCATGACAGTCATCGTTGAGGGCAGGAAACCGCTATGTTGGTCCTGCAATAACATCGGCCACTTTTCAAAATCCTGCCCTCAAAAAACAACCAAAACAACTCCGGCCACAACAACAACAACAACAGAAACGACAACGAACACAACGAACACAACGACAACTATAGCAGCAACAGCGACAACAGCTGAAGTAAATAAAAACGAAACCCCTAAAACTAAAACCGGGGACAGCCCCAACAAAGAAGAGGGCTGGACCCAAGTAGTGAAAGGGGGAAAAAAGAAAAAAACTCCCATCAAAGAACCAGCAAAACAAACCTCCATCAAAGAACCAGCAACAGCAACAGTTTCAAAAAAACCAAACATCACTACGACTGCTAAAATTGACTCTAGTAGTACTCCTACCACAAGCACAGCCAAACCATCATCATCATCATCGACATCTGCAAGATCATCATCATCATCGTCATTAACAAAAAAGAAAAACAAAGAAAATAACATTGAAAAAGAAGACGAAGCTATGGATTATTCAATTAACCTAAAACGGCGAAGGGATAGTGATGACTCGGTAGCTGGGGAGGGGGAGAAAAAACACATTAAGGGACCAGCAAAAGAAACACAAACACAGTCCCAAACACCCTCCCAACCTCAAGAAAAGGGCGAAAAGAAAAAAATTGAAAGACCAGCCCAAATTATTCCTCCCCCACAAAAACATCAAAATACCCCAGCACACCTCTCTGACTTCCCACTTTCCCCAAAATCACCTTCACTCTCACCAATCAGAACCCCTAAGCTCCTTACACGGGCACAATCGGTGACCAGGGAGTCACCAACAGCAGCAGCATCACCATCATCAACAGAAGTCAAGCCAAGGTCACGGTCGGCTTCAAACGAAGTCCGACGTGCCTTCACCGCTTTTCATTTTTGCGAGGACATCCTCGAGCCCCAAAACATGGACCACATTTTAAAAAAAACTTTAAAACCTTTATCATCACTTAAAAAAATAGACGGCAAGGACATCACCAACCCGTATCTTTTTAAGAGTGCCGCAATGGTGACCACATTCGTCCGTTCGGCTGGACCCCGAACCAAAGAGCTTTGGCACTTTCTTGAGGGGGCCAGTCGAGCGGACGCAATGTTGGCGGATTTGCGCCACCAAAGTTTAAAAAAATTGCTTCCTTTTTGTTCGGGCAGGGTCCCGATTTTAGTTCACCCTACCTTCTATAGGTCCCTAAAATTGCGGTACCCCGTGGATGTCGGTGGAATTACCAGGGACGACCGAGTAAGTACTGAGCTCGGCACCGGATCCCTGCGTCAGGCCGTCGGCATCCTTACTCCCAAGGATTTCCGGCCCGTAGTCGACACTGAGTAAGGTAAGTGGGATTGATGGCTCTAAACCTTGCTACTTTGAATGTGAGGGGATTGAGGGATCCGGGCAAGTGTACGCGCTTGCTTGGTGAACTTAAAACTCTCGGCGTAGATGTTGCTGCAGTGCAGGAAACCCACTTCACTTGCGGTGCCGACTGTCGTGTGCTGGAAGGCGATTTTAACGTCTTCTCAGCATACGGCAGCCGTACCAGCGTTGGGGTTTCTTTGCTAGTTGGACGCAGCCTTGATGCTGATGTTGACGTTGTTTTTGCAGGTGACGGGGGCCGACTGGTTGTGGCCGATGTTGCCGTGAAAAGTTTCAAGTTTCGTCTGGTTGCGGTTTATGCGCCCAATATCGTTGTGGAGAGGGTTTCCTTTTTTCGTCGGTTGGCGCCGTTCCTGGACGATACGAAGCGGCTAGTTTTAATGGGTGATTGGAATGCGATCCTTGATCCCAAGATAGATAAGGTCGGGCGGGGAGCTAGGCGTGTGGGAAGGTGTGAAAGCAGCCTTGCCGGCCTCATGACTCGTCATGACCTCGTCGACAGGTTTCGTCTGGATCACCCAGGGCGGGAGATGTGGACGTGGCTAGATAGTTCGCCCTCTGCCAAAGTAGCTTCCTACTTGGACAGAGTGTTAGTGAGACGAGCTGACATTGACTTTGTTAGTTGTCCCACGTTCCACTTGATAGCGTGGACTGACCATAAACTTGTTAGAGTCAGTCTACGGTTAGCAAATAGGCCTAGTCTGGCCGGCTACTGGAAGTTCAATACCTCCTTACTGGAGATACGGGACTTCCGGGACCGGCTGGAATCCCTAATTCAGCGGGCGTTAGTGGGGGCGGTTACCGGGAATAGGTGGTGGGGATCTCTTAAACATAGGATTAGAGATTTCGCTACCAAGTACGGTCAACAGCTCAACCTAGATAGGACCAAGGAAGCGAAATCTATAGACGATAGACTTTCCCGGGCGGTGGCTGGGGGGGACTCCCTAAACGTAGAGTTAGCTAGGGGGGACCTTGAGCGCGAGAGTAGCGAGCGCTACAAGGGATACGTAGTTAGATCTAGGTTAAAGAGAGTTCTCAACGAAGCTGTGAAAACGAACGCGACTGCGCGTGAAGAAGAAGTGCGAAGGTTCCCCGATCGGTATATCGGTTCTGTCAAGGCCCCGGATGGGCGACTGCTGCGATCGGCTCGCGAGATTCGTGACGCCTTTCGGGCGCACTTTCGGGATCGCTTTGCCCGCTGTACTGATCTCCCGCTCCGGGAGTTTCGTAGCTATCTTGCCGACTTTCCCCGCCTTGGGGTGGCTGAAGCGGCTAGCTGCGAGGGTGTGGTTACTGAATGCGAAGTCCGTGACGCGTTGAAGCAGGTCGGCCTGAACAAGTCGCCGGGACTAGATGGTTTGCCCTACGAAGTGTACTTGAGGATGTCGCACATGTTTGTGCCTATTCTGACGGATATGTTCAACCATTGGTTCGCCCAGGGAGCCATCCCTGGTAGCGTTACCAAGGGCGTGATCACATTGCTGAAGAAAGGTGGCAGGCATGTTTGGGAGGGTTTAGACGATTACAGGCCCATAACTCTGCTTAACACAGAGTTAAAGATTTTGGCCCGGGTCTTAGCGAATCGTTTACAGCTTGTCATTAGCGATCTGATCGGCTCTGAGCAGACCTTTGCTGTGAAGGGAAGATCGATCCAGGACAACCTGCACTTGATTCGCGAGGTCCTAGAGGGTATAGAAGACGGCACCGAGGCCGCGCTGATCAGTTTAGATCAGTCCAAGGCCTTCGATAGGGTTGACCATCGGTTTTTGGCGACTGTTTTGGAGACTGCCGGATTCAAACCGGAGTTCCGCAGATGGATTAGCATGATGTACCACAACCCTCAGGCAGTGGTGCAGGTGAACGGAAGGCGTTCGACGGTGTTCGCGGTCGAGCGGTCGGTCCGGCAGGGCTGCCCGTTGTCTCCTCTTCTCTATGTCCTAGCTTTGGAGCCCCTGCTCCGTAGGCTTAGGGATAGGACGGCAAATCCGGCCCTGCGCGGTGTCCCTTTTGCTGGCCCTCTTACGGCAAGGGTTTCCGCGTTCGCCGATGATATCACAGTGTTTGTATCCCGCCGTCTGGATATAAAGGCTGTGAAGAAGGCGGTTAGCGAGTACGAGCGGATTGCAGGAGCCAAGGTCAATTTTGACAAAAGCGAAGGTTTGCGGCTCGGTGCTTGGAGGGGTAGCAATACTCTTCCGGGGCCGTTCCGCTGGAGTGACGGACCCGTCCGCATCCTCGGGGTGTGGTTCGGGCCCGGCCTCCAACTGGAGCGAAATTGGTCGGAAATACAAGCCAAGGTGAATGCTCAGGTGGGAATCTGGCTTTCAAGGAGGTTGTCCTTAAAGGGCAGGGCGGAGGCGTGCGCCGTGTACGTCTTCCCCTTGATCCTTTACCGATTGGCTGTACTTCCTCTGCCTAAGGTAAATCGGTTGGCGCTGCAACGATCCCTTTCCAGATTGCTCTGGGGAGGTGCAAGGCCGATGGTCCGTAGGCAGGTCTGTATCCAACGTACACGCAACGGGGGTCTAGGTATGCCTGATCTGGAGAGCCACTGGCTTGCTGAAAGACTTGCATACTTGGGCAGAGCCTTGACGGGGGACGCAGTGTGGAGACTGAAGGCGAGTCGGACTTTTCCTCGCCTAAAGTCAGACCCAAAGGCTGAAGGTCGACGTAGGCCTTTGGGCGAAACACTGTTTGTCCGCGAGTGCCGAACGGCCCTTCGTAACCTTCTTGGGTCCAGTGACCTTTCACGGCCTCGAAAAGAACTATATCGGGAGCTAGTGGTGGGTTCCGCTTCTGATCCTCTCAGCGAGCGGCACGGCTGGACGACGGAGGAGATTCGCTCTCATTGGAATTGGGCGCCAGGATCGAGCTTCTTGAACAACTCCGAGTTCTCGCTCACCTGGCGACTTGTGCGAAATGCGTTACCCCTTGTCGGCTTGAACTACAAAGCGGGCCTGGCAGACATGCCCGATTGCGCTCGCTGCGGCAGTGGCTTGGAAGAAACGGCTGAGCACGCCTTCTACTACTGCGAGCGAGTTCGCCCGTTTTGGGATCACGTCGGCGAGTGGACGGCTCGCATCGAACCCAAACAGCTCGTGCTGCTCGACGTTGGTTACGTCGTGGACAACGTTCTTCCTCCGTATCAGGGTGAGAAGCGTGTGGTGTTTCTCGCGATCCTGGCTGTAGCTAGAATGGTGATTTGGACGACGCGAAACAAGGGATTGTATGACGATGCAAGCTTTTCTCATCGTGATCTGATTTTGTATTTTCGGCATCAGCTGAGGGTCAAAATCAGATGCGATAGAAAACGCTTGGATCGCATAACATTCAGCAAAAGGTGGGTGAATGCAGCGAGCCTGGTCGTGCGAAAGGGAGCAACGTTGGAGTCATCCTTCCCTCCTCTGCCGGCTCATGGCGTCTACGGTACGGGTCCCTAGGGACCCCACCCCTGGTAAGTAAAACTGTTCCCTTTTTCTTTTGGTACCCAGGTACCTAGTTAGCAGTATGTTTGTGAGTCATTGTCCCCGTCATCTAGTCGTTAGTTCTCAAGATCTTCCCCATCCCCATTATTTTTGTACCTGAACCCGCATCCCAGTCCATGTTTACTGAAGATCTTGAACATTCATATGTATAAAAATCATATCACCTGCTAGTATTAACCCATACCGTGCCCGACCCCTTATTTCTTTTTACCCCTGTAGATTAGGATCCCTACCCCACCTAGGGTAGGTCCGACTTGTTTCCGGTTCTTTCGCCCCGGAAAACAGTCGGCCTCCAATTTTATAGACGGGGGGATGGGAGGGCAACCAAACGGGGGATTTTTCCTTTGTTTTTGTATATATTTCGGGGTTTTTCTCCCATTCCCATCACACTCATTGTAAATAAATCATACATGTAAATAAAATCATTCATGAATCTCGGGATTTTAAGTAGGACTTCTTCATAGAGCAAATGTGGTATTTTGGTGATTGCAGCGCAAAAGGCGATGGATGAATGGATATTTATTGTATTGTTGAATGGGTCGGCGAATGTGGCTAGCTAGGTCTCCTTAGTTTATATAGAAAAGTATGACCGCTCCCTTCCCCTCCCCAAAAACTTCAAGGCCTTGTGCCTTCTGTGTACACTACACAGAAATAAAACAGACTAGCCGGTGAATTTTTTTCTCTGAGTTTTTCTTTCACTTGGAAAAAGTAAGTTCTTTATTGTTAAAAATTTGTTTAAATTATTGTTATTGAATATTGTTATCATTGTTAAAGTTTTGTGACCCCCCTCAAACTATTGTTCTTTGTTTGTGAGGAGGGTCAAACGCGACTCGATTTTTTTTTGTTGAACTTTTTTAAAAAAACGACCGCCATTTTTATCAACATTCATCGTTCTACATTTATTCGTCTCGCCTGAATTTTTTGCAACACCATACGCGTTTCATCTCCCTCTGGTTGTGTTTTCACAACTATGGGGGAGCCCAACAACATGAAATCGCAATCACCGACCGACATATTCAAAACGCAACCCTCCCCAATGCCGGAAGAAGCTCCATTCGACCTCTCTTCATCGGCAAGTACAATACCACCGGCACAAAAACAAAAACAAACGGCTGTCTCTTGGTCTTCACATTGCGTGAATAAAAAATCCCCTTGTGACTACGCAAGAGACAGGGTCGAAAAGTATGAAAAGTATTTCAAGGACGGGGAAATTCTCCCAATACCCGAATTGGTCGAGGCGGTCGAACCGAAGACCCTGTCCTTCGTAGTCACAGACATTAAGACCAAGAGACTAGCGGGGATTAAGAAGGAAACTTTTGAGGACCTTCTCAAAACAGCAAACATCCCAGGGAAGTACTTCTGCCGCAGAAGTTTCGCGACCTGGGATGTCTTATTACCCTCAGAGGAAGTAGCGAAAAGCCTCGCCGGTGGTAACATCACCACACGCTTCTTCCGGCTACAACCGGAATATCGAGGCAAAAGAAGAATACGAGTCACCGTATGCAATGTATCTATGCAATTGAGTGGTGACGTCCTCGCCGCCTATCTAAGTATATACGGCGGCGTGGAACAAGTCACACAAGTAACGTCAACACGGGGAACCGCGTACGGTGACTACGTATTCGTTATGTGCCTCGATAGGGGAGGGTTTAACAAAATTCCCCATAAAATACGTTACCGCGATCAAACCATGACAGTCATCGTTGAGGGCAGGAAACCGCTATGTTGGTTTTGCAATAACATCGGCCACTTTTCGAAAAACTGCCCTCAAAAACCAACAATCACCACCACAACAACGACTACTACTACTACTACTACTGCTACTCCTGCACCTGTCATAGCAGCAATTATACCAACAGAAACCTCAGAAAACAAACAAGAAACCCCTAAAGAAAATGAGGAAGGGTGGACGCAAGTCACCAGAAAAAAGGGAGGGAAAAAAACTCCCCCAAAAAACCCAGCAACAACAGATACAACAACTCTTTTGACTACAACTACGAAACCAACGACAACAAATACGAAACAATCAACTGCAAAACAATCAACAAAAGAAGACAATCAAAACATTGAACCGATGGATATGACCATGAATTTAAAAAGAAGGAGAAACAGCGAGGATTCACCAACTAAAGAGGGGGAGAAAAAACATCCAAAAAAACCCACACAAACAACCACCATACCTCAGCATAAGGGGGAAAAAACAACAGAAAAATCGCCAGTCCAAAATAAACAAAGACCAGCACAATTGATTCCTCTCCCACAAAAAACAAAAACCACCCCTATCATCCCAACAGAAACACCATTACCCCCCTCTCTTTCACCAATTAAAACCCCCAAAATGCTTACTCGATCCTATTCAGCAACCAGACTTACACCCTCTCCCCAAACACCGTCAACATCAGCAGCAACTGTTCAAAAACCAAGAGCACGCTCTACGGAAGCCCGACGTGCCATAAACTCTTTTTACTTCTGCGAAGATATCATGGACAATCCACACATAGACCACACTTTAAAACAATCATTAAAACCATTACGCTCACTCCAAAAAATTGACACTAAAGACATCACAAAACCACATCTATTCAAGGACGCACCAAAATTGACCACATTCGTCCGCTTGGCTGGCAATCGGACCAAAGAACTCTGGAACTTTATTGACGAAGCCAGCCGGGCGGATGTAATGCTGGTCGATACGAAAAATCCAATGCTGAAAAAAATGCTTCCCTTCTGTGCGGGCAGGGTCCCGATTTTGGTTCACCCATCATTCTATAGGTCCCTAAAGTTGCGGTACCCTATGGATGTCGGTGGAATAACCAGGGACGACCGAGTAAGTACTGAGCTCGGCACCGGATCCCTGCGTCAGGCCGTCGGCATCCTCACCCCGAAGGATTTCCGGCCCGTAGTCGACACTGAGTAAGGTAAGTGGGATTGATGGCTCTAAACCTTGCTACTTTGAATGTGAGGGGATTGAGGGATCCGGGCAAGTGTACGCGCTTGCTTGGTGAACTTAAAACTCTCGGCGTAGATGTTGCTGCAGTGCAGGAAACCCACTTCACTTGCGGTGCCGACTGTCGTGTGCTGGAAAGCGATTTTAACGTTTTCTCAGCATACGGCAGCCGTACCAGCGTTGGGGTTTCTTTGCTAGTTGGACGCAGCCTTGATGCTGATGTTGACGTTGTTTTTGCAGGTGACGGGGGCCGACTGGTTGTGGCCGATGTTGCCGTGAAAAGTTTCAAGTTTCGTCTGGTTGCGGTTTATGCGCCCAATATCGTTGTGGAGAGGGTTTCCTTTTTTCGTCGGTTGGCGCCGTTCCTGGACGATACGAAGCGGCTAGTTTTAATGGGTGATTGGAATGCGATCCTTGATCCCAAGATAGATAAGGTCGGGCGGGGAGCTAGGCGTGTGGGAAGGTGTGAAAGCAGCCTTGCCGGCCTCATGACTCGTCATGACCTCGTCGACAGGTTTCGTCTGGATCACCCAGGGCGGGAGATGTGGACGTGGCTAGATAGTTCGCCCTCTGCCAAAGTAGGCTCCTACTTGGACAGAGTGTTAGTGAGACGAGCTGACATTGATTTTGTTAGTTGTCCCACGTTCCACTTGATAGCGTGGACTGACCATAAACTTGTTAGAGTCAGTCTACGGTTAGCAAATAGGCCTAGTCTGGCCGGCTACTGGAAGTTCAATACCTCCTTACTGGAGATACGGGACTTCCGGGACCGGTTGGAATCCCTAATTCAGCGGGCGTTAGTGGGGGCGGTTACCGGCAATAGGTGGTGGGGATCTCTTAAACATAGGATTAGAGATTTCGCTACCAAGTACGGTCGACAGCTCAACCTAGATAGGACCAAGGAAGCGAAATCTATAGACGATAGACTTTCCCGGGCGGTGGCTGGGGGGGACTCCCTAAACGTAGAGCTAGCTAGGGGGGACCTTGAGCGCGAGAGTAGCGAGCGCTACAAGGGATACGTAGTTAGATCTAGGTTAAAGAGAGTTCTCAACGAAGCTGTGAAAACGAACGCGACTGCGCGTGAAGAAGAAGTGCGAAGGTTCCCCGATCGGTATATCGGTTCTGTCAAGGCCCCGGATGGGCGACTGCTGCGATCGACTCGTGAGATTCGTGACGCCTTTCGGGCGCACTTTCGGGATCGCTTTGCCCGCTGTACTGATCTCCCGCTCCGGGAGTTTCGTAGCTATCTTGCCGACTTTCCCCGCCTTGGGGTGGCTGAAGCGGCTGGCTGCGAGGGTGTGGTTACTGAATGCGAAGTCCGTGACGCGTTGAAGCAGGTCGGCCTCAACAAGTCGCCGGGACTAGATGGTTTGCCCTACGAAGTGTACTTGAGGATGTCGCACATGTTTGTGCCTATTCTGACGGATATGTTCAACCATTGGTTCGCCCAGGGAGCCATCCCTGGTAGCGTTACCAAGGGCGTGATCACATTGCTGAAGAAAGGTGGCAGGCATGTTTGGGAGGGTTTAGACGATTACAGGCCCATAACTCTGCTTAACACAGAGTTAAAGATTTTGGCCCGGGTCTTAGCGAATCGTTTACAGCTTGTCATTAGCGATCTGATCGGCTCTGAGCAGACCTTTGCTGTGAAGGGAAGATCGATCCAGGACAACCTGCACTTGATTCGCGAGGTCCTAGAGGGTATAGAAGACGGCACCGAGGCCGCGCTGATCAGTTTAGATCAGTCCAAGGCCTTCGATAGGGTGGACCATCGGTTTTTGGCGACTGTTTTGGAGACTGCCGGATTCAAACCGGAGTTCCGCAGATGGATTAGCATGATGTACCACAACCCTCAGGCAGTGGTGCAGGTGAACGGAAGGCGTTCGACGGTGTTCGCGGTCGAGCGGTCGGTCCGGCAGGGCTGCCCGTTGTCTCCTCTTCTCTATGTCCTAGCTTTGGAGCCCCTGCTCCGTAGGCTTAGGGATAGGACGGCAAATCCGGCCCTGCGCGGTGTCCCTTTTGCTGGCCCTCTTACGGCAAGGGTTTCCGCGTTCGCCGATGATATCACAGTGTTTGTATCCCGCCGTCTGGATATAAAGGCTGTGAAGAAGGCGGTTAGCGAGTACGAGCGGATTGCAGGAGCCAAGGTCAATTTTGACAAAAGCGAAGGTTTGCGGCTCGGTGCTTGGAGGGGTAGCAATACTCTTCCGGGGCCGTTCCGCTGGAGTGACGGACCCGTCCGCATCCTCGGGGTGTGGTTCGGGCCCGGCCTCCAACTGGAGCGAAATTGGTCGGAAATACAAGCCAAGGTGAATGCTCAGGTGGGAATCTGGCTTTCAAGGAGGTTGTCCTTAAAGGGCAGGGCGGAGGCGTGCGCCGTGTACGTCTTCCCCTTGATCCTTTACCGATTGGCTGTACTTCCTCTGCCTAAGGTAAATCGGTTGGCGCTGCAACGATCCCTTTCCAGATTGCTCTGGGGAGGTGCAAGGCCGATGGTCCGTAGGCAGGTCTGTATCCAACGTACACGCAACGGGGGTCTAGGTATGCCTGATCTGGAGAGCCACTGGCTTGCTGAAAGACTTGCATACCTGGGCAGAGCTTTGACGGGGGACGCAGTGTGGAGACTGAAGGCGAGTCGGACTTTTCCTCGCCTAAAGTCAGACCCAAAGGCTGAAGGTCGACGTAGGCCTTTGGGCGAAACACTGTTTGTCCGCGAGTGCCGAACGGCCCTTCGTAACCTTCTTGGGTCCAGTGACCTTTCACGGCCTCGAAAAGAACTATATCGGGAGCTAGTGGTGGGTTCCGCTTCTGATCCTCTCAGCGAGCGGCGCGGCTGGACGGCGGAGGAGATTCGCTCTCATTGGAATTGGGCGCCAGGATCGAGCTTCTTGAACAACTCCGAGTTCTCGCTCACCTGGCGACTTGTGCGAAATGCGTTACCCCTTGTCGGCTTGAACTACAAAGCGGGCCTGGCAGACATGCCCGATTGCGCTCGCTGCGGCAGTGGCTTAGAAGAAACGGCTGAGCACGCCTTCTACTACTGCGAGCGAGTTCGCCCGTTTTGGGATCACGTCGGCGAGTGGACGGCTCGCATCGAACCCAAACAGCTCGTGCTGCTCGACGTTGGTTACGTCGTGGACAACGTTCTTCCTCCGTATCAGGGTGAGAAGCGTGTGGTGTTTCTCGCGATCCTAGCTGTAGCTAGAATGGTGATTTGGACGACGCGAAACAAGGGATTGTATGACGATGCAAACTTTTCTCATCGTGATCTGATTTTGTATTTTCGGCATCAGCTGAGGGTCAAAATCAGATGCGATAGAAAACGCTTGGATCGCATAACATTCAGCAAAAGGTGGGTGAATGCAGCGAGCCTGGTCGTGCGAAAGGGAGCAACGTTGGAGTCATCCTTCCCTCCTCTGCCGGCTCATGGCGTCTACGGTACGGGTCCTTAGGGACCCCACCCCTGGTGAGTAAAACTGTTCCCCTTTTTTGGTACCCAGGTACCTAGTTAGCAGTATGTTTGTGAGTCATTGTCCCCGTCATCTAGTTGTTAGTTTTCAAGATCTTCCCCATCCCCATTATTTTTGTACCTCAATCCGTATCCCAGTCCACGTTTACTGAAGATCTTGAACATTCATATGTATAAAAATCATATCACCTACTTGTATCAACCCATACCGCGCCCGACCCCTAAATTCTTTTCACCCCTGTAGATTAGGATCCCTGCCCCACCTAGGGTAGGTCCGACTTGTTTCCGGTTCTTTCGCCCCGGAAAACAGTCGGCCTCCAATTTTATAGACGGGGGGATGGGAGGGCAACCAAACGGGGGATTTTTCCTTGTTTTTGTATATATTTCGGGGTTTTTCTCCCATTCCCATCACATTCATTGTAAATAAATCATAAAATCATTCATGAATCTCGGGATTTTAAGTAGGACTTCTTCATAGAGCAAATGTGGTATTGTGGTGATTGTAGCGCAAAAGGCGATGGATGAATGGATATTTATTGTATTGTTGAATGGGTCGGCGAATGTGGCTAGCTAGGTCTCCTTAGTTTATATAGAATAGTATGACCGCTCCCTTCCCCTCCCCAAAAACTTCAAGGCCTTGTGCCTTCTGTGTACACTACACAGAAATAAAACAGACTAGCCGGTGAATTTTTTTGTCTGAGTTCTTTTTCACTTGAAAAAAGTAAGTTCTTTATTGTTAAAAATTGTTATTGTTATTGCTTTGAAAAAAAATATTGTTATTTGTTGGACCTTTTTGAAACTTGTTTGTTATTGTTTTTGAACTATTATTGTTGACTGCCCCTCCCCCAAACAATTGTTATTTTGTTTGTTGAGGGGGGTCAACGCTTGTTATCCTCGGATCATTTTTGAAAACATAACGACTTACTACATCATCATTCAAAGCACTTTTTATATATAAACAAGAACATTCGACGGTCACCCTCTCCTAGCTGCCTCATAAGCAGCTATGGCAGAGGCACCAACTTCACCAGGGTCATCATCACCCGACATTTTCTCAGATCAAAGTCCCCCCTCAAAGCCGGAAGAAAGATGGCCTGCACTTTCGCAGCCATCTTCGTCGGCCAGCTCTATACAACCGGCGCAAAAGGTACCTTCACTGCCAGCCTCATGGACACAAAAAATAAAACCAAGCCCGAAAGACTTTTCAAAATTAAGAGAAAAGTACGAGAAGTACTTCCAAGGGAATAGGATACTTCCTATTCCCGAACTTGTACAGGAAGTACAGCCAAAAATAATCTCGTTCGTTGTCACAGATTTAAAAACAAAGAGGCTGGCAGGTATCAAAAAAGATACTTTTGAAGGATTACTAAAAGCAGCAGACATCCCCGCGAAGTACTACTGTAGACGTAGCTTCGCAACATGGGATGTTCTGTTACCATCAGAAGACCTTGCAGCCAAGCTGGCCGGCGAAAATGTCATCTCCAAGTACTTCCGGCTTCAGCCAGAGTACATGGGAAGACGTAAAATACGAATCACCGTGTGTAATGTCCCGATACAGCTGAATGAGGAGGTCCTGGCTGCCTACCTCGTAAAACACGGAGAAATAGAGGACATCACAAAAGCTAAGTCGGTTAACGGGACAGCGCACGGTGATTATATCTTCACCATGTGCCTGGACAGAGGGGGGTTCACATCCATACCTCCCATAATAGAGTACGAACACCAGATAATGACAGTCGTTGTTGAGGGCAGGAAGCCCCAGTGCTGGAATTGCAAGCAGCTGGGGCACTTTTCAAAATCCTGCCCTCAAAAAACAACCAAAACAACTCCGGCCACAACAACAACAACAACAGAAACGACAACGAACACAACGAACACAACAACAACTATAGCAGCAACAGCGACAACAGCTGAAGTAAACAAAAACGAAACCCCTAAAACTAAAACCGGGGACAGCCCCAACAAAGAAGAGGGCTGGACCCAAGTAGTGAAAGGGGGAAAAAAGAAAAAAACTCCCATCAAAGAACCAGCAAAACAAACCCCCATCAAAGAACCAGCAACAGCAACAGTTTCAAAAAAACCAAACATCACCACGACTGCTAAAATTGACTCTAGTAGTACTCCTACCACAAGCACAGCCAAACCATCATCATCATCGACATCTGCAAGATCATCATCATCATCGTCATTAACAAAAAAGAAAAACAAAGAAAATAACATTGAAAAAGAAGACGAAGCTATGGATTATTCAATTAACCTAAAACGGCGAAGGGATAGTGATGACTCGGTAGCTGGGGAGGGGGAGAAAAAACACATTAAGGGACCAGCAAAAGAAACACAAACACAGTCCCAAACACCCTCCCAACCTCAACAAAAGGGCGAAAAAACTGAAAGACCAGCCCAAATTATTCCTCCCCCACAAAAACATCAAAATACCCCAGCACACCTCTCTGACTTCCCACTTTCCCCAAAATCACCTTCACTCTCACCCATCACAACCCCTAAGCTCCTTACACGGGCACAATCGGTGACCAGGGAGTCACCAACAGCAGCAGCATCACCATCATCAACAGAACTCAAGCCAAGGTCACGGTCGGCTTCAAACGAAGTCCGACGTGCCTTCACCGCATTTCATTTCTGCGAGGACATCCTCGAGCCCCAAAACATGGACCACATTTTAAAAAAAACTTTAAAACCTTTATCATCACTTAAAAAAATAGACGGCAAGGACATCACCAACCCGTATCTTTTTAAGAGTGCCGCAATGGTGACCACATTCGTCCGTTCGGCTGGACCCCGAACCAAAGAGCTTTGGCACTTTCTTGAGGGGGCCAGTCGAGCGGACGCAATGTTGGCGGATTTGCGCCACCAAAGTTTAAAAAAATTGCTTCCTTTTTGTTCGGGCAGGGTCCCGATTTTAGTTCACCCTACCTTCTATAGGTCCCTAAAATTGCGGTACCCCGTGGATGTCGGTGGAATTACCAGGGACGACCGAGTAAGTACTGAGCTCGGCACCGGATCCCTGCGTCAGGCCGTCGGCATCCTTACTCCCAAGGATTTCCAGCCCGTAGTCGACACTGAGTAAGGTAAGTGGGATTGATGGCTCTAAACCTTGCTACTTTGAATGTGAGGGGATTGAGGGATCCGGGCAAGTGTACGCGCTTGCTTGGTGAACTTAAAACTCTCGGCGTAGATGTTGCTGCAGTGCAGGAAACCCACTTCACTTGCGGTGCCGACTGTCGTGTGCTGGAAAGCGATTTTAACGTTTTCTCAGCATATGGCAGCCGTACCAGCGTTGGGGTTTCTTTGCTAGTTGGACGCAGCCTTGATGCTGATGTTGACGTTGTTTTTGCAGGTGACAGGGGCCGACTGGTTGTGGCCGATGTTGCCGTGAAAAGTTTCAAGTTTCGTCTGGTTGCGGTTTATGCGCCCAATATCGTTGTGGAGAGGGTTTCCTTTTTTCGTCGGTTGGCGCCGTTCCTGGACGATACGAAGCGGCTAGTTTTAATGGGTGATTGGAATGCGATCCTTGATCCCAAGATAGATAAGGTCGGGCGGGGAGCTAGGCGTGTGGGAAGGTGTGAAAGCAGCCTTGCCGGCCTCATGACTCGTCATGACCTCGTCGACAGGTTTCGTCTGGATCACCCAGGGCGGGAGATGTGGACGTGGCTAGATAGTTCGCCCTCTGCCAAAGTAGGCTCCTACTTGGACAGAGTGTTAGTGAGACGAGCTGACATTGATTTTGTTAGTTGTCCCACGTTCCACTTGATAGCGTGGACTGACCATAAACTTGTTAGAGTCAGTCTACGGTTAGCAAATAGGCCTAGTCTGGCCGGCTACTGGAAGTTCAATACCTCCTTACTGGAGATACGGGACTTCCGGGACCGGCTGGAATCCCTAATTCAGCGGGCGTTAGTGGGGGCGGTTACCGGGAATAGGTGGTGGGGATCTCTTAAACATAGGATTAGAGATTTCGCTACCAAGTACGGTCGACAGCTCAACCTAGATAGGACCAAGGAAGCGAAATCTATAGACGATAGACTTTCCCGGGCGGTGGCTGGGGGGGACTCCCTAAACGTAGAGCTAGCTAGGGGGGACCTTGAGCGCGAGAGTAGCGAGCGCTACAAGGGATACGTAGTTAGATCTAGGTTAAAGAGAGTTCTCAACGAAGCTGTGAAAACGAACGCGACTGCGCGTGAAGAAGAAGTGCGAAGGTTCCCCGATCGGTATATCGGTTCTGTCAAGGCCCCGGATGGGCGACTGCTGCGATCGGCTCGCGAGATTCGTGACGCCTTTCGGGCGCACTTTCGGGATCGCTTTGCCCGCTGTACTGATCTCCCGCTCCGGGAGTTTCGTAGCTATCTTGCCGACTTTCCCCGCCTTGGGGTGGCTGAAGCGGCTAGCTGCGAGGGTGTGGTTACTGAATGCGAAGTCCGTGACGCGTTGAAGCAGGTCGGCCTGAACAAGTCGCCGGGACTAGATGGTTTGCCCTACGAAGTGTACTTGAGGATGTCGCACATGTTTGTGCCTATTCTGACGGATATGTTCAACCATTGGTTCGCCCAGGGAGCCATCCCTGGTAGCGTTACCAAGGGCGTGATCACATTGCTGAAGAAAGGTGGCAGGCATGTTTGGGAGGGTTTAGACGATTACAGGCCCATAACTCTGCTTAACACAGAGTTAAAGATTTTGGCCCGGGTCTTAGCGAATCGTTTACAGCTTGTCATTAGCGATCTGATCGGCTCTGAGCAGACCTTTGCTGTGAAGGGAAGATCGATCCAGGACAACCTGCACTTGATTCGCGAGGTCCTAGAGGGTATAGAAGACGGCACCGAGGCCGCGCTGATCAGTTTAGATCAGTCCAAGGCCTTCGATAGGGTTGATCATCGGTTTTTGGCGACTGTTTTGGAGACTGCCGGATTCAAACCGGAGTTCCGCAGATGGATTAGCATGATGTACCACAACCCTCAGGCAGTGGTGCAGGTGAACGGAAGGCGTTCGACGGTGTTCGCGGTCGAGCGGTCGGTCCGGCAGGGCTGCCCGTTGTCTCCTCTTCTCTATGTCCTAGCTTTGGAGCCCCTGCTCCGTAGGCTTAGGGATAGGACGGCAAATCCGGCCCTGCGCGGTGTCCCTTTTGCTGGCCCTCTTACGGCAAGGGTTTCCGCGTTCGCCGATGATATCACAGTGTTTGTATCCCGCCGTCTGGATATAAAGGCTGTGAAGAAGGCGGTTAGCGAGTACGAGCGGATTGCAGGAGCCAAGGTCAATTTTGACAAAAGCGAAGGTTTGCGGCTCGGTGCTTGGAGGGGTAGCAATACTCTTCCGGGGCCGTTCCGCTGGAGTGACGGACCCGTCCGCATCCTCGGGGTGTGGTTCGGGCCCGGCCTCCAACTGGAGCGAAATTGGTCGGAAATACAAGCCAAGGTGAATGCTCAGGTGGGAATCTGGCTTTCAAGGAGGTTGTCCTTAAAGGGCAGGGCGGAGGCGTGCGCCGTGTACGTCTTCCCCTTGATCCTTTACCGATTGGCTGTACTTCCTCTGCCTAAGGTAAATCGGTTGGCGCTGCAACGATCCCTTTCCAGATTGCTCTGGGGAGGTGCAAGGCCGATGGTCCGTAGGCAGGTCTGTATCCAACGTACACGCAACGGGGGTCTAGGTATGCCTGATCTGGAGAGCCACTGGCTTGCTGAAAGACTTGCATACCTGGGCAGAGCTTTGACGGGGGACGCAGTGTGGAGACTGAAGGCGAGTCGGACTTTTCCTCGCCTAAAGTCAGACCCAAAGGCTGAAGGTCGACGTAGGCCTTTGGGCGAAACACTGTTTGTCCGCGAGTGCCGAACGGCCCTTCGTAACCTTCTTGGGTCCAGTGACCTTTCACGGCCTCGAAAAGAACTATATCGGGAGCTAGTGGTGGGTTCCGCTTCTGATCCTCTCAGCGAGCGGCACGGCTGGACGACGGAGGAGATTCGCTCTCATTGGAATTGGGCGCCAGGATCGAGCTTCTTGAACAACTCCGAGTTCTCGCTCACCTGGCGACTTGTGCGAAATGCGTTACCCCTTGTCGGCTTGAACTACAAAGCGGGCCTGGCAGACATGCCCGATTGCGCTCGCTGCGCCAGTGGCTTGGAAGAAACGGCTGAGCACGCCTTCTACTACTGCGAGCGAGTTCGCCCGTTTTGGGATCACGTCGGCGAGTGGACGGCTCGCATCGAACCCAAACAGCTCGTGCTGCTCGACGTTGGTTACGTCGTGGACAACGTTCTTCCTCCGTATCAGGGTGAGAAGCGTGTGGTGTTTCTCGCGATCCTAGCTGTAGCTAGAATGGTGATTTGGACGACGCGAAACAAGGGATTGTATGACGATGCAAACTTTTCTCATCGTGATCTGATTTTGTATTTTCGGCATCAGCTGAGGGTCAAAATCAGATGCGATAGAAAACGCTTGGATCGCATAACATTCAGCAAAAGGTGGGTGAATGCAGCGAGCCTGGTCGTGCGAAAGGGAGCAACGTTGGAGTCATCCTTCCCTCCTCTGCCGGCTCATGGCGTCTACGGTACGGGTCCTTAGGGACCCCACCCCTGGTGAGTAAAACTGTTCCCTTTTTCTTTTGGTACCCAGGTACCTAGTTAGCAGTATGTTTGTGAGTCATTGTCCCCGTCATCTAGTTGTTAGTTCTCAAGATCTTCCCCATCCCCATTATTTTTGTACCTGAACCCGCATCCCAGTCCACGTTTACTGAAGATCTTGAACATTCATATGTATAAAAATCATATCACCTGCTTGTATTAACCCATACCGTGCCCGACCCCTTATTTCTTTTTACCCCTGTAGATTAGGATCCCTGCCCCACCTAGGGTAGGTCCGACTTGTTTCCGGTTCTTTCGCCCCGGAAAACAGTCGGCCTCCAATTTTATAGACGGGGGGATGGGAGGGCAACCAAACGGGGGATTTTTCCTTGTTTTTGTATATATTTCGAGGTTTTTCTCCCATTCCCATCACATTCATTGTAAATAAATCATAAAATCATTCATGAATCTCGGGATTTTAAGTAGGACTTCTTCATAGAGCAAATGTGGTATTGTGGTGATTGTAGCGCAAAAGGCGATGGATGAATGGATATTTATTGTATTGTTGAATGGGTCGGCGAATGTGGCTAGCTAGGTCTCCTTAGTTTATATAGAAAAGTATGACCGCTCCCTTCCCCTCCCCAAAAACTTCAAGGCCTTGTGCCTTCTGTGTACACTACACAGAAATAAAACAGACTAGCCGGTGAATTTTTTTCTCTGAGTTTTTCTTTCACTACGAAAAAGTAAGTTCTTTATTGTTAAAAATTTGTTTAAATTATTGTTATTGAATATTGTTATCATTGTTAAAGTTTTGTGACCCCCCTCAAACTATTGTTCTTTGTTTGTGAGGAGGGTCAAACGCGACTCGATTTTTTGTTGAACTTTTTTAAAAAAACGACCGCCAATTTTATAAACATTCATCGTTCTACATTTATTTTAAATCGTCTCGCCTGAATTTTTTGCAACACCATACGCGTTTCATCTCCCTGTAGTTGTGTTTTCACAACTATGGGGGAGCCCAACAATATGAAATCACAATCACCGACCGACATATTCCAAACGCAACCCTCCCCAATGCCGGAAGAAGCTCCATTCGACCTCTCTTCATCGGCAAGTACAATACCACCGGCACAAAAACCAAAACAAACGGCTGTCTCTTGGTCTTCACATTGCGTGAATAAAAAATCCCCTTGTGACTACGCAAGAGACAGGGTCGAAAAATATGAAAAATATTTCAAAGACGGGGAAATTCTCCCAATACCCGAATTGGTCGAGGCGGTCGAACCAAAGACCCTGTCTTTCGTAGTCACAGACATTAAGACCAAGAGACTAGCGGGGATAAAAAAGGAGACATTCGAAGACCTTCTTAAAACAGCAAACATCCCAGGGAAGTACTTCTGCCGCAGAAGTTTCGCGACCTGGGACGTCCTATTACCCTCAGAGGAAGTAGCGAAAAGCCTCGCCGGTGGTAACATCACCACACGCTTCTTCCGGCTACAACCGGAATATCGAGGCAAAAGAAGAATACGAGTCACCGTATGCAATGTATCTATGCAATTGAGTGGTGACGTCCTCGCCGCCTATCTAAGTATATACGGCGGCGTGGAACAAGTCACACAAGTAACGTCAACACGGGGAACCGCGTACGGTGACTACGTATTCGTTATGTGCCTCGATAGGGGAGGGTTTAACAAAATTCCCCATAAAATACGATACCGCGAACAAACCATGACAGTCATAGTTGAGGGCAGGAAACCGCTATGTTGGTTTTGCAATAACATCGGCCACTTTTCAAAAAACTGCCCTCAAAAATCAACAATCACCACCACAACAACGAATACTACTACTACTACTGCTACTCCTTCACCTGTCATAGCAGCAATAATACCAACAGAAACCTCAGAAAACAAACAAGAAACCCCTAAAGAAAATGAAGAAGGGTGGACGCAAGTCACCAAAAAAAAGGGAGGGAAAAAAACTCCCCCTAAAAAACCAGCAACAACAGATACAACAACTCTTTTGACTACAACTACGAAACCAACGACCACAACGACCACAAATACGAAACAATCAACTGAAAAACAATCAACAAAAGAAGACAATCAAAACATTGAACCGATGGATATGTCCATGAATTTAAAAAGAAGGAGAAACAGCGAGGATTCACCAACTAAAGAGGGGGAGAAAAAACATCCAAAAAAACCCACACAAACAACCACCATACCTCAGCATAAGGGGGAAAAAACAACAGAAAAATCGCCAGTCCAAAATAAACAAAGACCAGCACAATTGATTCCTCTCCCACAAAAAACAAAAACCACCCCTATCATCCCAACAGAAACACCATTACCCCCCTCTCTTTCACCAATTAAAACCCCCAAAATGCTTACTCGATCCTATTCAGCAACCAGACTTACACCCTCTCCCCAAACACCGTCAACATCAGCAGCAACTGTTCAAAAACCAAGAGCACGCTCTACGGAAGCCCGACGTGCCATAAACTCCTTTTACTTCTGCGAAGATATCATGGACAATCCACACATAGACCACACTTTAAAACAATCATTAAAACCATTACGCTCACTCCAAAAAATTGACACTAAAGACATCACAAAACCACATCTATTCAAAGACGCACCAAAATTGACCACATTCGTCCGCTTGGCTGGCAATCGGACCAAAGAACTTTGGAACTTTATTGACGAAGCCAGCCGGGCGGATGTAATGCTGGTCGATACGAAAAATCCAATGCTGAAAAAAATGCTACCCTTCTGTGCGGGCAGGGTCCCGATTTTGGTTCACCCATCATTCTATAGGTCCCTAAAGTTGCGGTACCCTATGGATGTCGGTGGAATTACCAGGGACGACCGAGTAAGTACTGAACTCGGCACCGGATCCCTGCGTCAGGCCGTCGGCATCCTTACTCCCAAGGATTTCCGGCCCGTAGTCGACACTGAGTAAGGTAAGTGGGATTGATGGCTCTAAACCTTGCTACTTTGAATGTGAGGGGATTGAGGGATCCGGGCAAGTGTACGCGCTTGCTTGGTGAACTTAAAACTCTCGGCGTAGATGTTGCTGCAGTGCAGGAAACCCACTTCACTTGCGGTGCCGACTGTCGTGTGCTGGAAAGCGATTTTAACGTTTTCTCAGCATACGGCAGCCGTACCAGCGTTGGGGTTTCTTTGCTAGTTGGACGCAGCCTTGATGCTGATGTTGACGTTGTTTTTGCAGGTGACGGGGGCCGACTGGTTGTGGCCGATGTTGCCGTGAAAAGTTTCAAGTTTCGTCTGGTTGCGGTTTATGCGCCCAATATCGTTGTGGAGAGGGTTTCCTTTTTTCGTCGGTTGGCGCCGTTCCTGGACGATACGAAGCGGCTAGTTTTAATGGGTGATTGGAATGCGATCCTTGATCCCAAGATAGATAAGGTCGGGCGGGGAGCTAGGCGTGTGGGAAGGTGTGAAAGCAGCCTTGCCGGCCTCATGACTCGTCATGACCTCGTCGACAGGTTTCGTCTGGATCACCCAGGGCGGGAGATGTGGACGTGGCTAGATAGTTCGCCCTCTGCCAAAGTAGCTTCCTACTTGGACAGAGTGTTAGTGAGACGAGCTGACATTGATTTTGTTAGTTGTCCCACGTTCCACTTGATAGCGTGGACTGACCATAAACTTGTTAGAGTCAGTCTACGGTTAGCAAATAGGCCTAGTCTGGCCGGCTACTGGAAGTTCAATACCTCCTTACTGGAGATACGGGACTTCCGGGACCGGCTGGAATCCCTAATTCAGCGGGCGTTAGTGGGGGCGGTTACCGGGAATAGGTGGTGGGGATCTCTTAAACATAGGATTAGAGATTTCGCTACCAAGTACGGTCGACAGCTCAACCTAGATAGGACCAAGGAAGCGAAATCTATAGACGATAGACTTTCCCGGGCGGTGGCTGGGGGGGACTCCCTAAACGTAGAGCTAGCTAGGGGGGACCTTGAGCGCGAGAGTAGCGAGCGCTACAAGGGATACGTAGTTAGATCTAGGTTAAAGAGAGTTCTCAACGAAGCTGTGAAAACGAACGCGACTGCGCGTGAAGAAGAAGTGCGAAGGTTCCCCGATCGGTATATCGGTTCTGTCAAGGCCCCGGATGGGCGACTGCTGCGATCGGCTCGCGAGATTCGTGACGCCTTTCGGGCGCACTTTCGGGATCGCTTTGCCCGCTGTACTGATCTCCCGCTCCGGGAGTTTCGTAGCTATCTTGCCGACTTTCCCCGCCTTGGGGTGGCTGAAGCGGCTAGCTGCGAGGGTGTGGTTACTGAATGCGAAGTCCGTGACGCGTTGAAGCAGGTCGGCCTGAACAAGTCGCCGGGACTAGATGGTTTGCCCTACGAAGTGTACTTGAGGATGTCGCACATGTTTGTGCCTATTCTGACGGATATGTTCAACCATTGGTTCGCCCAGGGAGCCATCCCTGGTAGCGTTACCAAGGGCGTGATCACATTGCTGAAGAAAGGTGGCAGGCATGTTTGGGAGGGTTTAGACGATTACAGGCCCATAACTCTGCTTAACACAGAGTTAAAGATTTTGGCCCGGGTCTTAGCGAATCGTTTACAGCTTGTCATTAGCGATCTGATCGGCTCTGAGCAGACCTTTGCTGTGAAGGGAAGATCGATCCAGGACAACCTGCACTTGATTCGCGAGGTCCTAGAGGGTATAGAAGACGGCACCAAGGCCGCGCTGATCAGTTTAGATCAGTCCAAGGCCTTCGATAGGGTTGACCATCGGTTTTTGGCGACTGTTTTGGAGACTGCCGGATTCAAACCGGAGTTCCGCAGATGGATTAGCATGATGTACCACAACCCTCAGGCAGTGGTGCAGGTGAACGGAAGGCGTTCGACGGTGTTCGCGGTCGAGCGGTCGGTCCGGCAGGGCTGCCCGTTGTCTCCTCTTCTCTATGTCCTAGCTTTGGAGCCCCTGCTCCGTAGGCTTAGGGATAGGACGGCAAATCCGGCCCTGCGCGGTGTCCCTTTTGCTGGCCCTCTTACGGCAAGGGTTTCCGCGTTCGCCGATGATATCACAGTGTTTGTATCCCGCCGTCTGGATATAAAGGCTGTGAAGAAGGCGGTTAGCGAGTACGAGCGGATTGCAGGAGCCAAGGTCAATTTTGACAAAAGCGAAGGTTTGCGGCTCGGTGCTTGGAGGGGTAGCAATACTCTTCCGGGGCCGTTCCGCTGGAGTGACGGACCCGTCCGCATCCTCGGGGTGTGGTTCGGGCCCGGCCTCCAACTGGAGCGAAATTGGTCGGAAATACAAGCCAAGGTGAATGCTCAGGTGGGAATCTGGCTTTCAAGGAGGTTGTCCTTAAAGGGCAGGGCGGAGGCGTGCGCCGTGTACGTCTTCCCCTTGATCCTTTACCGATTGGCTGTACTTCCTCTGCCTAAGGTAAATCGGTTGGCGCTGCAACCATCCCTTTCCAGATTGCTCTGGGGGGGTGCAAGGCCGATGGTCCGTAGGCAGGTCTGTATCCAACGTACACGCAACGGGGGTCTAGGTATGCCTGATCTGGAGAGCCACTGGCTTGCTGAAAGACTTGCATACTTGGGCAGAGCCTTGACGGGGGACGCAGTGTGGAGACTGAAGGCGAGTCGGACTTTTCCTCGCCTAAAGTCAGACCCAAAGGCTGAAGGTCGACGTAGGCCTTTGGGCGAAACACTGTTTGTCCGCGAGTGCCGAACGGCCCTTCGTAACCTTCTTGGGTCCAGTGACCTTTCACGGCCTCGAAAAGAACTATATCGGGAGCTAGTGGTGGGTTCCGCTTCTGATCTTCTCAGCGAGCGGCACGGCTGGACGACGGAGGAGATTCGCTCTCATTGGAATTTGGCGCCAGGATCGAGCTTCTTGAACAACTCCGAGTTCTCGCTCACCTGGCGACTTGTGCGAAATGCGTTACCCCTTGTCGGCTTGAACTACAAGGCGGGCCTGGCAGACATGCCCGATTGCGCTCGCTGCGGCAGTGGCTTGGAAGAAACGGCTGAGCACGCCTTCTACTACTGCGAGCGAGTTCGCCCGTTTTGGGATCACGTCGGCGAGTGGACGGCTCGCATCGAACCCAAACAGCTCGTGCTGCTCGACGTTGGTTACGTCGTGGACAACGTTCTTCCTCCGTATCAGGGTGAGAAGCGTGTGGTGTTTCTCGCGATCCTAGCTGTAGCTAGAATGGTGATTTGGACGACGCGAAACAAGGGATTGTATGACGATGCAAACTTTTCTCATCGTGATCTGATTTTGTATTTTCGGCATCAGCTGAGGGTCAAAATCAGATGCGATAGAAAACGCTTGGATCGCATAACATTCAGCAAAAGGTGGGTGAATGCAGCGAGCCTGGTCGTGCGAAAGGGAGCAACGTTGGAGTCATCCTTCCCTCCTCTGCCGGCTCATGGCGTCTACGGTACGGGTCCTTAGGGACCCCACCCCTGGTGAGTAAAACTGTTCCCTTTTTCTTTTGGTACCCAGGTACCTAGTTAGCAGTATGTTTGTGAGTCATTGTCCCCGTCATCTAGTTGTTAGTTCTCAAGATCTTCCCCATCCCCATTATTTTTGTACCTGAACCCGCATCCCAGTCCACGTTTACTGAAGATCTTGAACATTCATATGTATAAAAATCATATCACCTGCTTGTATTAAGCCATACCGCGCCCGACCCCTTATTTCTTTTCACCCCAGTAGATTAGGATCCCTACCCCACCTAGGGTAGGTCCGACTTGTTTCCGGTTCTTTCGCCCCGGAAAACAGTCGGCCTCCAATTTTATAGACGGGGGGATGGGAGGGCAACCAAACGGGGGATTTTTCCTTTGTTTTTGTATATATTTCGGGGTTTTTCTCCCATTCCCATCACACTCATTGTAAATAAATCATACATGTAAATAAAATCATTCATGAATCTCGGGATTTTAAGTAGGACTTCTTCATAGAGCAAATGTGGTATTTTGGTGATTGCAGCGCAAAAGGCGATGGACGAATGGCTTTATATTGTATTGTTGAATGGGTCGGCGAATGTGGCTAGCTAGGTCTCCTTAGTTTATATAGAAATGTATGACCGCTTCCTTCCCCTCCCCAAAAACTTCAAGGCCTTGTGCCTTCTGTGTATCATACGCAGGAATAAAACAGACTAGAAGGTGAAGAGCAGCTTCTTATAGGAATAGTATTAGAGCGTCGGAGACTGGAGATCGCACTAGATCACCTTACTTGCAACCGTAATAACGGAAGCCAATGCTATCGTTGGGCTGTATCTTTATTCACTATATCTATCTATGTAAAAGTTTTTTGAATATAAAGATATTTGATTATAATCCTTATTACATACCTCAGGTATTACTGTCAGTTTAAGGCGTTTTTAACGAAAGCACAATCTTCAAACGCTAATTTAAGGAAAAATGAATTTTAAATTTACTTTTCCCCCCAAATACTTACTTGTCTAACAATTGTAAAAAAAAGCGTAGAAAAATATGAAATAATCTGGATTTTTGCAGCATGAATTTTGAGAGAATATTAAGACTCTACTGATATCTCTATTTGTCCTTTATTTTATTTTATTTTTTCTTTACAATTTCAATATTTTTTATTTCACCTTTTACAGGTGTATCGCTCCTCCCCAACCCTTTCTTTTGATCATTAGTGGAAGTGACAAGTGTCACTTCATTTCCCTGTCTTTTAATTTTACGACCTTACAACTTTTTGTCACCCAACATCCTATCTTCCTCTCCCTGATAGACAACCACCACAACAATTAAATGTGAGGTGTGCGATTTGCCAAAAAATTTAAAATCAATTACTAAATAAATATATAACAATCGATAATATTTGCAAACAAGTCAATATAACACTTATTCAAAAATACAGATTTTATTTTATTTTCTAAAATTTGATTTTTATATAGAGCATTCGGGGACACACTTCATTAAAATAATGCATACATAAGATTTATTTTTTATATGACATATCAGCTTTCATAGGTCATTTAATGAAGAAGCAATCCATGTAGAAGAACAGCAGCGATGATATATAACATACCTTTCCCAAGCAAATTCGTCCGAAAGTGATTGTCATATATATATATATATGCATATATATATATATATATATATATATATATGTGTGTGTGTGTGCGTGTGTGTGTGTATGTGTGAATGATTTTAATAAATATTAGAAATTATTGATTTTCTAAAATTTTATGTCATTTCAAACAAATCAGATTAATGACATTGCATTATTTATTTGCAATCATTTTTCTTCTGTTACAGAATTTCAATACTATAAAGTTTGGTAATTCATAAAACATTGTTATATTCGTTTTGAGTATGTATTATTCCAGTGGCAATCATAACATTTTGTTACTTTTCGCTTAGACGTACGAGGATCATTAAATAAGTTTCCAGACTTTTTGAATGGGCATTTTTATGATAGTACACACATGGAACTCTAGTTCCCTTCGAAGTAATATCCAGCTCCAATGCACTTGATATACCGTTCCAACAACTTCTGGAAGGGCCCATAGAAGTCCTCTTGTGTGAGCGTGTCAATGACCTTCGTGACAGCCTCTTTCATTTCCTCAATTGTCTCATAACGACAGCCTCTGAGCTTAGAGAATAACCTAAAGTCATAGTCTCATAAGATGTATAGCAATAACATGCTGAATTTTCAAGAGTATACGACAATTTCAAATGCCTGTATAAAAAAAGGCTGGAAACTTATTAAATGCCCCACGTAAATGAAAATTTCATGGTGAAATGTTCGGTGGGTACTGATAAATGGGTAGTATGTTACGTTTCATGTTGCTTGATTAATCCCTGGACAAGAAAAATTTTGGAAGTTTTTGAAAGTGTGGCACCTCAAATATACAATAATGTTATGAAATGTTTTTGTGAGTAAAGTGAGAATTTTGATCTTTCGAGATGCGTCTTTTGGGAAACATTATATGTGGTATAAAAGAGTTAAACTGAATAGGTAGTCGGCAAATCAAATTTAAATTTATCGTCAAATTGCAAAATCAAAAATACATCCATGGTTAAGGGAGGGGTATGTCTCTTATCAATTACTGAACTTTTTTCGTCATTTGCTGAAAATTGGACTGGTCTGGTGACGAAACGGAAACACTGACCGTACTTCCGGTGAATTCTTTTTCTGTTCTGATTGTTTGGATTGCTTCCTGCTTTGTTGACAAAACTAAAATAATGAATCGGCACTGAAAAGCAAATTAAAAATGAAGCTTTCCTCACTACTAACATACCTCCCTCTGAATGCAGCCAATAAACAAGCAGAGAGGAATCTTCTGTCTTTCCTACCTTCATCTTAAGAGAGAAGTGAATGGCTGTAATGTATGTCACCCACTTTATTTCTATTTCCAGTTAAAGCAACTGTGTGAACTTCTGCAAAATTGATTATTTATCAGGTTAAAATAATATACGAGGTGCATACGATAAGTTTCCAGACTTTTTTCGTTTGGGCACTTTCATTGATAGTACACGCATGAAACTCTAGTCCGCTTAAAAGTAATCTCCTCCGGCTGCAATGCATTTGTTGTACCATTCCAACAACTTCTGGAAGGCCCCATAAAAGCCCTCTTGTGTGATCGTCTCAATGACCTTCGTCACAGCCTCTTTCATCTCCTCAAAAATGGAAAGTCACAGGGAGTAAGGTCTGAACTATAGGGAGGCTGAGGAACTGTGTTGATGCCCATCTTGGTCAAATAGTCTGTGACAAGGATGGAGTTGTTAACTGGTGTCTTGTCCTACTGGAAATGCCATTAACTCGATTTGATAAGTGCTAGCCTCTTTCGACGGAATCTCTTCCTGAACTCCCTTAAAACCTCAACATAGTAACCCTAACCCTAATCGTTTGGCCAGTCAACTCTGGTGTATTGACTTCCTTCCTCCTCCCACATCTCTCAGACTCCCTGCCTTCCTTGAAGCTCTTATGTCACTCAAAAACTGATGCTCGATTCATGCAAGATCAGCCAAAAACAGTCTGAAACATTCCATACCTTTCTGTGGCATTTTTTCAACGTTTAAAACAGAATTTCATTGCATATCGTTCTTCTAAAGTGTCAGATTGCATTTTTGAAATTCACCAGTTGTGACAATCAATCTTTAGTAGGGTGTATTCCAATTCCTGCTGTAGCTGTTTATTTGAACCTGAAATCATAAAAATTGGTCAGTCATATATGTATAGCAAAAATATACTGAATTTTCAAGTGTCTACGCCAATTTTAATTGCCCGTACGAAAAAAGTCTGGAAACGTATTGTATGCCACTCGTATATATATATATATATATATACACGTGTACGTGTGCGCGCATGACCGTGTGTGATTGTGTGTGTTATGTGTGCATTTACCCAGACCCCTTTGCTTCGCACAGTTAGTTTAAATTCAGGATTTTACTTCGCCAAGACTGATTTCCTAAACAAGAATAAATGGATTCATACATTTTCCGAGGGCGTTAGCGCAAATTGATTCGTCCAAGATTTGAACTTGGATTACTATTACTCTATCTTACTGAGATAACAATGGTAAGAATATGTATATATATAATCTATAAGAGGTTATAAATTCTCATGTACGTTCTTATAGTTGATAAGTTTCTCTCCCTAAATCAATTTATTTCTTTATTCTATATTTTTACTTATCTCCTTCATTGGGTTTAAGAGTTTTTTTCAATTATATAAAATAAGTGAAAAGAAAGAGAGTTCAAACATTTTGATACAGGAATGTAGTGTCATTTGTTAACCAGACCGGAAAAAGAAAGGGTCTGGGCTTTACTTAAAAAATTAAAAACAAAACAAAACAAAACAAGCAAATGAAATTATGTCAATGGTGTGTACTGAAAACATGGAGTAAACAAATCATGCTATTACGATCTTTGACTGAAATGATAGTCTATATTAATTTGACATATAAATAAGAAACATTTTTGTTTGCATTAAACTCCGAGCTTAACTTTGAAAATAATAATATCTTACAGATTCGCAAAAACCTTTTTATAACATAAGCCAACTACTTAGCGTTAATAATATAATAAAAACTGGCAGAACAGTACAAGGTAAAGGAAGTGAGAATTTTCACAATTTTCGTTTACCCAAATATAAATAAAAGACTGCTTAGTATTATAGTGAATATAGAAAGAGTATAGCAATAAAAGTTTTATTCTTTTTATGCTGTTTTAATTGTTTGTTTCAAGTCTCTTGATAAAAGTACCTTTTAAGAATTAAATATAAAACAAGACAAAATATCGTACAGTCTTAATAAGGAAAACTGCAAGCCCAAATTTAAAACTTGCGACTCTTTCGTTTATATTATGTTGTTCTATCTGAAAGAGTTTAATTTACAAACAGAAAAAAATCGTCACGTTTCCAATTTCATTATCTGGAAGAAGCAGATTATTTTCTAGATCAAAACATGACCAAACAGTTGAATTAAAGTAAAAATTAATCAATACTCACTTCTGGATAACCAACCAGCGTAAAGGCATCAACAATGAAGAGTTTGACGAATGGGTATAGAATGTTTCTTGGCCACGTTTGTCCTACTTGAATCGTGTGAGACCGGCATCGAGGACCTGTGCTAGCTGTGGTCAGAATCTGATACACGACAGATCAACAGAATGATAAAAAGGGCGGAGGTCTCTCACATCGGTAGTCACTCCATCCACACAATTTGATACTCATCAATTTTCTTTCCGTACCCGTTTTTCACTCACTACAGCTGCATACTAGCAGGTGTCTAATTAGCTTCCCACAAAGAGAAAACGCCTTCCTCTCTAGGGAAATGATACCGTCGTATTGAGTGATGATGAGATATGCGTGCCGGTGATGGATGACGAAAACGAGCATTCGATCGTTGACCTAAATCATTTGATCGACATTGACAACAATGAAAGTTGACAGGACGTAAATGCACCACATCGGGAAGTAAACGAGTATACTCTACCATGACGTGTGTAATAATGAGATCAAGACGGGTGTAGAGGATACATCCTTTCTCCCTGATGTAAACAGCGACATAAATCCTCCTGTGCTGTGAAATGGGGAGTTAATTTGCACGAACTGCGCAATTCTCGTGAGACGAATAATTTCCATATTTCAGCCAACTGCCATAAAATCGACGGCATTTCTCGAGGTGTAAAAAGAGAAAGACCTCGCTGAAGCAGTGCGTAAAGTATATTGCAATTCAATCGCTGTCTGTTCTTGTTTACCCTTTTTCCGTCTATACTGAAGTAATCCTGATATAATGATCTTTATTTTCTACTAGTCAAGCTATGCAGCGATTGCCATTGATCAAGCATCAAACTTCTAACACAAATAAATGTGGAAATGAAATAACAGATTTGTGTGACATGATTTGTAGGTGCACCTGTAATAGCTCTCATAGGAGATCTGATCGTCGTCCTGCAAATGTTGGGCGTTGGCCGAGACAAAGAACAGAACAATTATACATCTGAGAGAGGTGAGAAAAAAAGGAGAACAAAAGACAACAGAAATGTTATTCACTGTTATAAAGCATAAAGAATAATTGAAATTTAGATGGAATCTGCATAATGAACAAACGACTTGGTGATTTTAAGGAAAGGTTGGTTTTGTGACTTCGGGATACTAGAAATATGTGGACAGGTAAGTTGTAAGGAATTTACTCAACAATATCTCCGCAAACACGTTGAAACAAACAATACTTAAAAGCACAACGAAAACCAGCACCACAACATCAATGTCAACACAAAAGGAAAAATATGTAGACGTGATAATAAATTATGACCGAAAGGAAAATCAAATTCTCTGGCTATATTTTGCAAGTCACTCTTGTAATTAGTAACTGCACTTAGCTTAGTTTGGCACTATGGCACATGAATAAAACATCAGTAAAATGGTATACTTGCTTTGATCACCGAGTATTACACAATTTGTTTTGCAATGGTTCCCATCAGTTTGGCACAAGATCAGAAGTATTGGAGAACTAATGAGAAACGATATCACCGGTAATAACTCGCTGGCTTTGCTTGATAACAGTATCAACACCCGAGGTCTCTCTGCTTAAATTTACAGTAAATTAAAGTTGAATGAGATTTTATTTATAGTTAAAAGTAAGCGAGATATTCAAAAATTAAATGATTATTCTGCTGGAGAGTAATTTAGTCAGTAATATGTTTAGCTGAAAAATAGCTGTGTTCAATTTAAAAGAAAAAGATACCAATCGCATTTTTTCTGACGAGACTAATCGTTATATTACATTGAACGACTTTCACCAATTACTCATTAACAACGAGGTACAATAATTATCTGTCACATCTTTAATTTTGTTAAATGTGTATCGACAAAATATCCAGTACGTTGAGAAATAGATAGGGCTGTATTCTTGAATACAAATTGAGATTAAAATATATGGAAACCGAATCTTTAATCTGTTTCAAATTTTTCAAACTTCAAAATTAAACGAACTGTATACAGCTTAACAGCTTATATAAGAAAGTGATGATGTCTAGACAAGTAATAGCCGATTCTCGGAGCTTTTTTATCAACATCTTTTGGATTTAGCAGGAACCCTTCGATTACTCTGCAGGTGCAAAAGTGGCGTATCGGTTCCCATCGTTGGCTTCTCGAATTTAAATCCTCGGTTCGGCTGTTTGCATTTCACAAAGCACCTATACACTCGGGAAAGTCAGGGGTCTAACTATCCTCCTCTAAGCTCAGAGTAAGTTTGGTGGGCAGTTTGGGTTCTTTAACTTTGGTATGGTAGCGGATCTAGAGAAAGGAAAACTCTGAATTTAAACCAGTTAAAAAACTGACCTTGTGTTGCATCCTGTACAGAGGTGTGGTAAATACAAAACTTAAAAGAAATTAGTCGGCGCTGCTTTGCAACATGTCAAAAACACAATCCAGAGGTATATGGCCAATGGAGAATTCTGCCGAATAATAGGGGCTATAAGGAAAAATTACGTTTATGATTCATTTCTGTTTTGGTGAATATAAGTTCAATTTTGACATTTTTTGAGCAAACCTCGTCTACAGATCTTAGAGTTGGCAAGTGCTGTTCTTAAACGCTATTGACAGTGAATTTATTTCCTAATTCATAATCTCAAACAATATTACTATCATTTGAGTCTATTCAGACGCATGATTTCCTGTAGAGCCCTTTCCTACCGATTCCTGTCTAACTTTGTATTCTTTTCAAACTAGTTTTCTGCATTCATTCATTATAGGATTAACCATTTCATCACTGTTACCACATAACATACACATAATGTTTTAATTTGACATAATTAGCTGTAATGGCATTAGTTTGTGCAATTATTAAAACTGATTTATTTTCTTTCTTCAGATTTCCCCTGTGTAGCCATATCCACGTCATCACGAATCTAATTGTCGCTTAAAGAATCAATACAATTGTTTCTTTTATCATATGCTTTTTTGTAGTTAATCCAGGCCATAGCTAGATTTTTCCGTCTAATCTTGCTATCGTTTAAGATGTGCTTATCTATTTAAAGTAACTCTTCCGTACCTCTGGTTCCTTTTCGGTATCCTTTATGTTCCACAGGTAACAATCCGCGGCATGTTAGCGAGTAGTAAATCTCTTCCCTTATTTGTGCTGTTAATATTTTCCACATCATAGGTACGCAGGTTATTGGTTTCTAGTTGTTTGAGGCTGTTCTCTGGAATGGATCTTTCTAGATCAATATGGTCTTTCCTCTGGATCATTGTGGTTATTATTGTGAGGGAAATGTGAAAGAATGTCAGTTACTCTCTCGTAACAAGTCGATATCTCAGGATCAAATATCCATATAAGCGAGTAAGCTGGTCTTCAGGCCATTAATCCGACGTGTAGAATTTGACTTAGGGTAAAATGTTAAAAGTAGATGACTAGGTTGGACCTTTTTCGAAATAGCGAGTCGTATGTTCACTTGTCATAAGTGCGTATCGGAGAATATATGAAAAAGGAAAAAAAAGTTTACACCCACCAAGTGGCTAAGATTTATCAATGCGACAGCTGAAGAGAGACATTCATATAAAGTCGATAAATTATGAGGATCGAACTCGCGACAGTTTAATGATCTTTGAGACCAGCTTCGTAACACTGTCTTCATACTAATGTTAGAAATATTTTTTCTATGAATGCGAAAAAAGTGGAATTTGTGCAACGATTTAAATGAATTTGTCCTAATATCCCAAATGTTTAAAATTAAAATAACTTATTTTAGAAAGCGCAATCAATTTGCAAGCCAGCCGCATTGAATTTTATAATGAATATTGATTTTTTTGACTGATATACGCCCGGCAGTTTTTCATTTTTTTAAATTCCTAGCTCAAAGCGGATTTTTGATCACGCGACTGTGAAATATTCAAGAATTTCTTTTACCATATCCATAACAAATTTTCCGTTGACGGATTTTAAATTGATTTTATCACTTGAAAACCAAAATTGTCAATCACAAAGTTACAAAAATAGTTCAACTCTTGTAACACTGTTAACTTTGGCACAGATCATTCGTTTTGAGATTGTGCCTCTCAGTTAAAAACAAAACAAGAACAACGTATATATACACTATGTATATTGCAGAAAGTGTGTGGACCTTGTTAGTGATTAGTCTGAGGGACTAATCACTACAAAGGAGTGAGTTCAATTTCCCCTTTCGTCACCATTTTATCGATTTTATACCAAATCCAAACTATGATTAGTTTTATAGATGCTTACGATCAAGTCATACCAAATTACTAAAGTTAATCAGTGGTGAAACTTATCAGTACTTAAATTGGGAACGACATAATACTAGCAAGTATTGTTTGTAGCTAGAGTACCAGATTCAGGACTTATTAATAAAAGACAAGAAAAGAAGTCAGGATTCATGAGACGAACGAATGTATCTCTGATAAGATTACTTATATGGATGACCACTAAGTATCACCAGGTACTGTAAGTAACTAGTGTGCTAGACTAAGAGGAAATTAGGAAAATATTACAAAAGAAGTCAGATCTCATGTTAGGATAGAAGATGAGGATTGATAGGTTTACTTAGAACTTAGATGGGGAACCATTTAATAATAGCAGATACTGTGAGCGAACTAAGGTCTGCCTGTCAGACAGAGCAAAGCTTAATACAGAGTATGTTACCCAAAATTGTGATCCGAAATGATATGGTAGTGTGTCATAATATTAATCGTGTTTTGTTTTAAGTTTCCGCAATGTTTATCGCTTCTTTAATTGATTATAACATGTTGGCCGAATTATTTTTTACAGGCAATGCTTAAAGTTCCGTAAATTCCTATTTCAGATGTAATATTTTTGCTTAATAATAAAAATATGAAATATTCTTCAGATGACTGGTCATCGTTGTCGTCACTTGTATTTTATGAATATCAAGCGGTGGAAGTGGTAGTTGTATATTTTTGATGATCCGATACTTTATCCCAACTAAACTTAAAATAGGTTAATAAGAGGAGATATTTATCTCTGCTGACGCAAGGTTTTTACTGGTATCAAATACAATATAACTAAAAAATGCTGTCTATTGTTTGTCTTGAGGGATCATTTCGAATGACGTAGTTCATATCTTCTAGTGAGGGATTAACGATTAGTTGGTTGTGATTTACGGAGTAAAGACGATATATATATTCATAGAGATTTCAATCACATCTCCACGTGCTCGAGGAACATATAGACTAGGCTACTTGACCTTCCCAGTTTCTTTCTTCATATGTTATCAGTTTAGAGGCTCTTTTTTAATTCCTTCAATAGGTTTTCTATCCCTTATGAGTTTTGGGGACAAAAACATTAAATAATTCTAGATGAAGTCTTACGAAACCATAAAGAAGTTTTTTAACATCTCTCTGTCCATATATTTATATAATCTATGTACCAGTCCTAATTTAATTTAAGTCCTAATATATAAATGCAACACCCAGATATTTTTCCAATTCTGAGGTCTTAAACAATCCTCATTCATTAAAATATTTTTTCATGGAGTATTTGTGCTTTACATTATTTTTTCTAATATCAAGTATCTTACAAATAAATGCGTTAAACTTGATTCGACACTGAGCAATCCACAAGATAGTCCACATCTGACTGAAGTTTATTGAAATCACCATGGCTTTTAAAGGTGGAAATTACTTTAATTTCATCAGAAAAATATCTATGTAACACATTTAACAATATCAGAGATATCATTTATGCACACAATCAATAGCCAAGGTTCAATAACCCTTTCTTAGGAGGTATCAGTTCTCTAGAGGATACCACTATAGCCTATTGTGATTAAAATTTTTGACTTGAACACATAATTTTCTGTCTTGTTGAAATTTTTTAATCTTATCAAAAACCTTGTATATTATTTCAAATCAATGAAGGTTAAGGCAAGAGTTTTCTCAAGTCATTTTAACTCACGGTTTTACTATTTTGTTTCATTTATTTTCAAAATAATTATTAATCTCATAAACGACAAAAAATGCCGCTACTGTTCAATTTAAAAACCAGTTATTTAAACGAGTCACATGAATTATGATCCTTTCCCTTTCACGTCTGTATTTATCCAGTCCGTCAGCAACAAGCAGGATCTAATCCAAGGTCAATTTTTAAGGATGGTTCGGCTGGTTTGAATTCAGATTTTTCTTTCTGGACTGGTTGCCTTACCAAAACTAAAGCACCCAGTTTATAACACTATTTAGTGATAAGTGAACAAATTTCCCCAAGGCAAGAAGTGAAACTCGCTTTGAACTCGGTTTGTCGATTTCATTTCTTCTGATGGTAACTAAGCCTGTTCCACTTCCCTGTAGATTCGTTTATATTACAAAATATAGTTGTTTTGATTAAATACTATTTTAAAACCACTCGTTGAAAAGACTGTTGATACAGGCTTATCAACTGGGACCACTTAAAAAGATTCAGTTTGTCAAAACTAAACATTTCTAAAGTCAAATAACAACGGAAAGAGAATGCGCTTTCTCACCAAGTGAATAAAGAATATGATATAAACTTAGAAGAAATAAAATAACTGAGAAAGTGTTGAAATGGGTAGGGGAAAGAAAGAAAGAAAGAAAGAAAGAAAAGTAAGGAAAATGCTTGATAACAAAAGACACATAAATAAAATAACAAATGAAAAAACTCTTGGAGTGACAAAGGGTAAGAACAGTGAGAGCTGAAAAGTTAAATAAAGTTTGTCAAAAATATTAGAGAAGAAAAAAGGTTCTGTAATTATTTGTGTGAAAGACATACATTTAACTTTGGGCTAAAATATTCGAGAGAAAAATTACCGTGTATTATACGCACAGGCCTTTAAGAATTTGTAGCTGGTAAATGTAACATAATTATGACATTCATTTTTAAATTCGGCTTGTATCGACTAAATGAATTAACCTCTCTAATTATAAGGCCATCAAATCCATGTTGATTAACTGTAGCGAGTTTAAAACGTGATATTCAAATATTCACAAAAAAAAAAAAAAATGAAGAAAATAACTAAAATTTTCGCCTATCTAGATGGTGAATATAAGTATTACATTTCTGTGTAAGTTTTTACACTATTGCAAATATTTCCCCTGCAAGATATTTTGAACGAATATCGATTGATTTTTAATTGTCAGAGCTCAGTAAAAAAAAAAAATGACCAAATGATTAAAAATTTCTCTTGATTATGTAATCTATGTGAGATATTTAATGTCAAAGATATCCTTTAAGAATGACAGAAGTGATATTAAACCCACAGCTGGGGAATTAAAGTATTCCTGCCTTTCCCAAAAGTTTTAATCCAAAAGTGAACGTAATGGCGTGACTAGATTTCGAAATTAGTTCCTTTAAAGCCACAGACCAGCACCTGAGTTATTGCTCTATGGGATTATCCTGAAAATTACTCTTAGTAGGATGAGGAATATATATATATATATATATATATATATATATATATATATATATATATATATATATATATATATATATATATATACCAAACCCCTCTGCACGAGCAAGATCTGTTTTCTTTCTCCTGAATTGTTTGCCATGAGTTTAAAGAACCCGGACTGCTCTACTATTTACCCATTTCTGGACGGAGAAGAGTTGAATTGAAAATTTCCCAAGAATATTTTCGCTATCTGAAATGCAGGATTTGAACACGGGTAGCTATGTTTACTTCATACAACGATAACAGTTACGATAGAGTCTCTCCATATATATATATATATATATATATATATATATATATATATATATATATATATATATATATATAAGAAAACTATGAAAATAAATTATATATGTCTTTTTTTAAGTATTCATCTCTCAACACAGTTACACGAAAGTCTGCTTTACTACAATCTTAATTTTGTAAAAGTAGCACATCACGCTAATTTGCTAAATTTACGTTACCCAAGTAACCTGTTTGGTCGAAAAGAAATCGTTTGGAAGTGTTTAAAGAATAATAACATTTTCCCAATTTTAACTGACTTCCAGGTGTCAAAATAGACGCTGTTATCTCCTGAATAATATATTCTCCACATATTTTATCATCTTTACGTATGAATTCAGTTTAGAAAACTTCAAAATAGAAGTTATGAATATTTTTGCTTGATAATTTATACAAGTCCACTGTTATAATAATCCCCGTAAAAACTTCATTTTATCTTTCGATCCCCATGTCTCTGAGAAACTAAACTTACGATGTCTGAATCATCTGAGATATAAAAATCACAGTTCTTTTAACAAAATCGGTTATCCAAAGCAGACTGAGAGCACTGGTAGCTGGTTGACATTAACAATGGAAGAAATATGGCATATCGATTATTGAAAGTACCTCGTACTTGTTTGGTAATTAGAAATCGATCAATTATTCACGTTCATCATTTGAAAATGAAGTTCAATTCAATAATAGCAGGTTAATGAACTAAAGGACAGCAGTTAGCCGTCGTTTACGGAAATCAATATGTTAGCCCAATAGAAAGATTTACCGAAAGGGTTTTGTAATTGGTGGCTCTATGACGGAAAAGGATAGTTTGGTTTGCACTAAGGATGGAGTTGGGACAAGAATAAAAAGGGTTAAACTGAAAAGAATGAAGAAAAGTTGAAAAAAAAAATCAAAGAAGAAAAGAAAAGAAAGAAAGAAAGAATAAAATGTGTCACTGCATTTTGCAGCATGATAGAAAAAAAATGAATGACAATCAAAGAAGTTAACAGACACGCAACAGACATATTATCGAAAATTTAGTTTAGCGAAAAGTTCGTTTCGTTTCGTGGTTAATGTTGAGCAAAAAGACACAAGTACGAGTGGGAAGTTTGGTAGTTGAACATAAATTTACTCTTTGTCAAGTTTGCTCTAATAATGGAAAAAGAAAGTCCACTTTGGGCGTGGCTCATGAAAGTTTTTTGGTGATGTTGGCCGAGTGTTCTTCTGTGGACTTGTCGCAGATTGAGCCATAATGGATGGTTGATATGCGGCACACATGAGTGTAGATATGGCCGAGTTATAAATTTCTACGCTGTTCATTCTTACGAATGAAAGTTTTATCCATGGAATCAGTTAACTGTTTGAGAAATGTATGGAATATGAAATGTTTCTACATATTTGGAAAACAGAAATTTTAATACCACTACAAAATAAAACGTTCGATACATTAAAAAAATATCTGGTGTAAAGTTTTTGAATAATTGATTTTATATCTCATATTAAATATTCTATTTATAAATAGACATAAACATGGTTCTGCCTATGATAAATCAACATTATCACATATTTTGGAAAGTACTGATAATATAAACGCATATTTCATGGAATGGAATAAGGTGAATATTATAAATGAGGATTTTAATAAGATATTGATATGGTTTCTAATTATCGTTTCCAGAGATCTGAAAGGTAATAACTATCATAGCCGGAGACCATCGAATAATGCTAAAACAATCTGGAACAGGGTTGAGGAGATCAAGAAATACGGAAAAAGCAAGATATTTTCCATAGTGTAATTTTGTATAGACAGAACACAGAGGTTTCTGGGGAATGGAGGAGACTGAATATCATTCAGTGAAGGCCAATATTTATTACATATCTAAAAACCTTAGTCTTGGAGACTTGAGGAGAGTTCAGTGAAAAAACATTTGTTTACGCTGATATGAAAAACTCTTAAAGGTGTAAAAAAAAGAAGAAATAATAATAATAATAATAATAATAATAATAATAATAATGGTAATAATAATATTATTTGTCTTGTGTTTATTATCAAATGAATATATGTAAAATTTTAATGTGATCTTCACTTGAATTTAGAATCCTATGGCCAAAAAGTAATAATTAGTGTGAAATGGGGAAAAACAAAATAAAAAGAATAAAACAAGAACAAAACAAACGAATACGTCATGTCACACTTTTCACCAAAAATTACCGCTCCTCGAGCTTGAAAGTATTGTACGAACCCCCCTCCCAAATTTCAGAATAAAGCGTTTTGTAGACTTATAATTAGCAAAAACATCCTTAAAACGTGTGCCATCTTTGTGGCCTGCGAAAATATGTCCTTCGAAAGAATATTTGGTCACATCTGTGATGGAAGAAGGGATAATAATCAACCCATAGAACCGGTATTGAGACATTATACAACTCATAAAAATTGACAAAATCCAAATATGATCCAAAGTGGGACTGATTACAGATCTGTAATCATGATTGGCAATTGCTCCCTTGATAGCCAACATGAGGGATCCGATTAGCATTCTCGGCTATCCTAAATTCAGTTGCAAAAACAACGACTGAAGCAAAAAGTCAACTGCGATACACCGACTGAAAAATATTCAAGAGAAAACAAGAGAAATGTACTTGACATTTATTTAAAAAGCAATCCAGCACGAAGAGGCAATAGAAAAACAATGACTGAAATTTTTGCTGAATTCACTAAATTTAGTACAAGCCAACAACTCAAGGACCAGCTGGGGTGATATTTTTTGAATATGTGAAGAATATGAATAAGATCCTTCTACCAGAATTAAAACTCGAAATTCAGAAAAGCAAGAGTTTCCTACAGAAATTGAAAAGCAAAGACTGAAACCAAAACAACACCGTCCCCAGTACCATAAAGCCAAGTTTAACACAAGAAGATAGAATAAATATAGATTTAACACAGGTATTTAGGACTGAAAGGATGACTACATTACCATCTTTCAGACCAGTAAAAAGTTTAAGACTAAACTGAAAAGGTAAACCAATTTTTGCCAAATATCCCAACGGGCAACCTCACTGCTCTAAACGAGCTTATTCATGTAAGAGAGACGTTAGTCTGTGATAAAATCGGCGTTCCCTTAAGGAACTTGAAGAGAAATACAAATCCTGAATGGAAAATTTTGCTACAAGGACAAGTAAAGAAACTTTGACAACTAGGGAAAGTTCTATAGAAGGAAAAATACAAAAGAATATGTTGAGATGAAAAGATCAAACAAAATAGCAGATTAACCAGACAATGCAACGTTTACAGATAAATAAAAAGATAGGAGCTGTACTTCTGCGTGGGACAAAACTGTCATTTTATGTACATTTCAATTTAGAGTAGGGAAGGGTGAAACCAAATAAAACATATCCCTTCTCAGAAGACCAGACATAGTGTTAATTAACCAAAAAAAGAAAAAAGAAAAAGAGGACTTATCGAGTCGTGGATTTTGAAATTCCGGTGGACCACAGAGTGAAAATAAAAGAAAGGAAAAAGTGAAATAAATACAAGGAACTTGTCAGAGAACAAAAAAAACCTATGAAATGGAGACTTTTAGAGAATTGCTCTCACCCAGACTCCAGTGAAGCTCACCAGTTAGAAGCTAGTGTGAAAAACTAACGCAGAGTAAAAGAATTATAATATCCGTTGTGCGGGAAAAAAACTGTAAGGGTATACAAACGTTTAGTACGGGTCTTGACGGTGGACTTGCTACAGTCAAAATAAAAAATATATAAAAGTGAGAAATTAAGAAAACGTGATATTGTCTTCTAGCGAACTACATGGAGAAAATAACAGAACGCGAAAAGGCAAACACGGGCAAGGTCCAAGTATTCTTGGACCTTGCCCTTGAAATAAAAAGATTGGGGAACAGGTGCGTTACAGTGGTACCAATTGCAGATAAGGTTCTTGCAAAGTTACCCAAATGGAGCTCAATATGCAAATAAACCACAAGGTTGAAAGCAGCTTAGTGTGCTTTCAGGTGCCGCTGGTTAATGGTTTGGCCAACGGTCCATCATGTTCTTTGTAGTCTGATGCTAATCACTAAATGATCAGAAAAGAGGGAAGCGGAGGAAATTCTGTTGGTTGTGAAAACATCATCAGATGTAGATGCTGATCTTAATTAAAAAAAAAAAAAAATAATCCGAACTATTAAAGTTGAATTATTATTTCTTGATAACTAAACGTATGGGGAAAGGCTTGACAGCAATTAAAAAAGGATGCAGCGAGCAATATTGAACTAGTTCAGAGGCAACACCATACAAAACAGCAGCTATATTGTCACCTACCACCCATCACAAAAACTATCAAAGTTAGACGCACCAGACATGCGGGAAACTGCTAGAGAAGTAAGGAGGAACTCATAAGCGATATACTCCAGTGGACCCCTTCACATTGACCAGCAAAGACAGGGCGACCAGCAAGTGCTAAAATACAACAACTCTGTGCCGACACACTATATAGCCTTGAAGACCTCCTGGGAGAGATGGACGATAGAGACAAGTGGCGAAAGAGGGTCAGAGAGATCCATGCTGGCTGTGTAACATAATGATGATAATTTCACTGATAACACGAATTATATTATTTTCAACGAAAGTATGAATGCAAATATTGTTTATAGATTTAAATAAGTGGCTTATCGCAATTTACTTTTTCTGGAATTAGATTTTTAATTTTCGGTAGTATTTAAAGTATGCAGTTTTTTAAATTTTTTGATAGAATTGTATAAACATTGTATAAATTAATAATGATAATAGATATAATAAGTACAACGTTAACATTTT
>OY757938.1:34204408-34214408 GCA_963585895.1 Sepioteuthis lessoniana
TCGGAAGCTTTATATAAATATATAAACACAATCATTGATTCCTTCACATGAATACTATTATTTTCATTATATGAGTGTTTTTTCAACACCTTTTTTAAGTCGTAGGTTTTCACTGAAATCTCTAAGAAAACAACTATTTTTAGATCCCCAAGGCTCTTCTAAGTGTACTAACTGATCTCAACAATGCTTTGGTCAGCAAAGTTTCAAGTATTTTCCTGATTTCCCGTTCCTCCATTCTTTTTCTAAGCCTTTGGGTACCTATAGAAGTATTCCAACAGTAATTGATATTACAGTCACCTTCATGTTCCACCACTTTTCAGCTTTCTAGCAAGATCCAAGTATTTGTCTATTTCTATATTTTTTCCTTTACACATTATGATCTGTTGAAAACATAACAATCACCAGTGATAAGTAATTCTTTTATGTTAATTAACAATAAGTCTGGTGTTCTAGCTCAGATTCGGTGATTCGTTTGTATCTCAATATCTCAGGGAATCTTTTGAGTATCATTTTCTAGAAAAAATCTGGTTTGTGCATATACCATTTGTTTTTGGAAGAAATTTTACTCTCTTGGACAATTCCGAGAGGATAATCTTTCCCTCCAGGTCGACATAAGTTTTTTTTTACTCCTTTTGTACCAGTTTGTTGCTGTGACGGCAAAACTATTAAAATCCCAAGACGGGAATTTATTTTTCGCACGTGTGAAGATGGGGCGGCCTGGCACTTGTATTTTGTCATGTGTTAAACTATCGCTTCCACGACATCCTAACATATCTAGACAGACAAAATTGATATTTACATGCATAAACTCATGTGAAGATTTTTTGAATTAATGTCCATGTTTTGGTAATATACACAAAAAATACTAAAAATTATATGTATATATTACTATATATATATATATATATACACACACACACACACACACACACACACACACACACACACACACACACACACACACACACACACACACACACACACACAAACACACACACATATATATATATATATATATATATATGAAGTCCCACCATGTCGTAATGCACTTCAAGTTTTTTCTCTACGAAACTGCGTATTGTAAGGAGCAAACCCTTAAATGTCTCTAAGTAAGTGTGTACGAAATGATCTACTAAGGAGATAAAAAAAAAAAGAAAAATATGTGTGCTTATGTATATATATCCATCAGCATACGCAGAAAGTTATATTATATATAACATATATATGCATGTATTTAAAGTGTCCGTGTCTGTATATTTGAATATCTATATCTATAACTATATAGGTATATATGTTTGCTTGTTTGTTTGTTTGTGGTTTACTTTACTTGTTTTTAGGCCAATGTAAATCCTTGTAGAAGAACAGTAGAGCTACTATTTGCTCCATAGTTGGGTAGGAATAAAGGGATTCAAAAATTTCCCTATATGGAACGTAATATCGCAGTAAGATTTCAAACTCGCTTATGATGATGTCCCAGTCCAGTGCGTTAGCCCTTGTGGCGTGTGGACTCCATGTATATATATATATATATATATAATATCTTTTCTAGCTCCTAGTGATGTTTTATTGAAACCGAAACATTGTAACGTCGACTTTCTTTCATAATGAATTTCCACTTTGGATACTTCGGATTTTATATTTTCTACTTATTGTCGGATCAATTTCCATTTTTTACTTACACACACGCGCGTGCGCGCTCACACACGTACGTACGCACGCACGCACACACACACACACACACACACACACACACACACACACACACACACACACACACACACATATATATATATATATATATGTGTGTGTGTATATATACGTTAGCGTGAATCTCTGAGTGTGTGTATACAAACAATATATATATGATGCATATATATTAAGATACACATGTCGTTGACTAAACGTCACCATTATGACAACTTCTAGATATATACATATATATGTGTGAAGAAAATTTAAAACTGAAGAAATGTATAAGTTTGATGGTTTGTTTATTTTCCAACGCGTTTCAACAACCCTCATTTGTTTGAATAAAAAAATAGTTTAACGAAATTGTTTTTGTATGAGAAATAATTATGATACATAAATTTTTGATTCAATTGGAAGTCTTCATTAAATCTTGTAGATCTTGCTATTTAAAAAAAAAAAAGACGGAGTAATACTGATTTATATTTTTAAATTGAGTCATATCATGCATGGAATTATTTTCAAAATCCAATGGTGTTTTCTGGTTTAAGAAACGGATGTGTGAGATTTTATCGTTTGAATTCTTTGAAATAGTTGATTGCTAATCTTCAGTGTGAATTTTGAATTGTTTTAGTATTATTTTTCCTACAGAGGGTGATATTTTATATATATATATATATATATATATATATATGCTCAATCACCAATATTCAGTATTATTTAGGAATACACCAATCAATAGTATATCTATATATATATATATATATATATATATATATACTTATAGATATATCTATACATGCATACGAAACAATACCTCGAAATATACATACATTCAATATATATTAATTTCTTCTTCTTCTTCTTCTTCTTCTTCTTCTTTTAACTTTTGTTATTTAATGTAATGGTATCCTCCACTGACTCCCATCACTTTATCTTGGAAAATTCGTTACTCTTTTGCCCTTCGATAATTCTTTTTAATTTTTTGAAATAATTCTTCTCTAATTTCTTTCATTCGTCATCGTTTTTGTCTCGTATAACCCAACTTTAATGTTTTTCTTGCGAAGTTCAGTGTGTATACTTAACATTATCGAACTCGTTTTTTTGTTGTTTTACGTCCATCCTTTCCCCGCTAACTCCATTATTTTTTCATTTCGCTCTCCAATCAAAAAAAAAAAAAAGAAGAAATATTGAATAATTTATTCTTTTTTTCTTCCTTCTTTTCTCTCTACTTTCATCTCTACCCCTATCTAATTTTTTCTTCAAAGTTGACTCAATTAAAAAAAGAACAACAACTTTAAGCAATTTTTCTTTTATTTTCCGTAACCACAGTGGTCTTGGCTAATTAGTTCTTTTTAGGAGTGTCAGTTAACACAAATCAATCATCTCAAAATGGAAGTGGAAAGTCAATGAGACGATTTCGCATTTACAAAAACCAGAGACTTAATGAACTTTTTGAAAACTCTGAAAAAGAATGCTTTCTATTGCAACAGAAATTCAACGGCAATTTTACCTTTCACTCAACACAGACCCGCCCATAAAAAACGACCAAAATAATTTGAGAAAATTTCACAAAATTTAAAAGAGTAGAAAATGAAAAAAAAAAAAAAAATAATAAGAGAAAAAGCGAAATTTAAAGAAATACTGAATATGTGGCTAAACATTTTCCTGGAGTGCTTCTCTTCTGTAACTACAATTAGTTTTTCTTCGTTTACTCTTAATTTTGAAAAAAAAAAAAAGAATTCCTTTCCGAAAAGTTGGATGAATTGATTAAGGATAGGTAGAAAGTAAAATATTACATCTTAAAGAATAAATAAATAAATAAGGAGAAACTCCTTTTATTTCCAAAATTCCTTTAACTCTTCCCCCCACCAAAAAAAAAGCACGTTTCCAGTTGCTGGCTTTCTGAGTAAGAGAATTTCTCAGAAAAAAGTAAAAAAACAATGATTATTTGACCTTGGAACAGTAGATTTTAAACCATTTTATGAGATTTACTAGCACAAGCCATATTTGATTTTCATGAACTTGTTTAAAACATACACACCTAATTTAAGAAGTTTAACTATTTCCTGTGACTTTCAAAAAATTTCATGATATATTGGAAAATATGTGGACAATTACGTGCTCATGAATGGTATCTTTTAAAGTTTAATGTCTAAGTAAAAAAAATTCCCTTATATCTGCCTTAGATAGAAAAGTAAGAAAAAACCTTAGATTTTATAATGTGTTTTTGAATTATTTAGTGAACAATTTTGTACATTTTGAGAAAAGCCTAAGATATCTTTCTCCTTATAATACTTATATATATATATATATATATATATATATATATATATATATATATATATATATATATATATATATGATACAAGAAGGGGCACGTGATGTAATGGTTAATGCCGTAGAAAATAGATATGGAAGACTGTGCTCTTTATCCTTGATATGTCTAGGGAAAACTGAATTCAAAGCTGTTAAACTCCGCTTGAAAAGCTTGAAATTGACTTTTGTCGTATCCTGCTCGGGTGGAGCTATATATATATATATATATATATATATATATATATATATATATATATATATATATATATATATATATAAAGAAATGTAATTCGATGGTATATGGTTATAAAATCAATCATATGAAACCATCATCAGGGCAATGTAAAATAAACTGAAATGTTTAGCGTTGGCAGTATATTCAGTTCTTGGTAAATTCACCTTCTGAATTCCATATCAACTAAATGCAATGACAACATATGCAGAGGCAAATAATGGACTCCTATTGACAGGTAAACGAACATATGGAAATCTTATTATTCCGATTAAATAAAACAGGAATTTGTAGCCTAATTGGTACTATTGTATAACTGCACTTACCGGACTTTAAAGAAACGTTTAGAGAGAAAGCTACACACCAAGTATGGTGTGTACTGTTTTGATCAAATCCTGGAAGCAACATTTTACAAAATAGAAGTTCTAAGGCCACATACCTCCCATCTCAGCCACCATTTCAGAAAGATGAATGAAATGAAGTACGAGCAATCTTATAAGTGACGTACTCTTATTGATCTCCTATACAAGGACTCACCAGTTTTAGTCGACCTAAAAAAAGTTAGATTAATCAGTTCTTTGTGGACACTGGGTGCCATCTAGAAGGCTTAACAATAGTGAGAGCCAATAGAGACGTATGCTGATAGAGAGAGAGGAGATAAATAGATAGATATATTGAGAGAGAGAGAGAGAAGAGAGGGGGGTCGGTATGTTTTGATGTTGATGATGATGTCGATGATGACTACCCCTTGTAGCATGTTCAGTTAGGTTTTTTTATTTAGCTGAAAATAAACTAAATCATATTTCATTTACTAGCAGAATATTTTGTCTCCATAAGATATATCTTACACAAATTAAATTATATCTAAATGGATGGTGCCCATTTTTGAAATGAGATACATTTGAAGAATTACTCCTATTATATATGATTTTTACCTGTGCTCATATTCAGATTTTTCTCTGAATATGAGTAGATCATACATAATAGTAGTAATTCTATTCAAGTTAGGACATTAAGTTTATAAGTCCCAAAAATTTACTCTGAATTATCCAGCAACACATAGCGTAACGGTTATAGTCGTTGGGTTCTAAAGTGACAAACATCTGCAGGTTCAATTTTGACTGCAGGCGAGTAACAAAACAGGGATTCTTAATACTTGTACCGGGTTATGGCTGACAGAATCAGAACCGGTGACCACTGTGGATTCAATAAAGGACGTAGTTCGATGTTCCGTGAAGGCTCCTGAGTTTTATAAAACGTAGGATTTTTTAAAGGCCTCTTACTTTTCTATTGTCTCGATAGTTGAAGCAGGAATGAATTACAATACTGTTTTTTTCTTTTTTTTAAACTTTTTGTTTTTACAAAATTTAATGGCAATAAATCTACGAAGAATGCCAATATCGAGAGATTATCCAAAGGTACAACTCACTGTGCAATCAAATTTTGAAAGAATTCATGGAGATATTAAAATTTGGTGCCTGCTACGAAACATCTTGTCAGGTCGGCTTTCATTCATGGCCCGCTAAATATGCGATCTTAAATAAGTGGTGAACCCTGTATATAAATCGTTGTATACATGTGCGTTCATTAAAATGTGTGCATAATTATACGATGAATTGAAAAATGCATATGCCTGCTCATATGTGTGCAGGTATTCTTAAAATATATGCTTACATGCGTGATTCGTTAATTGTATCTGCGTTTGGATGACGAAATAATTTCTCGCTGACGGCTTCGCGTGACTTAAGTGAACAACGACAAATATCTAACAAGTTTGCAAATAAAATCTCGTGCAAAGTGAATTAAGAAGAGATTTCACAGACGAATAAACGCCAACTGATTCACTGACGAACAATTACATTCTCATATAACCCTTTCTAGAAAAACAATTTGCAAATTTTAGAACAAACTTAAGTCATTTGATCCTGGGTTCGAAAATTGCTTGGTCCTTGAACTTATACCAAGATACACTTCGAAAAAGAAAAAAGAATTCAAAAGGTTTTACAGACAATCAAATAAAAAGTAGGAGTTTAAAAATGTTAGAGACGGTGTAATAAAAAACAGTTTAAAGAATTTCTAAGGTAAGATACTTAACTGTATCTGGTGGTGAGGCTCAAGTTCTTGAGACCTATTTCAAAATTATTCGTATTTGAAGCCATATAACTATAAGTTATTTGGGCTGAGAATAGTTTCTTAAGATTGTACTTGTTTACTAACTATTAAAATTATGAGTTTTTCACACCAGTGTTAGCTGATAGTTTTTCACTGGAATTTGACAGACAGCAAATCTCCTCATGCTTTCAGGTCTCTTCTCAGTATTCAGGCCGTTCTCAACAATGCTGTAGTCTTGATGGTCTCCACTTGTCCTCTAATTTCAATGTCTTCAAAACCCTTTAGCAATCCTTTGAGGATTGTTCCGAGCACACCATCTACTAATGGAATCACTCCCAACTTCATGTGCCATAGTGTTTTTGTAGTTCTTTAGCAAAGTCTAGGTACTTACCTCTCTTTTCGTTTTTTTTTTTTTTTTCAATTTTACTATGTGGTAGGCCGGGACGGCGAAGTTCACAATTCAGCTGGCTCTCTTTTCTTTTATTGACTCGGTCCGGTCGTTTGATTAGGGGATCTGTTTGTTACTGAAAATCCCTGTGGACTTTGAAGTCACGTTCTTCAAGATGGATTATGAGCTCTGCATATGGCCCTCGTTCGTATGGCCACATTTCAATTTATTCCACAGTTCATCACCTTCCTCACTCACTCATATCTTGTTAAGTCTAGTCATGTCTTAGATTCTTTTTCGTTAATTTGCAGCATTTGCCACTTATATGTTTATTATATTATTCCTTGCAATTTTTTCACACCAGTAATAGCTGATGGTCTTTCACTTGTGTCTGACTAAATGCAAATCTCCTCAAGTCTGCAAGACTAATCTTAGTATCCTGGCTGATCTTAACAATCCAATCGTTTGGATGGTCTCAGCTCGCCTTCTGATTTCCAACTTTTTCAGCCCCCTTACCAATCTTTTGGAGATCATTCAAAGTACATCAATTATGATTGGTATCACATTCACCCTCATGTTCTATAGCTATTCTAGTTCTCAACGAAGGTCCAAGTACTTGTCACTCTTTTTGTTTTCTTTGATTTTCATTCTGAGTTCCGCTGAAACGGCAAAATCCACTATACTGCAAGTTTTCTCTTTTTTTTGTTACTGATCACTAGGTCTGGTTTTCTGGTCAGGATTAGGTGAACTGTTTCTATCTCAAAATCTCAGAGAATTTTGTGCTTCTCATTCTCTTTGATGGATTCTGGTTTGTGCACATACCATTTGGTAATACGGCCAAATTTCAATTTCTTTCACAATTCGCTGGGAATCACCTTCTCTACCCAGTCGTGTCTTCTCTAATACTCTTTTTGTGCTAGATTGCGGCATTCACTTATTAGTGATTAATCATTGAGTCTCTATCACCACATAACCTATATTTGCTATTTTGTGTCTTATCTATTTTCGCTTTATTATTATTATTATTATTATTTGAGAGTTTTTCACACCAGCATCACCTGATGGTTTTTCACTGAATTTTGAGCGACCACAAGTCTCCTTAAATCTGCAAGGCTCTTCTCAGTAATCAGGCCGATCTTATGTGTGTTGTCGTTTTGATGGTTTTAATTTCCAACTCTTTAAGTTCCTTTACCAATCTTTTGGTAATTCTACCAAGTGCATCGATTACAATTAATATCACCGTCATTTACATGTTCCATAGTTTTTTTTTCAGTTCACTAGCAAAGTACTGGTATTCATCCTTCTTGTCACCTTCCTTCACTTTTAATCTGCGGTCTACCGGGATGGCAAAGTCAACTGATTGGCAGGTTCTCTACATTTTGTTGACTTTCACAAGGGCTGGTCGTGTGTCCGAGATTAGGTGATAAATCCCAGAAAATTTTTTGCGTCTCGTTCTACTTATTCGCATGGTCAATTTTCAATTTCTTGCACTGTTCCCAGTGGATCATCTTTCCCATCCAGTCATGTCTACTCTTATACTCTATCAACACTAATTTACTGCATTCGTTTATTATCTGATTGATCATCTCTATCAACATATGACCTAAATTTGACATTTTGTTGCGTCTTATCTATTCTTACCTTGATACAGTTGGTCTTTATGGCGTTGTTTTGTGCTACTGTTAGGGGACATTCAGTTTTTCTTTTTTGGTTTCCCTTTCTTAGCCATGTCCAAGTTTTCTCGTCTGAGATTTCATTTGTTTATTATCATTATTTATATTAATTAATATAAATGTGTGCAAAATAGATTATTATAAACAGAGATTTTTGACCTGAAAGCATATAATTGGGTATCAGTAATTAGTATTTGAGAAGAATACTTGAAACCATACAACTGTGCGCTAATAATGTGCATGGATATGAATACTTGATATCATTTAACAGTGTAAAATTTTTAATGAATAATCTTGGCAAATCCCGAATCTGTAGGCATAAAATAACCCGAGACAGGTTGCCATGTCATAAAATCAATCAATTAATCAATCAATATTTTATAACAGTCTTCTATGGAAATATAGTATTGTTGATTATTAGGAATACAAAAATGAATATCGAACGGGTTACACTCAATACATATTTTTGTCGTCGAAACAATACTTTTCTTATTTAACGGACATTGAAAGTCAATACTGGCACTGATTTCGCTTAAAACTTTCTCTAGAAAAGGCAAATCAGCAAGGAATTGGGAAATAACCCTCTTCTCCCTTTCTTCCTTCCTTTTTTTTAAGTCAGTCAATCGAAGAGTTAATTAAGTTCGTGTCCAGAGCAAAGCAAACGTATCAAGATTTTTTGGCAACGGTTTGTCCTCGGTTCTTTCAAGTTTTGCAATTAGGATGGGGAGGGGAAAACACGGTGTTTGCTGACAGAGAGGCAGCACGGTTAAGTTATTTCAATGATCAGATATGGAGAAAATGGTGGAGTTGTTTCTGGCTTAAAACCAAATCGAGTCGGATATCAGACGGCTGTAAGTTTTGATTGGCCATAAGGGGAAATAACTCTTAACACGGTATATTTATCAGCAGAACGGCTCCTGCGCCTGTCTTTGTCAAAATCACGATCGTTCTGCGATTTCAACTCTTTGATTCAAGCCCTACTTGAATGTATCGGTTGCCCTCTAATCAGATGTTCAACATTTGGCTGAATTATCTTTGCTTAGGTTTGGTTTGTATGACATCAATCCTTGTAGGTTATTTGATCTCAAATCCTGTTTATACATATATATTGAATATATACGTGATCATATACATATATATTAGATATAACGGTAAACATTTTGTTTTAGACGAGCCCGATTTCAGTTTTTGGATATGGTTAAATGGTATCACGTATTTCTATCTAATACAAATAATTCTGCTTACCAGTGATCATTTGTTTGAACAAATTTAAATGTTTTCAGGTATTTCTATGTAACAGTATTATTTTACATTAGTAATTTTTGGCGCACATTTAAATAGATATACATAAAATGTAAGAGATGGGTTTGTCGGTAATTTCACTTTTCAATTAGTAAGAATTAATTTGTTTACTTAACCTCGAGGGAAAAGGGGTTCACACCTTTCTCAAGTGAATGTAATAGTCTGACTGGAGTTTGAACTCACTTACTACTATTAAAAGCGGACCCCCCACCCATATATATATATATATATATATATATATATATATATATATATATATACACGAGATGGAATAAAAGTAACGAGACT
>OY757938.1:34219408-34339408 GCA_963585895.1 Sepioteuthis lessoniana
GAACTAGATCTGTTTAAAAATGATTTGTATTGCATAAGAATACTACAAAGAATATTATCATATATAAATTATTTATATTAAGAATACTTACTTTGATCTATAATTATTATACTAAGAATTAGTTTAATTAGTTACATAAACTGTATAAAATAATGGCAGATCAGAGGTGTTAGATAGGAACACTTTAAGGCAACTGTGTACAAAGACATTATTATTGAATAGAAATAGATACAGGAAACCATATAATTGTGCATGAATTGTAAGTATTTAAGAGAAATATATGAAAACATAAAAATGAGTGTAAAGTATTTGTATAAGATAGGATTATTTGAAATCACTTTATTGTACGCAAGCATTTTATTGTTTTATTTATAATGGGAATAATTACTTGAAACCATCTTATTGTGTATGAATTATAAGTATTAAATTGAAATACGAGAAACCATATAACTGTGTGCAAATTATTTGTATTAGATAGTGTTGTGTTCTGGTTAGTGAACACAAGTAGTAGCAATAATAAGACAAACCACGATATGTGAGGAAAATTGTTATATTTACAGGAAAGAATATTTACAAGAGAGAGACTGCTGGTGCAGTCTTAATGCCAAAGGGTAAACGTTGGTACTTGAACAAATATCTATGAGTACTAATACAGAGTAATTTCGAGCTTTCGTCGTCTGTTGGTATTTGGAGATAAGCCTTGCTAAGATGAATTTTCGAGAAGTATCGACCGCCATTTAGTTTCGTAAATATTTCTTCTGGACTAGGTAGTGGATAATGGTCAGCTTCTATTGCGCTGTTTAAACCTGTGGAAAAATCTGCACTGACGCGTATTTTTCCTGATTTTTTCTTTACGTATACTACAGGAGCTGCCCAGTCGCTATAGTCGACTCTTGATAGTACTCCGCACTGTGTTAATCTTTCTAGTTCTTAATCAATTTTGTCTATAGCGGTGAAAAGAATGCTTCGTTTTTTTCTGAAGACTGGTTTTGCATTCTTTTTTAATTAAATTTTTGCAGTCATTTTTGTACATCTAACCAAACCTTCTGAAAAGATCTCAGGAAAGGTTTTCTTTATTTCCTCCTTTATGATTTGAGGGTCGTCTTTATATTCTTTTATTTTGTTACAAAAATACCATATGGGTAGATCCCATAAGTTAAATTTCTTGATAGCATCTGTTCCAAATAAATTGTTAGTGTTTCGCATCACGAATATTCTCATTTTTTTTATTTTATCATTAAGATGTATGCTTAGCCAACCTTCCCCAACAAAGTTTATTTTTCTGCCTGTCACGGTTCTGGCGATTTTGTTGGACTTAAGGAGTTGGTTTCCCAATATTTTTCCAAGTCTGCGTGTTTATGATAGAGATGTCTGAGCCCGAATCGAGTTGCATTTTTACCTTTTTCTTTTGAATTTTTGCATAAAGGTATTTCCTGATATTTTGTTCTTGATTATCAATTTTGGTAATTTTAAGTTGACTTTGTTTAATTTTTTTACAGCACGACATTTTATGTCCCTTTCTGTTGCAGTTTCTACAAATTTTGTACTTGTACGGGCAGTCCTTGTACCAGTGGAATGGTCCGCATCCATAGCATGCGCTAGGAGGGGATTTTTCTTCATGGTTTTTATTTGTACTTGAGGGGGACTTCCAATCTTGTCTTGGCAATGGTGAATTTTTTCTATAATGATTTTTATTTGTACTTGCGAGGGACTTCCAAATTCGTCTGACGTTGGCTATGCCCGCTTCTTCAATTTTTGTGAGTCTTGCTTTATATCAACATGTTGTTGGCAATAATCTGCCAATTGTTGAAGCGACATATTTTGTTCATTCTTTAGCTTCGTAAGAATTCGTCTACGCATATCACTATCTTTTCTTGAAATTAGGCCTAGTAAAAAAATGAAACATTTGAGATTGTCGGCTATCAGTTCTGATAGGCGGAAGTCGTAGCAAGTTTTGATACTAACTGATGCGTACGTCGTAAAGTCATCCGATTCATTTTTTTGATATTTAAGCATTTGCATCTTTTGTGGAATAAGGACAGTCTCGGGTTGAATAATTCTTTTAGAAGCTCAATTGCATCATTAGATTTTAAGTCTCGCGTTTTCTTGGGTAAAATAAAGTCGGTGAACTTATAATGTTCGTTAGTCCCAAGTTTTGAGAGTAAGAGTCTAATTTTTTTCTCATCGGTCCATGTTTGACAATCGATATCGAAGAAATCGAGGTACTTTTGGTAGAAGCGTTCTAAAAGTTTTATCTTCCTCGGGATTGTAGTTGAAATTTTTGATGGTGGACCAATTTGTATTTTGCGAGCAGAATTTTTCGTCAGACTTGTTTTCTTTAGTTAGAATAGCCTTATGGGTCAGTTCTGAAATTTCTAACTGTTTTTTCTCATTGTCTTGTTTAAATTCCGAAATTTATTGTTGGAATTTCTCTTCATTTTTTATCTGTCTCTCTCGTAGTTCCTTTTGGGATTGTATTTAAAATTTAATAAGTTCCAGGATTGACGATTGGAATTGTTCCATATTTTTTGCAAGTAGAGAAAAAATGTGTGGTTTTTTTCTCTTTGAGGAGGGTCAAAGAATATTTTTTTCTTTAGCCACGTAATTTTAGCACGGAGAATGAATTTTACAAATAAAAAGTTATCTTACAGATTCCATCAATAACTTTACGTCTGTATTTTTAATCCTCGTTTTTTTTTTTAATATGTGACGAATATTTTCTTTTTGTTCCTGTTTCGTCACTATTATTTTACATGTTCAATTTTCCTCGTCAGCACTGTTAGCATATGACGGTGGTTTTATTTGTCCAAGTGATTTTGAGAATCTCAGTCGTCAATTGTTACGACCTGAGTGTTTTTTTTTTCTTTTTTGACGTGTTTGAATTCGCAATTCGTCTCCAAACTTGTTGAATGAGACGATAGAATTTTTGTGTGATGAGTTCGGTTCCTTATAGTCAAACTGTTGTAAGATGAATGAATTTTTGTTGCTACGTGTTCGAATCTTCTTCGCCAAGCTGTTGTAGGCGAACGGATTTTGTTGCTGCGTGTGTTCGAATCTTCGTCGCCAAACTGTTGTGTTCTGGTTAGTGAACACAAGTAGTAGCAATAATAAGACAAACCACGATATTTGAGGAAAAATAGCTATATTTACAGGAAAGAGAGAGACTGTTAGTAATAAGAACATAGGATTAGTGATAGAGTAATAATATACTTGAACAATAGGAACGGCTCTTTTGGTTTGACTCGTAGGCTTATTTTATTTCGTTGTAATATTACAACGGAGACACTAGGCCTAGAGGTTTTGGGGGAGGGGAAGGGAGCAGTCATGCTTTTCTATATATTCTAAGGGCACCTAGCTAGCCACATTCGCCGACCCATTCAACAGTTCAATATATAACCATTCATCCATCGCCATGCACGCAGCAGATACCAAAATACCTCATTTGCTCTATGAAGAAGACCTACTTAAAACCCGAAAGTGGTGTATGATTTTATTTACAATATATGGTTTATTTACAATGGATATGATGGGAATGGGAGAAAAAAACCCGAAAATATATATGCACGAAAACAAGGAAAAAATTCCCCGTTTGGTTGCCCTCCGATCCCGCCGTCGATAAAAATTGGAGGCTGACTGTTTTCCGGTTCGAAAGAACCGGAAACAAACCGGACCAACCCGAGGTGGGACTGGAATCCTAATCTACAGGGGTAAAAGAAATAAAGGGTCGGGCGCGGTATGGATAGACAGAAGCAGGTAATATGATTTTTTACATATGAATGTTCAAGATCTTCAATAAAATCGGACTGGGATACGGGTTGAGGTAGAAAAATAATGGGGGAGGGGAAGATCTTGAGTAACTAACGACTAGATGACGAGGGACAATGACTCACAGCATACTGTTAACGAGGTTTCAAGAGAAAAAAAAGCAAATATACTTACCAGGGATGGGGTCCCTAAGGACCCGTACCGTAGACGCCATGGGCCGGCAGAGGAGGGAAGGATGACTCCAACATTGCCCCCTTTCTTACGACCAGGCTCGCTGCATTCACCCACCTTTTGCTGAATGTTCCAAGCGTTTTCTATCGCATCTGATTGTGACCCTCAGTTGATGCCAAAAATACAAAACCAGATCACGATGAGAAAAGTTTCCATCGTCATACAACCCCTTGTTTCGCGTCGTCCAAATCCCCATTCAGACTACAGCTAAGATCGCGAGAAACACCATACGCTTCTCACCCTAAAACGGAGGAGGAACGTTGTCTACAACGTAACCAACGTCGAGCAGCACAAACTGTTTTGGTTCGATGTGAGCCGTCCACTCTCCGACGTGATCCCAAAACGGGCGGACTCGCTCGCTGTAGTAGAAGGCGTGCTCAGCCATTTCTTCCAACGCACTTCCGCAACGAGGGCAATCAGGCATGTCTGCCAGGCCCGCATTGTAGTTCAAGCCGCGAAGGGGTAACGCTTTCCGAACAAGTCGCCAAGTGAGCGAGAACTCGGAGTTGTTCAAGAAGCTCGATCCTGGCGCCCAATTCCAGTGAGACCGGATCTCCTTCGCCGTCCATCTGTGCCGCTCGCTGAGAGGATCAGAAGCAGAACCCACCACTAACTCCCGATACAGTTCTTTCCGAGGCCATGAAAGGTCACTGGACCCAAGAAGGTTACGAAGGGGCTTTCGGCACTCGTGGACAAACAGTGCTTCGCCCAAAGGCTTACGTCGACCTTCAGCCTTTGGGTCTGAGTTGAGGCGAGGAAAAATCCGACTCGCCTTTCGTCTCCACACTGCGTCCCCCATCAAGGACCGACCCAGATATGCAAGTCTTTCAGCAAGCCAGTGGCTCTCCAGATCAGACATACATAGACCCCCGTTGCGTGTACGTTGGATACAGACCTGCCTACGGACCATCGGCCTTGCATCTCCCCAGAGCAATCTGGAGAGGGATCATTGAAGCGCCAACCGATGTGCCTTAGGCTGGGGAAGTACAGCCAATCGGTAAAGGATAAAGGGGAAGATGTACACGGTGCACGCCTCCGCCCTGCCCTTTAAGGATAACCTCCTTGAAAGCCTGATTCCCACCTGAGCATTCACCTTAGCATGTACTTCCGATCAATTTCACACCAGTTGGAGGTCGGGCCCGAACCACACCCAGTGGATGTGGATGGTTCCTTCACTCCAGCGGAAGGGCCCTGGAAGAGTATTGCTACCCGTCCAAGCACCGAGCCGCAAACCTTCACTTTTGTCAAAATTGACATAGGCTCCTGCAATCCGCTCGTACTCGACAACCGTCTCTTTCACAGCCTCTATATCCAGCCGGGTTTGAGGGTTGTGGTACATGTTTGAGGGTTGTGGTACATCATGCTAATCAATCTGCGGAACTCCGGTTTGAATCCGGCAGTCTCCAAAACAGTGGCCAAAAACTGATGGTCAACCCTATCAAAGGCCTTGGACTGATCAAAACTGATCAGTGCAGCTTCAGTGTCGTCTTTTAACCCCTCTAGGACCTCACGAATCAAGTGCAGGTTGTCCTGGATCGATCTTCCCTTCACAGCAAAAGCCTGTTCGGCGCCGATCAGATCGCTAATGACAAGCTGTAAACGATTCGCTTAGACCCGGGCCAAAATCTTTAACTCTGTTTTAAGCAGAGTTGTGGGCCAGTAATCGTCTAAACCCTCCCAAACATGCCTGCCACCTTTCTTCAGCAATGTGATCACGCCCTTAGTAACGCTACCTGGGATGGCTCCCAGGGCGAACCAATGGTTGAACATATCCGTCAGAATAGGGACAAACATGTGCGACATCCTCAAGTACACTTCGTAGGGCAAACCATCTTGTCCCGGCGACTTGTTGAGGCCGAGCTGCTTCAACACATCACGGACTTCGCATTCTGTAATCACACCCTCGCAGCTAGCCGCTTCAGCCGCCCCAAGGCGGGGGAAGTCGGCGAGATAGCTGCGAAACTCCCGGAGCGGGAGATCAGTCAAGCGGGCAAAGCGATCCCGAAAGTACGCCCGAAAGGCATCATGTATCTCACGACTCGATCGCAGCAGTGGCCCGTCCGGGGTCTTGACAGAAGCGATGGACAGATCGGGAAACCTTTGCACTTCTTCTTCACGCGCTGTCGCGTTCGATTTCACAGCTTTGTTGAGAACTCTCTTTAACCTAGATCTAACTACTGATCCCTTGTAGCGCTCGCTACTCTCACGCTCAAGGTCCCACCTAGCTGGTTCTACACCAAGGGAGTCCCTCCAGCAACCGCCCGGGAAAGTCTATCATCTATAGATTTCGCCTCTTTGGTCCTATCTAAATTGAGCTGTCGACCGTACTTGGTGGCGAAATCTCTAATCCTATGTTTAAGAGAAACCCACCACCTATTCCCGCTTGATCAGGGATTATAGCCGATCACGGAAGTCCCGTATCTCCAGTAAGGAGGTATTGAACTTCTAGTACCCGGCTAGACTAGGCCTATTAGCTAACCGCAGACTGACCCTAATAAGTTTATGGCCAGTCCACGCTATCAAGTGGAACGTGGGACAACTAACGAAATCAATGTCAGCTCTTCTCACTAACACTCTGTCCAAGTAGGAACCTACTTTGGCATAGGGCGAGCTATCTAGCCACGTCCACATCTCCCGCCCTGGGTTATCTTGACGAAACCTGTCGACCAAACCATGACGAGTCATGAAGCCGACAAGGCTGCTTTCACACCTTCCCAATCAGTTAGCTCCCCGCCCGACCTGATCTATCTTGGGATCAAAGATCGCATTCCAATTAACCATTAAGAGTAGCCACTTCGTATCGTCCATGAACGGCGCCAACCGACGAAAAAAGGAAACCCTCTCCACAGTGATATTGGACGCATAAACCGCAACCAGACGGAACTTGAAACTTTTAACGGCAACATCGACCACAACCAGCCGGCCCCCGTCACCTGCAAAAAGAACGTCAACATCAGCATCAAGGCTGCGTCCAACTAGCAAGGAGACTCCAGCGCTGGTGCGGCTGCCGTATGCTGAGAAAACGTTAAAATCGCTTTCTATCACCTGACAGTCGGCACCGCAAGTGAGGTGATTCTCTTGCACTGCAGCAACTTCTACTCCGAGGGTCTTGAGTTCAGCAATCCCTCAGTCCCCTCACATTCAAACTGGCAAGGTTTAGAGTCATCAGTCCAACTTACCTTGCTCAGTGTCGACTACGGACCGGAAATCCTTCGGGGTGAGGATGCCGACGGCCTCACGCAGGGAACCGGTACAGAGACCCCAGTAGACTCTCTGCCGTCCCGGGAAATTCCGCCGACGTCAAAGGGAAACCGCAGCTTTAGGGACCTATAAAAACAGGGATGAACATAAATCGGGACCCTGCCCGTACATTTATTTAGTAGATCTCTGTGGGAGGGGTGCCCCATTTCTGCCAACACTGTGTCCGTCTGGCTGGCCTCCTCAGTAAATTGCTAAAGCTCTTTAGTTCGGACGCCAGGCGAACGGACAAAGGTGGTCACCATGGCTGCACTCTTGAATAAGTATGGGTTTGTAATGTCTTTCTGATCGATGGTTGTCATGGATGATAGAGGTTTGAGTACTTTTTTAAGTTGGTGATCCAAGTTTGGTGTTTCCATTAAATCTGAACAAAAATAAAATCCATTAACGGCTTGTCAGAATTGGTTTGATGCAGATTTGGTTCTTTCTTTTTGAGATGTTGATGGTGACGGTGACGGTGATCTGGTTTCAGAATGAGACCGGGTCAATTGTTTGGGAGTTGAAATAGGCGATAGAGAAGGTAATGTTCGGTGGAGGGGGGGGTTGGGATGTTTAGTCGGTGTATCTTCTGGTTGTTGAGGGGGAGGAATTATTTGGGCTGGTCGTTGAGTTGGAGGAAGTGTGTTTTTTTCTGGTTCCGGTCGCTTGGGTTGTGGTTTTTTCTGCTGGTCGCTGGGGTGCTGGTTGCTGGGGTTGGAGAGGCTGAGGTTTTTGTTTTTCTGGTTTGGGTGATGTTTTTTAGTTGTTTTTTATCCCCCTCCTTCTCCGTATCCCCGCTGTCTCTCCTCCTTTTTAGATTGGTCGCTGTTTCCATTTCTTCGTGTTTTTTAGGTTCTGTATTTTTTGTTTTTGTTTCTTTTTTCCTTTTTCCTCCTTTTACTAAGGTCCACCCTTCATCTTTGTCGGGTTAGACTTCTGTTTCTGGGTGTGTGTTGTCTTTTGCTTCGGTCATCGTATTCGTTTCAGTTGTATCTTTGGTGGGGGGTGGTCGTTTTGTTTGTGGTGATGGTGGTGGCTTTCTGAGGGCAGGACGGCGAGAAATGTCCTAGCTGTTTGCAATTCCAGGAAAGCGATTTCCTGCCCTCTACGATGACTGTCATTGTTGTGTTTTGGTATGCTATCGTATAAGATAATTCACTGAACCCTCCCCTATCGAAGATCATGGTAAATGAGAAATCACCGTATGGCGTGCCTTGCGCTGACGTTATTTGGGTGTAGTCTTCCACGCCGCCATAAGAACTTAGGTAGGCGGCGATAACGTCCCCATTAAGCTGCATGGACACGTGACATACGGTGACTTTAATTCTCCTTTGACCTCTATATTCAGGTTGAAGCCGGAAGTACTTGGTGGTGATATTGCTTGTGGCCAGCTTCTTGGCTATTTCTTCTGTTGGGAGCAGGACATCCCAGGTAGCAAAACTCCTTCGGTAAAAATACTTACCTGGTATGCCTGCAGTTTTAAGCAATTCTTCGAACGCCTCTTTTTTTAAGGCCAGCCAGTCTCCTGGTCCTTAAATCGGTCACGACGAACGGCAGAGTTTTAGGCTCGACCGCCTCTAACAGTTCGGGGATGGGTAGAATTTCATTTTCTTTGAAATACGCAGAGTATTTCGTGGCTCTGTCGGTCTCGTAGTCTTCTGGCGACTTTTTCTTTTTTGAAGTTGCGACGACCAGGAGACTAGCGTTGCTGGTGGTTTCTGAGCTGGCTGTATGGCCGATGAAGACAAGTTCCGATTCGATAAACATGTCTGGCGTTTGAATCCGGGATGGTTCCCCCATAGTTGCGTTTTAAAAGGGCAACTAGGGGGAATAGTGTTTTTTAAAAAAGCGAATGGACTTCAAGAAATGCAATTAACGGTAAATGAAAAAATGGCGGTCGTTTTGTTATAATAAAGTCAGTAAATGTGAATCGAGGTTTGACCCTCCTCACAAACAAACAACAATAACAATTGTGTGAGGGGGGGTCACAAAGCAATCATCATCATCATCATGTCGTGCGGCTAGCACAGATATTCCTGACACTCTCTCTCTCCTCGTCTCCCAATCATTCATCGCCCCCGGCAGGTCTTCAGGGTTACATCCCGTATCATCACATAGCTGCTGTATGAATGTTCGAGCTGGTCGTTCTGCTTTTGCTTGGCCATATGCGGGGGTCCACAGGAGTACATCACTTATCTCATCCTTGCTTCTCCAGCAGTGTCCGGCATGTCTGGTTCGTCTAGCTCGTATAGTTTTCGTGATAAGTGGTAGGTGACCGTACAGTTGGCGCCTTGTGGGGTGTTGCTGCCAGGACTTGTTCAATATTGCCCGCAACATTCTTGTATAATTGCCATCGAGCTTCTTCTCCAACCGTTTAGTCAGCGTCCAAGTAGTGCATCCATACAGCAGTATCGACACGACCGAAGCCTGGAAGAAACTGCGTTTCATTTTAACGGTCAGGTTTGATTTCCATATGATCGAAAGCCTATCGATAGCTGTCCATGCCTTTGTTAGCCGTGTGTCGATGTCTTTTTCGGTTGATGAGACGCTGTTTCCTAGGTAGGTGAATTTGTCAACCAGTTTCAGGAAGGTTCCGTCTAGTGAGGAGATGTCGCCTTTCTGATTAAAGCACATAAATTCAGTTTTGTTTGCATTGACATGGAAGCCAATGCCTGCAGCGGCTCGTTCAAAACTATGCAGTAGTGTTTCGGCTTGGTCGGGTGTATTGGCCAGTAGCGCTATGTCGTCGGCGTAGTCGGCGTCGGTAATTGTTTTGCGGGGTACCTTCTGCTCCTTTTCTTTGTCAGCATGAAGCCGTCTTCCCTAATGTTATCGATCGATGTCCTAAGTACGTTGTCTAGACAGATGATAAAGAGGTATGGGGCAAGCGTATCCCCCTGTAGTACTCCTGCTACAATGACGAAGTAATCAGTGTCTCCATCCGGTGAACTTTGGTGTTTCTGTAGAGAATCATTATTGCCGCTACGGTTTCTTCTGGTAGGCCGTATGCCAGTAGTATTTGTTCCATCTTCCCTCTGTGAGTGGAATCGAAGGCCTTGGTAAAATCGACAAATAGTAATGTTGCCTGTAAGTTCTTTGCCCTCACGCCTTCTAGGATTCTACGGATGGTCAATATTTGTGAGGTCAACAATTTTTAACAATAACTTCAATAATAACTTACTTTTCAGTAGTAGGATAAACAAGCACAATCCAAAATGAGGGAGGGGCTTATTTCCAGACTGATCTCCGCTACTGCCATATATGGCAGATGGAACAGTTCATTATGCTGAAAAGGTAGGTGATACCCAACAGATAGGACAAATTATAACCACGTAACAGTGTATAAACAAATAATTATTGAATATGAATAGTTACATTAAATATTTCAATTGAATTAGATAGAAATACTTGGAACCATACATCTGTGTGCAACATTCTTGTATTAAATAGGAATACATAAAACCACACATTTTTGTGCGAAGGCATTATTATCAAATGTTAGGAGTTTCTTTAAACAATGTGAATGTATAAGATAAACATACTTGAAAATATTAAATGAGAGCAAATTATTTGTATTTGATAGAAATAATTGATAACATTAAACCATTTACTTTTGATTACAATAAATGTTTACAAACTGAATTTCGACATTAATAATTCATAAGGAGTTGATATGCCTTTAAATAAATAAGAAGACATGATATCTTTTGAAGACATGATATCTTTTGACAAACTTTAATTTAGTGCCATAGATTTCCAAATGTCGTAAGTTCGTTAGAAATGAAGATCTTTCTTTCTGGACATAAATACCGCGTTTGCTTATAGAGGAGTTTTCGGTGGAAATAGAAAATGGCGCAAATATTTGCAAGCTGTTTGAATAAACAGCTCATACATTCATGGCAAATATTTGATTTGAAATATATACAAAAATGAAGTCAACATAAAAAGGATTGCATATTGCATAATCTCCAACATACAGCAGTCTGTATGCGAATAAATATAATTAAAAGTTTGTACAAATAAAAACAGAGTGTGACATGCACAAGTAGCTGTGTACAAACAGCCACCAAATACCAGAACAGCGAAGTTGATGTGGATCTATTGAACAGTTTGCCATATAACCTACGACAGGTGTGCATGTCTCCATAGTCAATAAATCAAAGGTAAGTATGTACATGTAATTGTAATATTTTTTGAACATTTAATTAAGTTTAAAGTTTTAGAAATGATATTTGTTGCTTGTTACTTAATAGATTGGTGAGATCCACTATTGACATGCAGTGCAGTATTAAAATTAAATCGGGAACTTTTAAACTCGTGGGAAAACACTGGTATGATGGACAGTTTTGTACCAAGTTCAAAAGTTATATATATATATATATAAGCTACAGAAAACACACATACATACACACATACAAATATATATATATATATATATATATATATATATATATATATGTGTGTGTGTGTGTGAGTGTTTGTGTGTGTGTGTGTGTGTGTGTCATCCGTATTTTTTTGTCAATGAATGTTTAGTTAAAAAGAACACAATGAAAAATGTATGAGTTTCAAAGAAAACTAAATTCTTTCGTTTTTATGACCGGAAATATAAATTCAGATCGAATGAATCTAGAAAGATTCCGAAGTTTTCAGTTGTTTTGGCAGCCATTTTAAAGAAAGGCTCATTTTAATTTTTAGTATTTAAATATTGGTGTACTGTTTTTAAAATCTATTTTGAAGTATTTCAATGAAGTTGGCGTTGGTCGTTGTAGCGTTATTCGAAGTCGCATAACAGCCAATCTCGAACGAAGTTATGGTTGTGACTATAATAATGTGATGAGAATGAGTAGAATTCTAATTGTTTGATACATTTAGAACGTAGGTGCTTAAAAATAATACAAATATATATATATATATATATATATATATATATATATATATATATATATACAAGGTGCATGCGATAAGTTTCCAGACTTTTTTTCATATAGGCACTTTTACTGATAGTACATACATGAAACTCTAGTTTCCGTCTGGCCAATAAACTCTGGTATATTGACCTCCTTCCTCCTCCCACACCTCTCATCATCCCTCACAGACTCCCTGTCATCCTTGAATCTCTTATGTCACTCAAAAACTGATGCTCGACTCATGCAAGATGGTTGAAACGCAGTCTGAAGCATTCAATAGGTTTTTGTGGCATTTTTTCCAAGTTTAAAACCCAATTTTATTGCATATCTAAAGTGTCAGATCGCATTTTTGAAATTCATCAGCTGTGACAATCAGGCTTTAGTAGGGTGTATTCCAATTGCTGCTGTAGCTGTTGATTTGAACCTGAAATCATAAAAATTAGTCAGTCATCTCATAAGATGTATAGCAATAACATACAGAATGTTCAAGTGTCTATGACAATTTTAAATGCGTGCACGTAAAAAGTCTGGAAACTTATCGTATGCACCTCGTATATATATATATATATATATATGTATGTGTGTGTGTGTGTGTGTGTGTGCGTGTGTGTGTGTGTGTGTGTGTATATTTGAGTGTTTATGCATGTGTATGTGCATATATATATATATATATATATAATTCCTGTTTTTATTTCTCATAATCAGAACCAAAGTATTAATATACGAGCTCAAGCAGACATATTTAATCCGTAAAAAAGAAATAGTAGTAAATTATAGAGAAAATTCCACACTCCTCAACACTTTGGAGGTTCAAAACCAGAGGAAAGTTAGTTTCTTACCTAGAACAGCTAGTGTGTGTGTGTATGTATGTGTGTGTGTGTGTGTGTGTGAGATAGAGATCTAACCCCTCGGTAGGGTATACAGTCAGCTTATTTTAGGCGCCACCGACTTGACGGTATATGCATAACAGGAACTTATCACGTGATTATCTACCCTCCGCTGAACGTTGTCTGCTCACTTATACTTACTTCACGTTAAACCAAATGTGACACATCATATTGACCGAAAATTGGAGCTTCATTTTTTACATAGATAAACCTATAAATCTCGTCTGTTTATGGAAGAATTTCCTTTACTTAAATTCTTTTTATTCGAATTGTGTTTTTAACGATCACTAATTCGAGCGAATTGGAAAAGATAAATCTTGTGGAAACTTCCAGAAAAAAACTTTATGAAAAAGAACATCTTCACTTACTGCTAATTCATTTCACTCCACCCAAATTGAACTATTTTAAGTGTCTTGTTTATTTTGGCTTTGACCTGAATAACGTTTTTTTCTTTTGTTTCGTTTCCCTTTTCTTATATTAGTCCGAAAAGAAATTTGTTATTTATTCAAAGCGTGTAGTTTATTCCACGGTTTGATGTATTTCTTTGGCAGGTAATTTAGAAACCTTCTCAGCCATTAGCACTTTCTCCAGTTATCGTTCAATAGTGACGTTATTTTATCAATAACATGTCTATTACGTCTTATTTTTAGAATCGTTCTAAAGTCTCGATTGTGACGAGATTTAATTTCCTTTGAGGTCTCCCCATACTTCTTATTATATTTACATATTCCGAGGAAACTAAAATACTCAATTCCTCTATTTTTCTTTATTAGTTTAACTGTCTCTTTTTTTCTTTTTAAAAAAAATCTTTTTCCTTTTATATTGTTTAGTACTTTCAAACTATTATTTTGTCATTTCTGGAGGACAATTTCTTCTTATACATCGTGAAAACAGTAGTTTTTACCTGAACACAGACTATCTATCTATCTATCTATCTATCTATCTATCTTATTCTGTTCATTATCAAACTTAGTATCTATCTACATTTTTAATGTTCCATTACATTGCTGTCAATTTTTATCTCACTCTCTTATTTATAATACTTCGCACACTATCATAGAGCGTCAAGTATTTCTTTCTAATGCAAATAAAATTGCGTAAAGTTTTATTGTTTCACCAGTCTTTCTTTAATGCTAATAATTTATTCGCAATTATGTGGTTTCATGCAACAGTTCTTGTTATATAATATTTATTTGCCTCAAATTTTATCCTTTCATGCATTCCTTTTAGACACGAATTTTCTAACATATTTTCCCCATAGATAGGAACTTTAAAGATACAACCTGTCCGAGCCAGAGTTGTCCTAGGAATAGTGGTAATGAATATGTACCCAAGACGTCCCCGAAATCCAGAACTACAGTTTCACCACTGTAAGCAATTTAGGGACATATCAGGGCACTTTATCCTTCTACAGACGAGACAGTCAACGTATTCTAAGCTCTGCTAACAGGGTGAACACACACACACGTACATACACACGCATATATATGTATATTGTTACGTGATATGCCACTGAGAGGAAAGAAGTAAGATTTATTTTTCCTAACTGCGCTGCCACAGACCGCTGAGGCAGTTGGAAATAGAGGTCAAGCTATCTGCACTCCATAACCCCAAGTTCGTTGGACAAAGAAGGGGATACAGAGGTCATTATAGTAGCCCGAATGAATAGCATGACAGGGGGAGGTGGAGGAGGAAGAAAGAAGCCAAGTGAACGGCCGAAGCCTTAGCGCCGGAAGTAGTACCCTTTTCGTCAGAGGTCAAGCTATCTGCACTCCATAACCCCAAGTTCGTTGGACAGAGAAGGGGATATAGAGGTCATTATAGTAGCCCGAATGAATAGCATGACAGGGGAAGGTGGAGGAGGAAGAAAGAAGCCAAATGATTGGCCGAAGCCTTAGCGCCGGAAGTAGTACCCTTTTCGTCAGAGGAAATTGGGATAAAGAATTTAGTTTTTAGGACGGAGGTCACCATGAAAGGACGTGCTGATCTGAAGCCAAAAACTCCGGGCTAGCTCGCCCGTGAAAAGAAGTTAGTTCTGGGACAGCAGTCGGCGTGATAAGATGTGCTGAAGCTGTCGCAGAACTCCGGGAAAGAGCAGAGCAGAATTCTCGGACAATAATTTAACATGTGCCTTCCTGCCAAATTCTAATTATATGCCCTCTCTCTCACTTTAAAGAAAGAAGTATATAAAGAATTATATGCATTAAGAAAAGAAGAGAAATAGAATGAAAAGATTCATTTCGTAAACTGTAAACGAATTAGCTACCTTTTCAAGGTTCAAGAGTAAAGAAAGAAAAGTACAAAGAAAATAAAAGGAAAGAAAGAAGAAAGAAAAGAAAAAAAGAAGAAAGAAAGACATTTATGTTTGCGACTGTGTGCTGGGCTAATATAGCCGGCTAGCACCATAAATATTTGTTTGGACCCCCGACTATTAAAATTTTGGTTATATTTTAAATGTCCCCTCGTTGAAATTTATTTGTTATATTATTTACCCAGCGAGTTGCCTTCTTTTGCATGTATTTTTTTTTCAGCTTCATTCGCCTCAATTTATTCTCGCTAAATGTCTTAGTCGCCACAAAAATATTACATGGAAAATTGGAATTGCCAATTGTGTGTGTGTGTGTGTGTTGATTAAATTTGTGTATTACTGTTTGTGGCCGTATTGGATGTTGTTATTGTGTGTGTGTGTGTGTGTGTGTGTGTGTGTGTGTGTGTGTGTGTGTGTGTGTGTGTGTGAGGATACATGCGTCTCACGGCAGAATTTAGGTCATCTCCTGGATATATCTGTGGTGAAGTGTAGAGAAGTCCGCGGTAAACAAGGATTTGATAGTATAATATTTTTGTGTATGCAATCGTGTGAGAGTGTGTGTGCAGGGATGATTTTAACTAAGGAACGAATTATCCTCATCATTGCATTAAGAAGTAAATAAACTTTTGATCTATAAGCATAATAGGTGAAATTGTATGGTGGGTCTGAAAGGTAAGAATGAGTGAAGTGGTGATATATTATGGAGTATTATCCAATATAAGTATTTTATGTTATTTTGTGTTAGATTCCAATAATAATTTGTATAAGCTGTCTCTGTTATGTTAATGCTTATCGCTAGCGGGAAAGAATTCATGCTTCTTCATGCTTTGTACAAAGTGAAACGCTGGATCATCCATAATTTGAACTTGGCTTGCGGAGTCCATTTTCTGTAAAGATGTCAATTATACGCAGTCACCTCAGTCACACGACTAGGATTTATTGAGGAAATAAGTTAACATTTTATTACATTTAATTATATATATATATATATATATATATATATATATATATATATATATATATATTGACGTAGAAAATGAAGTACGATCTACGTTATGAAATAGTTACTATAGAAATTTTTTAAAATTTTATTTTGTATATAAACTTGTATCATTACAGTTTTTATGTTTTTCCAGTAAAATAGTTATTTAACCTTTTAGACACTTGGGTACCTTGTCGTGGAGTAACACTTAGCAACCTAGTCTCTCAGACCAGTTTCAACTGAGTAATGAGTTCAGTCCCTCACGAGGTGTCACATGCATGCATTCTCTTGCCAAATCTAAGCTACTCTTAGTTTATTTAGAATACCTCGGGTTGTGTCTAGGTTACTGAGCACACTTTGTAAATTCAATTATCACTGCTTTGTAAATTCTATATTACTGACCTTGTGACAAACTAAGATAAACTTAAATCTGACAGGACTATTTAGGTGCCTTCTGTAGTGGAAGGAGGAGCAGACTAAGTAGGTGATTCATTGTTAAGCATTGGGTGCTTCCATAGTTCTGGATCTTTGCTAAACTTTGCTAAACTCAGTAAATAGTGATTTAAGCCCTTTTTATAACCATTTTTATGCAGTGGGTGCTGGTATTTGAATTCTAAAAGCCGTAGCGTGTGAAACTATATTAGAAATCGTTGTGTTGTATCTTGAGTACTTATAAATCGGATATTATTTTGCCATTGTCCTAATGTTTTACTCACAAGAAAATTATTCAAAGAAGTTTCTCGTTATTGTGACCGTAAATTCGATTACTTTTACTATATTTTTCAAACTGGACTTTGTGTATCTATCCAATCTAAGTAGGAAGAAAAATATATAGATGAAAGAATTATAGACATGGAAATAGGGAGTCGTTGCCGATCTATCTTCAAGATTGTTTTACGGGATACTAAACGGCTAAGCATTACAGACGCTTTGAAAAAAAACTCAATAAAGAAGGCACAGAATGTACAGATGCTATTTGGAATTTCTGGCTTTAATCTTCACTTCATAACATTTAAATCGTCGTAATATTTTTATGCTGACTTGTTTTATCAAGGCACATGTGGTGCAATGTTTATCATTGAAGAACATGGACCAATTTCAATTTCCGCCCTAAGGCTGTTTGCCTTCCTTTAGAGTTTTTCTTCTCCATGGTTGGTTGACTTTCCAAAGGTAGAGAGCCCAGTCCTCTCTACTATTTTTTCCGTAAGTAAGTAAAGTTGGTGACCTTATTCGAGGGTGACCCGAAGGCTCCTTTTTCAATAGCTACTACACTGATGTGTAGAGGAGAGCGCTACTCCATCCCCTGGATTGCTCCACTTTATCCTTGATTCTTACCTTAGTGTTAAGGAAGGAGGCATCAAGTACCATTTTTTGAGTTTTTGGTATGACTCGGCCGGAAATTGAACTACGGTCTCCCAGACCACTGGCAAACACTGTACTTATAATGCCATTAGCCCGTAACTGGAGGAAAGAGAAGAGATAAGAATTACAATGCGTTAGGAAATGGAATTAGTAAGTTGAGCTCGGAACCTAGACGAAATTGTTAGGATTTTACTTCGTTCTAATGCCATTGGGAAAGTTATTTTTCTATCTCTTTACCAACAACTTATGAAATGTGAATATTGAATGTATTGTTAAACATACAATGTATAAAAAATGTAAGTCGTCTGTGATGACATTAACAACTAATACCAAAAATATTTTTACTAGTGAGTCATAAAATTTTCTAACGTAGTGCGTTTTATATTTCCACTCATAGTTAATTTTGAATTGTATTTACTTATTTATCAATTTTTATTGTGATACCGGAGCCATCCAATACGATACCTATTTGCTTGATTGATTTCAGTTTATTGGAAGAATGATTCTGGAATACCCAAAAGGGAGCTCAAAAGAGCTCAAGGCTGATCATTTTTTACCTCCACGTCGTTGCTTTGTTTTACTTTTCAGCAAATTTGAAAAATTTGATTCACAAACATATATCATTACAAACGGAAGTAATGTTTGGATAGTTCTTTCAACGTTTCGATTGGAGTCTTATATCAAAGCCTAAATTTGTGACTGAATATATCACTATCTCATGAATTAGTATTCAGCAGCAGAAATTAAATATTTCTGTTATCTGTAAGTTTTTCAACAGATAATGTAAGAGATTGTTCGTTCTACATCCAATTAATCTTCAATGAATTTAAGAAAATATTGGCTGAATTCATCTTTTCCGTGCTGTCAATTGCTCTGAGGCAGATTATGAATTAGCTAACTTAAAAGTTAAGAAGATTGTTATGCTCCATCTCATAGTCTTCTACTTCCTCGATCCAATTTCCCTTGGAATTTGAAATTACCAAACACATACTCTTTACAGACTACACCTTGATTCCGGGGCTCAGCAGTTATTGACTGTATCCCCTGAAACGTAGTATGTAGCCTCCTTCTCCTAAAAATGTGGTGTCCGGGGTGAGACACTAAACTGTATCAGGTAGTGAAAAATTCAGTTCGAGAGATCTAGGGTGTATGAAGTACTCCTTCATTAGTTTTACTACCGGGTCCACTCTGACCTGGAGCGGTACTACCTGTTAGGATCAAATCTATTGGATAAATAGATCTATTTGAATATTATTTGTGTTTGACAGAAATATCTGAAATCATATAATTGTGAGCAAGCACATGATTATTATTATTAAGTAGAAACAGATTATTGTAAACATAAAATTGCATGTAAATTATAATTAAATGTAAGCAGTTTCTTGAAACCATATAATTGTGTCTAAATTAACATTTGAAACCATAAAACGCGCATCAAAAATTGTTACTTAAATTACTCCTTCTTTGACAACTTCTAAACTATACATTTTTACCAATGAGAGTTCTTATCGTATTTAGTAAACCGTTAGAAAAAATCTAGACTTTTCTATTCATAATAAACAAAGCTCACATTGTTCAGTATTTAGATACGTGTCTTTTATCATTATTGTTATTATCATAGATTTTGCTCATGGATGGTTCATATTTTGGAAGATACAATTTTCGTCAAAAGGAATGAGATGAACCCGATCAATACAGATAGTTTCCTGTTACGAGGCTTATTCTTATTAAGATACTAAAACTTGCATCCACTACCCTTGGGATATGCATGAATTGCTCCCTTCACTGCACTTCAGATGTTTATAAATAGTTGACCTCTTTACTCTTAGTTCGGCAATCTGTTTAGGTGAACGTAAAATTTGAATTAAGACCAACTATGTTTAAGTTAAAAAATGACCTTTTGTCGTTTACTTTTTTGACGAGGAGGTTGGCTGCTTGATTGATTGACTCATTGATTTTGATGCAATGTAAACCAATGAAGAATTATTTTTTGTCTGTTATATTTACATTTTGGCGTAGTTGTTTCTCAACAGCTTTTTTTTGCAGGTAGTCATATGATATCAAGTGTTTCTACCAAATACAAATAATTTACTCAGACATGTATGAATTCAAGTATTCCAATCTATTTCTAATAATGTATTCACGATATATAATTTCAAATAATCATTTCTTTTCAATGGTAACTATTTGTTTGCACACTTTGATATAATATTAATATTTACTAAACAATTATTGCTTTAACTAACTATTTTAAATATAAACGATTTACAGTTATATATATTCAAGTTCTCCTATCAAATGCCTATAATTTTCAAACATGTTGGCTAATAGATGTGACCCCCATAGGTTCTACTACTCCGATTCAAAGTTGTCTTTAGTGTAATGGGCACTCTACGCTCCCAAGATCTTCTGAATTAGATCCTCGCCATCAGATGCAGTTTCGTTTCATAACAAGAAAACCTCTTTTTATGTCTATTCAATGTATACAGTAATCGTATTCTTAGCCTCGTCGATAGAATGATGGTTGAATATATCAGAATTTAATTTTTTGCTTCTTAAACTGCATCAATTAACATGGCACTGCTTTTAGACACGTTTATTTTATGACACAATGATGTGATTGTGTCATTGCTTTATTCTGACAATTGATTCCCTCCGTTATTATTTCAGACAGCTTTCCAGTTTCGATTCTCAGTTATCTTTCCTAGACGATTCTCGGTAGAATCCACTATTTTCTCTCACACATAATCTACATGCAACAGAGATCTGGTGTGAGATGATCGGTCTGGTTATTTTCCTTTTGTTAAGTGGATCTAATGTCGTCATTTCGTAGTGATCTCGTCTCGGGGGAAATTATCCTTCCGCATTATGTAACACCTAATATTTGCAGCAAGATCAAATTTTTATACTGTGTTGATCTCACACCACTTTCTACGACGGTATTAATTCCGAGTGGATGAATCAGCTTTAAAACGATCCAGTAAGCGCACAGCGCCATTAACTGAATATTAACAATCGTCACGGTAAGTGCTTTGTCGATAGTAACTTATGGAGTAGTGAACTGTAATCCAATAGAAGGACAATCAGAATGAGTTGTCAAGACCATCATCATCATCATCATCATCATCAACAGCAGCAGCAGCAATTATACCTATTTAATAAAAGTAATTTAAAACCCCTATCAATTTAAGTAATAATTATTCGTGCAATAAATGTAATTATAATATGAAATTACGAGGCGCCTTTAATAAGTTTCCAGCCTTTTTTTGTAAAGGCATTTAGAATTGACGTAGACACTTGAAAATTTGGTATGTTATTGTTATACATCTTATGAGATGACTGACCAGTTTTTATGATTTCAGGTTCTAATAAACAGCTACAGCAGCAATTGGAATACACCCTACTAAAGCCTGATTGTAACAGCTGGTGAATCTTAAAAATGCAATCAGGACGCGAGGACACTTTAGATGAACAATATGCAATAAAATTGGGTTTTAAACTTAGAAAAAATGCCACAGAAACATATGGAATGCTTCAGACTGCTTTTCGACCATCTTGCATGAATCGATCATCAGTTCTTGAGTGACATAAGAGATTCAAGGAAGGCAGGGAGTCTGTGAGGGATGATGAGAGGTGTGGGAGGAGTAAGGATGTCAGAACACCACCGTTGATTGGCCAAATAAAGAATTTCATGGATATGGACCGTTACGTGTCTATAGGGGCAATAAGTACACAGCTTGATGTCAGTGTGGGAACTGTACACGATTATTCACGAGGAACTAAAGATGCGGAAGATTTGCGTGAAGTATGTCACAAGGGTGCTCAGAGAAGATCAGAAAGGAAGACAGCAGGGAGATGGTCAAGCTGATGAATTCAGATCCCACAGTTCTTGATGCTCTGGTGACCTGCAATGAAAGCTGGATCTACTGCTATGACCCAGAGACCAAGAGACAGAGCTCCCAGTGGAGGTATGCTGGCCCTCCCAGACCCAAGTAGGCCAGATAGAACAAATCCACCCACAAACTTTTGATGATCCTCTTATTGACAGCACTGGCGTGATCTACATTCATGGGTCCCCGCTGGACCGACAGTCAACAAGAAATAGTATGTTGAGGTTTTAAGGGAGTTCAGCAAGTGTTTCTGTCAGAGGAGGCCAGCACTCTTCAAATCGGGTCAGTGGCATTTCCACAAGGACAATGCACCAGTCCACAACTCCATCCTTGTCACAGACTATATGACCAAGATGGGCATCAAGACAGTTCCTCAGCCTCTCTATAGTCCAGATATTGCTCCCTGTGATATTGCTTATTCACAAAACTCAGTGGCTGTTGTTATGAGACAATTGACGAGATGTGACGAAGGTCATTTACACGCTTACACAAGGGGACTTCCATGGGGCCTTCCAAACGTTGTTAGAACAGTACAAAAAGTGCATTGCAGCCGGAGGAGATTATTCCGAAGGGGATTAGAGTGTGTGTACTATTAATAGAAGTGTCCATACGAAAAGAGTCTGGAAACTTTTTGAAGGCACCTCGTAATTTATACATTCAATAATATTTAGGTACATTTTGACTCTTACTCATACGTAAACACCAATCTCCTGGCGTTCATAGGTTTATGAAACCATTCCAAAATAAGTGCCCACTGATGATGCCGTATCATCGCAATCAGTCCTGCTTTGCACATTTATAAAATTTATTTAGCAAATTTTATGTATCATCCAGATAGACACAGACTATATTGATGGAGGCACCGACAATATATTTTTGGTTTATTCCTTAGGTTTCTTAGATGATGAAGATATTTATGCCAACATATCAAGTTTAAGAGATAATCTTTCTGAGTCTGTTTATGACAGACACAAACAATATCGGCTATACCAGTTGTTCATGTATTTGCATTATATATAGTTTTCCAATAAAAGTTTTCCTTCACTAGAATAAAAGTAAAAGACTATGCATAGTCGTTTTTTTTTGTTTTTGTGTAACCAGAAGCTTCACTAACTATGAAAATATCCCCAAGTAATTCGTGTTCCAAGGACAATTAACCTACTTCACTTAATATAAGGTTGTAAACTTTTGGTATAAATGTATATAGGAATTGGCCTATAAAACACACTTTGTTACATTTATTCTTAAATTTGTCCAACGCTATTGATTATTATAAATTACTTAATTACCATATAATAAATAAAGATATAATAGGAGTATTTGAAATCCTATGACCATGTGAAAAGAAATTATGGCGGACAAATAAAAGTGCCATAAAAATCCAATGAAACGTAATTTTAGCTTTGAATTACCCATAAAAAGTTGATACACAATGAAAAAATAAATTGAGCTTAAGTCAGCTACGTATTATTTCTTTATTGCTCTGTCTTAATAAATAAGGCAACTAAGAAAAATTCCTCGTTTAAGAAATTTAGACAGATAATTTTTACTGAAAAATAAATGTATCAAATAAAAGATATATATATATATATATATATATATATATATATATATATATATATATATATATATATATATATATATTCAGTAAAAACTTTCTGTCACATCACTACCTTGATGTAGCAACTAACGAAACTTCAGGTTACTTGTATTTAAGTTATCGAAACATTTAGATTTTGAGTTTGAAATGTTAATGAAAAGGTTTTTTAGGGCAAATGCCTGATTGCTACTGGTGCATTTGTCACGTTTTTTTGCCATTTCAGTACTACATAAAACCGAGCACTCAACGCATGATAGAAGAAATCTCTCAATGGTATTAATTAGGATTAGGGTTAATACAAAATGAAGATAAACAGTTTAAATCGAGATTCGATCTCATGTAGTCAATTGAATTTTCTATACCGACATCAATAACACTACCTTCCCAGTTTGTTAATACGCAGGTGAATGTATATGAGTTCACGTGGCTTTCCACACGAGTGTTAGGGCGTGCTTAACAATATCAAATATTTATGTGATGAAATCATTGACAGAAAATTGAGTGGACGGTCAGTTGATTGTCGGGACGTAGCGTTGGCATATTCATTTGAATTTAGTTGACGAGCTGCAGGCAAAACATAAGAGAGATGTCCACTTGTGTTTAAAATGACATTCTCCTTTGAAAAAGAGAAAATATAGTTCACCTTAAAGTGATAGAATAACAAAGATACGGAAACTGACTTAACGTTGATAAATTTGCATGAAAAACCACATTTATATTGAGGGAAAAAGGTTAAAACAAGAAAACTCATTGAGGTGAATGTAGATAGACTGAAATATGGAAAGATAGCGTAATGAATAATATACTGAGAGAGAGAGAGAGAGAGAGAGATTAATAATATATGAGATTGATAATACATTGCTACTGGTATATAAATAAATATATCGATACATACATACATACATACATACATACATACATACATACATACATATCAGGTGATATTTCAGTCGGTTAAGATAGATTAAAATATCAGAGATGAAAGTGAGTGATAAAGAATGTACTGCTATAGGTACTTATATATATATATATATATATATATATATATATATATATATATATATATATATATATATATATATATGTATCATGTCACGCCATCAGCACGGATATTTCTGACCCTCTCTCGCCACCCCTCCCTACCGTCCATTGCCCCTGACAGGTCTTCCGGGATACATACAGTTTCAGTGAGCTACTGTTTAGTGTGGAGTGCGTGTGTGTGTATGTTGATACATACATGAATACGCACATACATGAATATAAGTAGTCTGTGATAGGACGAAAGGCATATATATATATATATATATATATATATAGAGAGAGAGAGAGAGAGGGGAAAACTTCAAATCAGTCAACTCGCGCGTGAGCTTAAGTAAAAAGAATTATAAAATTCACCACAAATTGAATTGTTGAAGCAAAAATGTAATATATTCACTAGACAGGACACACCTCCGAAAATAATTGGTTGGATGGTTAGAATGGATATTTTACTTTAGACTAAATTATTTCTGACACCGAATGAAATCTAGGGATTACAGTAAATTAATACCTTCTGGGCAATAGTTCTGATCAAACGGTCAAGATTTTAACAGATGAATAAAGTTCATTCTTATTGATAGAATTAAAAAAGATAAAACATAAAACAGATTATGGAAAAAACCATAGAGACAACTGGATAAACCACTTGAAAACCCATAAGCTTTTTGGATTTTAAATGAATCTTAATTATTCTGCTTTGAAATAAAGTTTGGCAGACATAAACGCCTCTATAAACGAATAACCCAGCCAATCAATCATTTGACCCATTCCTTCACAAACTTGACAAAAAATTCAGGTACCTTCCCCAAAGATCTTTAAAAGACTAAATGCATACACTTTACAAGGTTAGGTTGGGTTTATTGATTTACAGGCATATCAAAACTTAATTGTTATTCAATGCCAAACCTTGTTTATAGGTGTATTATATGTGATCTATTAGAGAATAGTTTCAGGTGATTTCTTTAAACTTAACAGAGCTCATTTGTATTTCTACAGTTAAATATTTTCAAGTATAGCTATTTATTGTTTCCACAAAATCAAATGTTTTCAGCTATTGTTATTTAACAGTAAGAATTTTATTCAACCCTATTGATCCGTTTGCACTCAGTTAAATGGTTTCAAGTATAAAAAATGATTAAATATTTTTATTTGACCCATACATGAACACTAACAGGTACTTCCTCTTCAGACCAGTGTTAACCTTTGAATAATTTCAGTGAAGAGATATTCCACATTCCCCTAAGCACACCATCAGATACTTTAGTATCATATCAAGGACGATCATTTGGCGAAAACGTACCCCTCAGTAGAGATGCAGTCGGTCCTATTCCACAGTGCCAGCAGACTGAGCTGGAATAAACAAGGATACAAGAAAATTATGTTTAACAATAAATTTTTCATTGCTTCAGTTTTGGAATATCAACACTTAAAGTCCCTTTGTTCCCTCAAACGTATATTTGTGTGAGGACATGTGCGTTAGTATATGCAAATAAAAGGTAAAGATACTTACCTGTGAATTGATTTACCATGACCAGAAAATCTGGCGAACACTTATTCGTGACCAAAAAAGGTCATGGTAATTCAATTCACAATATAATTCTTCTACTAAAAATATACATATTTACATGTTATGTAAATAAAAATAGATACTGTGGTATAATTTATCTATCTATTTATCTATCTATTTTTAAAGGACTCTAATAAGATATGTACGCTAATAGCTTTTGAGATGTTGATTGATCAACATTTTGTATAAATAACATATCCCAATCATAAAAGGCCACAACAAAATAATAAAACTCTCCACAACAACACTCTTCCAACAAACAATCCAATTGTTGGGATAAAGAAACATTCCCCCTATAAGGAAACTGACAACAAAAAACGTAGTGTCCAGAGCCACCGCCAAAACCAGCGACTCAGTCAAAAATACATAGGTGGAACGAAGGGCACCATAAAACAAGGAATATATAATCACTATCTTTCCTTCTCTGACAGAAACTATTCTACAAACACTTCTTTATTATCACATATCCGGCACCTCACTGATATAAACATCTCACCTACCATCAACTGGGAAAAACTGAAAATTCACCAAATAGAATCAACCAAGAGCAACACATCGAAAAATGCCTTTTTTGCCTCCATGAGAAATTAGCAATCATAACCTACCCATCACAAAACACCCTACTAAACAAAAAATCAGAAATTCTATCCAAATGCCGCTATGAGAATAAACATCTACTCTCACATTTCGACTCATACACATAACCCACCCACGATATCTATACCACTTCCATTACTAAAAGTCCTCCACATCCTTTCACGAATAACCCCACAATACACCAAATATACCGTATTTCCTCCATTAAACAACACACCCAATGCACTGTAAGTACCATTTTCCTCTATTAAACTTTTATCTATCTCCAGATACCGTTACCACTTGTTGATATAATTTTAGCTATGTTTTCATGAATGTTAGAAATATGACTTCACACAGTATATGCACCATATCCCTTACGCACATGCCATCATAGATTACAGTAAAGTATACGTAATATATCCTTTACACAGCATAGACAGATAATACAAATTTATAGTAACCTAACACAGAACATATCACATCATAATACTAGTATTACATAATACACCATTACAATATAACTTGTCTCTACACCATGATATTCCGTCTTCACCAATTATCCTTACATTCCAGACCCAGCGTACATTTTCGTCTACCATACTTACATGTCAAATCAAAAATGGATTTTCTTAATAATCCAATGATGATGATAATTTGCCCTTAAGTTAAAATCATCACGACCCACACAATGACAAAGCTAATGCAAACAATTACTGCAACGCGTTGATATATTCACCATATTCCTTACGTACATACAACCATAGATTACATTAGCATATACGTAATATAACATTACAACAACACTGACAGCTAATATTAATGATTATTGCAAACCAACACAAGACATATTCCAACATAAAATAATAATATTAAATAATACTTCATGATACATTTTCACCTCACTCATTTTTACGTTTTAGATCTACCATACATTTTCGCCAATTAAATTTTTTTTCTTCGTAATGAAGTAATGATGATGATTCGTTCCTTAGTTTAAATCGTCACTACACACACACACACACACACACACACACACGAAAAATCTCCAATAAAAATCTAACACACAAATTCAAACATGTACATATACACACATGGACATATAAATAAATTTCAATGTAAACATTCGCCTGACTGTATTTTTCGATTTCTCAAAAATCTTTCTTTTTCAACCTGATGATTGTCGTAATAAGACGGCATGAAACCTTTGTTCGCTCATAAAAAGCCATGCTATTTAATATACATAAAAACTAAGAAATATATATTATCATTATTGTTATATACTCTTTTAGAGTTTTTCACATCAGCGTTATCTGATGGTTTTACATTGGAGTTTGAGTGACAGCAAGTCTCCTCAAGTCTCCAGGACTCGTCTCAGTATTCTGGCCGTCCTCAGCAATGCTGTCGTTTGGATAGTCTCTACCCGTCCGCCAATTTTCCAGTCTTCCAGGCCTTTTAATAATCCTTTAGTTATTGTGCCTAACGCACCAATCACAATTGGCACAATCGTTACTTTCATGTTCCACAGCTTTTTCAATTCTCTAACAAGGTCGAGGTACTTATCTTTCTTTTCACTTTCCTTCAGAATTATTCTGTGGCCCGCCGTATTATTATTATTATTATTATTATTATTATTATTATTATTATTCACTCATTAGAGCTTTTCACATCAGCGTTAGCCGATGGTTTTTCACTGAAGTCTGAGTGACAGCAAGTCTCCTCAAGTCACCAGGACTCTTCTTAGTATTCTGGCCGTTCTCAATAATGCAGTAGTTTGGATGGTCTCCACTCGTCCACCAACTTCCAAGTCCTCTAGTAATCCTTTAGTTAATATTCCAAATGCACCAATTACAATTTGTATAATTTGTATAATTGTCACCTGCATGTTCCACAGTTTGTTCAATTCCCTAGCGAGTTCAAGGTACTTATCCTTCTTTTCACATTATTTCAGTTTTATTCTATGTTTAGCCGGGACAGTAAAGTCGACTATTTTGCAAGTTCTCTTTTCTTTTTTGTTGATTATTATTAAGTCTGGTCTTCTGGCCGGGATTAGGTGATCCGTTTGTATGTTAAAGTCCCATAGGAGTTTATGCATGGCATTTTCTAGGACAGATGCTGGGTTGTGCATATACAATTTGTTAGTATGGTCGAATTTAAATTTCTTACACATTTCCCAGTGAATCACCTTACCGACCCAGTCGTGTTTCGCCTTATACTCCCGCTGTGCTAATCTTTATCAATGTCTGTCCCGCTGTGCTAATCTCTATCAATGTCTGTCTGTCTCTCTTTGTCTCTCTCTCTTTGTCTATCTCTGTCTCAACATATATATACACAGTCTCTCGTAAAAGTACAGAGATTGGATGAACTGCGTGAACTATTGGAGAAAAAAGGGATAAGCGTAATGGTTTATCATCTAGTACAATATCTTAAGAGAATATATCTTTTCTTTCAGCCACCATGGCATTTTTCACATACTTTTGTTTACACCTCTTATTTTATGGGTCGTTTAGCTATGACAACTGAAGAACGAACGATGAAAAATGCTTTATTTTTGGTTTGGTTTGGTTTGGTGGATTTTATGGCATATCAACTTTTGTAGGTTATTTAACGCCAAATCCATTTTATGTGAATAATCTGTTCTATTTAAAACAATTCAGTTTAGCATAAGTACATAGTTTAAGTGTCAAATACATTTCCATTTCAAACTATTCAAGCAGTTATATGTAACTATTCAGCTAAGTGTAAATACAGTTTAATTGTCAAAAACATTTCTATTTCAAGCTATTCAGTTTACTCAAACAATTCATTTTAGCATACGTATGCTGTTAGTTCTATTTAACCCATAGATATGGCCCTATCACGTGTATCGTGAAAGAAGCACGATTTAATTGTATTAAACCCATAGATAGGACCCTTATCAGGTGCTACCACTCCGGGCCAGAGTGGACCTGGGAGAGATGGCAATGAAGGGGTATTCCGCATTCCCCAAAGCTCCAGCATTGCTAGAACCTCACCATCAGAATTTTTAATGCCATATGCAGGACACTCGTTGGGGGGGTCTTACCCCTCTTCAGAGAAGCAGTCGGTGTATTCTACAGCCCCAGCTGACTGGGCAAGTTTCGGGTTGGGAGACTTCCGTCTCAAGCTCGTGAAATGCTTCAGTAAGTATATGGAGATAATACCATGTCGAGGATACATAATCTTGAGTAAAACATGAAGTTCAAAGAGGATCGCGAAGTGGTGAAAGATAACCCCCAGTTGCGGGAAAAATCTCGACAAGATCAACTTCGAGCGGTTAAGTCAAGTGGTGTGTGGCAATCTTTGGTTGACCGTTCAAATGATCACAAGTTTGCTAGACATTAAAAAAGACAATGAAAGAGTGTCATCGAAGATTTGAGCATGAAGAAGGTGTATGCAAAAATAGTGACCCGACTGCTGAATGATGATCTGATGGAGTGTCGCAGTCAGTGAGTCAGAACATTCTCAGGCGTTTTCAGACAAAAACAGACTTGCTTCGTAGAGTCATCACAGGTGATGTGACATAGATATTTGAGTACAACCCAGAAACCGCCAGAAGAGTCAGTGGAAGTTTCCAACTTCATCGATACCGAAAAAACAAGACAAAGTCAAAACCATGTTTATCACGTTCTTCAAAATGAGGAGCATCGTCAACAGCGATTTACGGGGACAGACAATGAATAGGTAAGTCTACCAGAAGATTTTGCGGTGTATGCTTCTCTTGGTGCACGAGAAGAGGCAACGATTGTGGCAGGACAAATTGAGGTTATTTCACTGCAACAATGCATCTGCTCTCAATTTTCGGTGAATCTTGGCAGAGAAGAACATCGCTGAACACAACCAATTTCCATATTCGCATGATCTTACTCAATGTGACTTTTTTTTTCCTTTTTCCCAAACTCAAGGGGATCTTGAAGGGGACCCGTTTTGAATTCGTGAAAGCCATCAAGAGAATTGTCCAAGCTAAGGGCGATCCAAGAAGAATCCTTCCATCAATAAAGGAAAATAAGACAGAGAAGAATGGAAAATTGCATTAGACTCGAGGTGAGCTGCTTTCAAAGGGAAACCATATAGTTTGTTGTTTGGAATCGAAATTGTTTGTAACACCAGTCCCGTTACTTTTCAGACACACCTTACACACACACACACACACACACACACACACACACACACACACACACACACACACACACACACACACACACAAATATATATATGAATTTATCTTATTTTCACATCGCATTCTCATGTGTAAAATTGAGTATTTTCATATGAATAATTCTTGTCTCTCCGTATCTATTACTGTTTCTATCTCTGTCTACGGCTATGAGTCTCTCTCTGTATCTTTCCCTATTTCTTTTCACTGTCTTCATTTGTTTATCGGTCTGTCAGTCTTTCTGTCTTTTTTCGATCTTACTGTATATCACTCTGCTTGAACTAGTCTGAAAAATTGCCATGAATTTTACTTCCAATTCACCAGGAAACCTACTACTTCACACCATATGAACCAACCTAATACCTAATAGTAATTTAACATGAAAAGTTCTCTATCCATTTGATTAAGATTATTTTTTAAAATGATTATTTGCTCATTATTCTTTTACTTATTAAAGAACATTTTATCCGCTAGAAACTGTCGCTGTGGTGTTGCTCTTAACCACATATATATAAGTCATCTTTTGATGGCAGTATTTTTACCTCATCAATAGACGGTACTCTTAAAGATGAGTAGCAGTAGTTTCCTAATTGAACTATTTGATCCTGGACGTTGACCTATGGGGTTCGTCCGCCTAGCATCAGGGGAAGCACGTTGTCTGTCTGCGCGTAGTATCTGTACAATTGGAATCTTAATTATCTGCAAAAGTAATTCTGACAATGCCGTTATAGGCTTGATCCATGCGCCCGAAAATCTAACAGCACCGAGAAAATGCGACCGAAAATGATGGTAGCGACGTTTAACGGCAACCCCAATACGACGATCATCTCCTGCTACAGCCCTACCAATCATAGAAATAAAAAGGACCTCGATGCCTACTATAACGAGCAATCTTCCCTTGTTCGTAGCATCCCTAAGTACAACGTTCTCATCATCGGAGGATACATGAATACCCAAATAGGTAAATCATTGAAAGACTTCGTGCAAAAAACCTTGAGGCGACACTGTTATTTGAAGATTTTTTCAAGATATTTGACTTAATGCACAGAAGGAAGATGGAGTAAATACTTCTAGCCTTTGGTCTCGCAAAGAAACCGTCACAGTCATATTGAGGCTCTATAAAACACAAAAGTAAATGTTCGCTCACTAGTTGGAGACACAGACTTCTTTGACATTGTTGCAGGTGTTCTGCAAGGGGATACTTTTGCTCATAATCTGCCTCGACTATGTGTTTTGAACGTATATAGATTTTATCAAAGAAAATGGCTTTACCCTGCACAAACTATTACAGACGTAGACAACGCCAATGACATAGTGCTACTGGAGAAATAGGCCTCCATGTCAATGCGGTCAAAACTGACTACATGTGCTTTAATCAAAATTAAATAAGAGAAACTTCTATCCTAACAGGTGGCTCCTTGAAACTTGTGGACAAATTCACATACTTCGGAAGCAGCGTCTCGTCTACAAAAAATGACATCAATACGCGACTAGCAAAGGCATTGACAGCTATTGAAATGTTATCGGTCATTTTGAAGTCAGATCTATCCGATAAAATAAGACAATTTTTTTCCAAGAAGTGGTCGTGTCTATACTATAATATGGATGCACCACATGGACGCTGACTAAGTGCGTGCAGGAAAAGCTTGATGGCAATTGCACAAGAATACTACGAGACATATTGATCAAATTCTCAAAGTAACTTCCCACACAACAGCAACTGGACGGTCACCTAACTCACATCTCTGAAACCATTCAAATCAGACGAACAAGTCAGGTAGGACACTGTTGGAGAAGTAATGTGAATGCGATGGACGATAGAGACAAATGGAGGAGCGACAGGGAAATCTGTGATAGCGGCAATATATATATATATATATATATATATATATATATATATATATATATATATATATAGGTCTTGCTATTCTAACATTTTAACAATTGTATACATTTTCCTAGTGTATTTAGCTGTGAGTTATATCATGTGGCTTTTCTACACCTAGGTCATTGAAAAATTTGGGGAACAGTCAAATCAAAAGAATTTTAAATTTTAATTTAAATTTCAATTTTGTCTTTAATTAATTAGAATTAATAATACTATTTCTGTTATACTACTATTTGAAAATAGTTAAAGCAACAATTTTTACACCGTCGGCTGGGGCTGTAGAATACACCGACCGGTTTTCCACCGAGGGGTCAGACACCCCCAAAAAGTGTTCTGGATATGACACAAAACAGTTTGAGGATGGGGTTCCAGTAATGCTGGAGCTTTGGGGAAAGTGGAGTACCCTTTGATTGTCATCGTTCCCAGGTTCACTCCTACCCAGAATGGTAGCACCTGATAGGGTCCTATTTATAGTTCAGATAGAATTAAACTGCATATTATGCTAAAACTGAATAGTTTTAGATAGAACTGTTTTTGACATTGAATCTATACTACGTTAAACTGAATTGTTGGAAATAGAATTGTTTTGACATTTAACTGTGTGTTAACAAAAACTATACTTACACTAAACCGAATTGTTTAAATTAGAGCTGTTTGACTAAACTGAATAGCTTGAAATAGAAATGTTTTGACAATTAAACTGTGTACTAATGCTAAACTTATTGTTGGAAATAAAACTGTTTATTTGTATAAAAATGAATCTGGCATTACTACAAAAGTTGATATGACATAAACACAAACAAACAAACAAACAAACAAACGACAACAATTTAATCGTGTATTTAATATAACATTTTTATATTCTAAAAATATCACTTGCATCGCAATTTGTAATTGTTATATTCTTTAAAATTTTGTTTAAATGGCCCCTGCAATATTCTGCATGCTTACATATTTTTTGGACATACAAATAAAACCCAGCAAGAAAAAGTTTTTGATTTAGAATTTCTTTTTTTGACGAGTTTAGGAAAGGAGACTTCGATACTTGCTATTAAGAAATATTTGGAAGGCATTCGAGCAGATCAAGTCACGTGTATGGTGAATTCGATCTTCAATAAGCTCCCACCCTTAATTTATGCAGCTTATCCACCTTTAACCACCCAAGAGAGATTCGTGTTCCCTTCCTCTCTACGTTACTGTGTCTTATAGAAAATTAGCATTTCCACCCGCCCTCTCTTTCACTATCATCCTCTGTTTGATTCTCACTTTCTTATCACACAGCAATCTTATCTGTACTTTTCTGAAAAAAAAGTTATTTTTTTATCTTAATGAACAGATTATAAAAGCTTTTGTTTTGTTTATAGAAATTACTTTTTAAGAACAACTTCTGATACGGGCAGCCGATAAATCTTTCTGTGGGCAAGAAAACCTGATCAAAATAAACAAGAATATATATATATATATATATATATATATATATATATATATATATATATATATATGAATTATCGGTTGGAGAGGGGATGAAAGCGGAAATTCTGACGTTTTAAGCGGCAACTAATCGTCTGTTAAAAAGAATCTCATGAAACACTAAATATTTTACACTTGGATGCTTTGTAAGAAAGACCACACGACATGGACTTTTTTGTTTTTGGTGTTTGTGATCTTTTTTTTCTTTTTGTAAAGCCTTAGTTGATAAATCACCATCATTATTCCGCTTGCAAAGTTTAGATTTCAAACACTAGACAAAATGATTGATGGTTAATACCTCGATTTCCATCCCTCTCTACACCCCAAAAATAAAAGAACTCAAATCACCGTGAACAGTTATGGTAAAAGCAAGGCTGCTATATCCATAGCTTGACGGTGTATTGGAAGTGATTAAAAAATGAATACAGTTTGAGTCAACAAAATCTCACGCAGATTATTCTCAACATTCACCTTAAACCATATTAACCGCTCAGTTGATAGAATTATATATGACTAGCAGGGATAAAAGACGTTTCCCAGTGAGAGACGAATTAAAGTTAAAATATTCAATATATATATATATATATATGTGTGTGTATGTATATAAAGGCTCGATGAATAGAGAAATATAAACAAGTTGTAAATGCACAGAAAAATATTTTCAATAATTTTCTAAACTGAGCTTTATCAATTACATAGACTTGACTTCGTTTACAGTAACTACTATTTAAACGTGATCACCAATTCAATTATTAAGAAGGCTCAACGCCACTTAATATCGTTCATAGAGCAGAAACAATGTTTTCAGTGTGAGTAGACTGAGAGCTTGTACACACTAATTTTGTTCTTCTATCTTTTGCACAGACAAAAGTTGTCCACCTTTGTTATTTCAACGTAAGATCTTCCCCATGAATAATCCGGAGACGATATATATATATATATATATATATATATATATATATATATATATGTATGTACGTGTTTGTGTGTGTGTGTGTGTGTGTGTGTGTATTCATGCTTTATTGGGAAAATTTTCAAGAACCTGGCAATCTCAGAGTCGTTGGGATTTCCTGATAGTGCCTCAAACATGGCTTGCCCAGTCGGCTGGGGCTGTAGAATACACCGACTGCTTCTCTGCCGAGGGGTAGACCCCCACCCCCCAACGAGTGTCCTAGATATGACACTAAACAATCTGATGGTGAGGTTCCAGCAATGCTGGAGCTTTGGGGAATGCGGAGTACCCCTTCATTGCCATTGCTCCCAGGTCCACTCTGGCTCGGAGTAGTAGCACCTGATAAGGGTCCTATCTATGGGTTTAATAGAACTAAACCGTGCTTCTTTCACTATACTGATTTTTGCATTTAAACAGTGTATTTATGCTAAACTGAATTGTTTAAAATAGAACTGTTATGATATGGGAACTGCGTACTAGTGCTGAACTGAATTACTCGAAATACAACTGTTTTGACGTCTAAACTTTGTACTTATGCTAAACTGAATTATCTGAAATAAAACTGTCTGACATTTAAATCTGTGTATTGCCCAGTCGGCTGGGGCAGTAGAATACACTGACTGCACCTCTGCAGAGGGGTAACAGCCCCACTAACGAGTGTCCTGTATATGACATTAAACAATCTGATGGTGAGGTTCCAGCAGTGCTGGAGCTTTGGGGAATGCGGAGTACCCCTTCATTGCCATTGCTCCCAGGTCCGCTCTGGCCCGGAGTGGTAGCACCTGTTTAGGGCCCTATCTATGGGTTAAATAGAACTAACAGCATACTTATGCTAAAATGAATTGAGTAAACTGAATAGCTTGAAATAGAAGCGTTTTTGACAATTAAACCGTACTTAAACTTAAACTGCGTGCTTATGCTTAACTGAATTATTTCAAATAGAACTGTTTTTCGACATTAAAACTGTATTTGCACTTAACTAAATTGTTACATATAACTGCTTGAATAGTTTGAAATGGAAATGTTTTTGACAATTAAACTGTGTACTTATGCTAAACTTAACTGTTTTCAATAGAACAGATTATTTACATAAAAATGGATTTGGCGTTAAATAACCTACACAGGTTGATATGCCATAAAACCAAACAAACCAACCAATCAAACATGGCGTGTTTTGTTAGTTTAGTAGCTTCCACGTTAATGATCCATATTTCTACAAGAGAAATGAGTTCGTAAAATTTGGCTTAAACCAGGTAACTGCATCGTCTACTGTTAAATATTGTTAGATGTAGAGACTCAAATAACTCACATGGTCTCTTTATATTTATTCGGAAATAAGAATGATTTTGGACGTATTATCTACAGCAGAGATTATGTCAATAAGATTTTATCGCAAGATGATACTGAATTTGATATATTATAAAAGTAACAAACGTGAAGTGATAAAAATGGTTGTCTGTTTTAATCCCAAAAATATGCTGTTTTTTTTTAGAACAGAGTTTCTCATATTCTTATTTTTTTTAAAGTTCAATATCCAAAGATTTGTGTTTGCATGTATAATATATTTACTGAAATCTGTTAAACTGATTTTTAATATTGCAAATATAAATACGAATAATCTTCTGTCTTCACTCTCTCTCTCTCTCTCTCTCTCTCTCTCTCACTATATATATATATATATATATATTAATGTATATATATATATATATATATATATACATTAATATATATATACATTAATACATATATATATATATATATATATATATATATATATATATATATATATATACATTAATGGCTTGGGTGGGTCAGTTCAAAGGAGTATAGAGACAAAAATTGACCAGCTCAGTTATCTTTACGTAAGATCTACACCATGAATAGTCTGGAGACGAATATATATATATATATATATATATATATATATATATATATATATATATATATATATGTGTGTGTGTGTGTGTGTGTGTGTGCTGTCAATAAATAAATTCATTAGCAACCAATTAATTTGGATATAATTCTAAACTACATTCAATGTAGAGAATTCAGTTCTGAGGCTCTGAGTAGTTTTAAGCATTCCGTTATTGTCATTATTTCAGGTTCAACTTAACCGAGAGTGGCAGCATATATTTGGGTCTAATCATTGGGTCAAATAGACATGTTTAAAAATTGTTAGCCGTAGCGAGGAACACTTGAAAAGAGAGACAAGTACTTGAACTTTGTCGCAGAAATAAAAAGCTTGAGAATATGATGGTTACGGTGATACCAATTGTAAGTGGTGTGCTCAGAACTATCTTTAAAAACTTCCTAAGGGGACTGAAGGAGTTAGAAATTGGAGGACGACCATCCAGATCGATGTGAAAATTCCTGGTGTCTTGAGGGGACTTGGTGTCACTCAGATTCAAGTGAAAGATCACCAGCTGACGTTGGTATAAGAATAAAACTCGCAATGAGTAATATAATGATAACAATAATATGAGAGTACTACAAATGTGACTGAAAGATATAATTCAAAAGAGGCAGCTGAAAGTATAGGTACATCAAATACAAAATATTGAATCACTACATTGCCTCACTCTAGGTCTTGGGTAAAGACTCAGAGAACGAAAGATGAAAATCAATAAGGATAGTAATAAAATAACTTGAAATTTCCTTTTTTAATGTCTTAATTGTTTCTTTGTGTGCAAATAAATATCATTTTTTTTAAACAAAGCAAAATCCACTCATTCGAAGAAGAATAATTTCTGCATAGAAACAGCAGTACCAGTATTTTGGTTCTCATTTTCTCATTGATAGATTTATCAATTTTATTCTTTATATATTAGTTTATTTATTGTTCTTCTTTTATATATATATATATATATATATATATATATATATATATATATATATGTGTGTCTGTGTATGTGTTTGTGCGTGTGTGTGTGCGTATTTTTGATTCATAATATTGGGGAAATCATAGGAAAAGGATAATAAGATAGAAATTGCATTTAATGTTATATGGAAATAAAGTATAACTTGAAACTTATTTTGAATATTCTTCCTATCTCACTTCCAGCGGGAAATATGATTGTTGGAGTCCGTTGGCGGAAGTAAATTTTTTCTTTTAGAGCTTTGAGTGGGCAAGTCATACACCTTCCAATTCGAAGTGCATACATTTACAATATGATTTATAACATAGATTAAATTCTCTTTTTATGGATTATCAATAAATATGATGATAGAATACATTTCGTTCTGGTGATGTCAGTAAAATTAAAACACTTCTTAGCAATCAGAATGAAATGCACGAAAATCATATATGAAAATCATTCTTTATGGCACATTCTGCCTCGACTTTCCTGCGGATAAAAAAGGATAACGACTCAATGATGAAACAGGTTAGGATCGAACAATAACCAACTGGAACCGGTATAATCTCAACTCTGAGCCACCGATAGCTTCACTAAAACAAAAAAAAATTGAACTACTAGAAAAATAGTCAGAAGAGTAATGTGAGGAAAAATATGCTTTCTTTTACGCTATTAACAAACCACCAGTAAATATAAATCAAGGAAACTTCCACAGGAAAGGACCAATATACTGATATATGAATAAATTAGCGAATGTGAAAAGATAAATACTCAGAAGCAACCGCTTAACCGATGATGAAAGAGTTTGTGTCTCAGAATAGCTTGTTGCTAATATCCAACGAAGCAAAACCGAAGCATAATAAATAAATGCGGTTAATAATGAAAATGATAATACATGAAAACAATCAAAAAATGATTGAATGAACAGTCCAGCAACAGAGAGTGAATATAGCAAATTAGAGAATAGCCGATCTCAAATAGGAAACCCAAACTATGCAGAAAGAAGATAAAAATCGACGAAATGAAAGAAAATACAACCAAGGAACTCGCTAAAATAACTAAGACCGATATGAAAGGGTATTTCTAAATCGTAAAAAAAAAACTAATGCAGATAAGTTTGGCAAACTATATCATAGATGATCTTCTACAAGCCATTAAACCAATTATTCTGCTTTTAAATTAAATACGTAATATATGCGACTGCTACGGTAATAAGGCAGGTAGCTATAACATAATTAAGAAAAAAACTTTAAACAACCCAAATGAAAAATAAGGATACAAAAAGAAATAGAGAAATACTTATGAGGAATATCCACTGTTGTTGAAATTAGTAAGTGTCAATGTTAGAGCTTAGAAAGAAAGTAAAAAATTAAGAGAAAATATGAGGTAGTTGCAATTGATAAATCCCGATCATAAAAGGAAACTGAAGCAAAAGAAAAAAGAAAAAAAACAACTAAAGATTCTGCGAATCCCAATACATGAAAGACGAGCAAAATGTATTTGTTGAAAAAAAGATCACTAGCCGACTCCCAAAAATCTAGCGATAGGAAAAGTGGGCGTAAATGTAAAGGAAACCTCAATGATTGAAAACGTGAAAGCGTTTTGCGGTATTATATCGAGCAACATATAATTAAAAGATAGGTTAATTTGATCCTCAATCAAAAATATAAAGATTGTGTTATCAACAAGGAAAATTATGCAAAAAATATTCTATTAGGTAAATCAAACGCGTCTTTCTCTTTAACATAATTGGTCCTTAGAGCGTTGTTTCATTCTGCCAGAAGAGTTTCAATTTTCCTCTGAAATGTTCACTTTTTCGTCTTGAGAGAGAGCTTGCTTGCTTGCCGCTTAAAATATTCTTACAGTTGTTTTTATTCCACTTTCTGTTTCCGAGATTTTGTTGTTCTGTTGAATTTTATGTTGTTAGTGCTGTTTATAGTCGCTGTAGTTATTCTTTTTTATTTTTGCTCTTTCTTTATCAAGTCTTTGATTCTTCGTATTGACGCTATCTTCACTGCTAATGAATCCTTTTCATCTTTCTTTTCTTAACAAAAAGTCTATGTTATCTCTCGGGTATAAAGGCTTGTGCATAACCATTGTCTCTCTTGTATTCTGATCCATTCCTTGAAGTTCTTCCCTCGTCCATTTCAAGAATAGTTGCTAGTATCGTACAAGTGAAAACACTCAGGTATCTATCACTTTCAAAAGATTTCTGCTGTAGAGCTTGGTTTCGAGAAGTTTTCTCGTTTTTCTGAGATACTCTTTTATTATTTTGTCTTTCGTATCTGATTGTTTTATGGCGTCTGTCTCTAACGTTGCTAAGTACTTCTAGTTTTCCTTTTCCCCCTGGCGTTCTGGTTCTTGCTTCATTTGGTGGTTCTATTGCTTCCGTTATTTGTTTCTTTCTACTCATTATAAGAATGTCACTATTTTCCATGGAGAATTTCATTCCTGTATCCTGACTGTTTATTCTTCTATTTTTTTTTTGCTCATTGCTTGACGCCGTCCATGAACATGAGGTGTTTATCTTTTCTAGCGAGTTGGTAAATTTTTAACCCCTGGTGCAATTTCCAATCATGCGATTAAGTGGTATCATCGCTATAGTAATAGCAAAATTGCATCTCCCTGGAAGATACCTCTCTGGATTTTTGCCTATGCTGAAGTTTTTGCTGGCTTCCCTGATGAATTTTATAACTTTGTAGGATATTTTTGACATTTGAAGAGAGTCTATCATCCATTTTTTCGGTACATTATCGAAGCCCATTATTTAATAATTACACGCCATTACTACATTTTTCCGTCTAATTTTGCTCTCCTTGAGGATGTGCTGTTCAAAATAAGGTAGATCCTTTATTTCTCTGGTTCCTTTGTGGCATCATATTGTTCTTGGAGAAACAGTCCGCTGCTTACTAGCGAGTAATAGATTTCCTTTCTAATCTGTGCTGTTAGGATTTTCTAGATTTTAGGTAGAAAGGTTGCTTTTTGTCGGTCTTTCTGTATTAGAGTGTCATTCACTTAGTCATTCACTTGGATATATTTTTTTCTTCTAAGCATCTACTCACTTGAAGATCTAATCAGTCGTAATTAGATGTGAATTTTTAAGACCAGAATCCATGTATCCAACCATATCCCGGTATTTTCCAATGCTGTACTTTTTTGAGTGTTGCTCTAAGAGATTCCTCGTGTATGCCCACCTCAAGGCCCTCTTCGCATCCTAATGTTTCTTTTGCCATGTTATTTATCTATTCAACGTTTCCCTTATGTCTTTTCCGTTTCCATATTGTATTCAAAATCGTTTTGCTTCCTCTGCACCCGCTGGTTGGTATGTCTTCATGCATTTTTCACCTACTTGTTAATAGAATTTTCTTTCGTTAAGTTGGAAGGTCCTGTTTTGATTGTATTGCTTAACCCTGTCTCGGTATCAAGTCTCTCTTTTTTCGTCAAAATCTTTTGATTTATCTTTTTAAGTTTATTGTCAGATTTGTTGTTCTTTTGTTTGTTCTTTTCATTCCAACATATCCCTTTATATTTTTCATACCTTTGCATCTTCACTTATCACTGCAATTTCTTTAACTCTCTTCTCGTCAAATTTCCCATCCAGGTTGTTTTTTTTTATTTGTGTTTGGTTCCTTAGAGGCATACCGTTTTTGTCACAGACTAATTTTGGTCCTACATAAATTATCTCTTTTAATTCACTGATAATTGGGATAATTAGTAATGATTTGTTGGTTTCTTTCGGTTTCTACCCTGACTTTTGTCCAGTCTTGGTTCCTGAGTGTTGGTAATGTAGTGTTCTTTTCAGTCATGATTTTCTTAATTTAGTCTGCATCTATTTGGGTTTCATGTGTTAACACTTGTTTTATGGTGTCGAGGTGTGTGATGTTTCGGTTTTCATAATTTTGCGTTTTTGATTCGGTTACAGGATCCTTGCATTTCAGTATTTAGTGTTCCGGTTCGGGTTGTAGAGTTTTGTTATTCTTCTCTATTTAATTATTGGTATATTTCTTGTGTCTCAAGGAAAAAAATGACATTTCTTTAATATCTAGCTTGTTCAGCAAGTGTTCGGTTTCTATTAAATCGGGCTGATTTTGCCCAAATTTCTCTGATTTTTTTATATCATTATCTATATCCTCTTTGGGTACGAATATTATTATTATTATTATTATTATTATTATTATTATTATTATTAAAATTTAGATTTCTTATTTAGATTTCTGGATGATTTTATTATGTTTTTTGTTTAGTTAGTTTCCACTTTTTCTCTCATCTCAAAATCTTCCAGTTTATTAAACTGTCCTTTGGAGATTAAACAGTGAACACCAATTACAATTGGTATCACCGTCATTAACATATTCAATATATTTTTCGTTCTCTAGCAAGGAATAGGTACTTATCACATTTTTCGCTTTTTTTTAATTGTACTCTGTAATCTGCCAGGACAGCAAAGTCCACTGTCCAGCAAGTTTTTTTTTGTTGACTATCACTAGGTCTGGTCGTCTCGCCGAGATCAGGTCATCTGTTTAATCTTAAAATCCAAGAGGCCATTGTGTGTCTCATTCTCCATATTGGGTTGTGCATATACCACTGTTTCGTAAATTGTTAATATCATTATTATTATTATTGTTAAATTTTCTGCTTTACTTTCTATCATTTTAAAAATCCTTCTCCGGTTTTTTATTCGGTTTTATATGTATTTTATGTTCTTGCTATATTTTCCATTTTTCATATTTCAGTATTCCGTTGAATTTACATATTTTCCCATGTACTATGTACTATTCCATCATCCCTTTCTTTGTATTTTATTGATGTTAGAATTGATCAACCTGACATTTAGTGTTCAGTTGATTAGGGTCTTGTTCAATATTTATATTGCATTTGATCCGTTCTTTTATAATGCTTCTCTGATAGTTTCTAGTTGAAAGGCCCTGTGCTTCTTTTATTAACCACTTTGTCTCCGGCTAAAGCCAAAGACTTTTCAGCCATCGATTAGTCTTTACTATATCCATATCAGAAATTCTAATTCTTTGTTGGTGTTATCCACGTAAGGGTTTCGTTTTGAGACGTTTGTTATTGATTTAGTCGTCGTGTTTTTGCTTCTTTCTTTATGTTTTTGCTACCTATATTGCTTTATCATTTATGATTAATTCTTCTAATGGGATGTTGAGTTGATTTGAAAATTTAAAACTTTCTTTTCTAATTGAATATATTTTTCTTTTGGTTTTAGTATGTGTTTACTCCCTGTATCATTCAATCAGTTGTAATATCTAAGTATTTCTTTAATTCAATTGTGATTGTTTGTTAGGCCAATTCTAGTTGGATTAAAACTCGTCTCCTATTTTCTCTCTTGACATAGAAGCATTCTGTATCTCCTCTTAGATGATACAATCAGTGGTTGACATTAAAGTTCTATGCGCCCACTGGTATTGCCGAGGAGTTAATTGCTATAACTTTATTTTCTATATTCAATTCTGTTTACTATTGAGCTATATAGCTATTATACTCTATATATAATTCTTTTCTTGTTTTCTTTTATTCATAGTAAGAATGATACCATTGTCTTCGTTAATTCCTGGTAATTTATGAGTTTTATTGTGTTATAACTCTGTAATTTCTGTGATTATATTCAGAGTGATGTTTTGAGACTTTATAAGCAACCTTGTCTTAAATATGCCGTTCGTATATTCGTCTACATCAAGTTGCACCCCTAACGGAGTCATAAAATCTTTAAAACAACACTAAGTAGTTGTCTAAATCGTCCACCGTTTTGGTTTATAACCTCGTCCATATAGAATGGGGAAGTTATTTTTAGAAGTAGTAATAACTCCATAGTCTATGTCTTAAAGTTCTATGGAGAGAAGTAGGAGAGACACACACGCATACACACACAAAAGAGAAAATGAGCCTCCAAAAAGAACTGCATTGTTAATGTTCAGAGAAGTAATTTTATGTGTATCTTATACAGAGACTAAACTGATGTTAGCATATCCCATTTCTAAATTGTATTTTGAAAATTTTATAAATGGGAATATATTTAAAAGATTTAGAACATTTTGAATATATGTATTTTTGGGGTAGGCAATCAAAAGTTTTTTGTTGTTAATCTCAGCCAAACTAAGATTTTTACTTTTGGATCGAAAAATCTCCAAGATCATTTTGTTTAGGAGGACACGATGTTTGCAGTAAATTAACTCTTTTTTGGAATGACTTGTGTTCAAAAAGGGAGACATTCTTACACTATTTGAAATTGACTATTTTCTCCGTTAGAATCGATATAATTTTATATATTGTTTGAAGGCATGTGATGATTAGGTAGTTGACTACATTTGTTGTTTCCTTTGTTTTTTGTTGTAGTAATGTTAGTTCTTCTGTGAGCCAATCAGGCATTTGAAAGGGTTTTCAGACATAAATTTAGGGTTTATCTGATGGGTTCAGGATAGGTGGAGGAGCCAAAAGTTTGTTATTTTATCTATCGAAGCTGACTTCCATTTATATGTTAGTTTGAGTGAATTGCTAAACTGTTCTATTTTGATATCTTTGTGATTCATTATTTCTATAAGTACTTTTTCTATTTTCTGTCCATTTTGCTTTTTTATTAAATAAGTTCTTATGACTCCTGATATTGTTTTATTTTCTACTCTCAAATCAGTAATAGTTACTTTTGCAAGTTTCTGAATTACAATTTGTTTCATTTTGTTGGTTTTATCTTATTTTCTGTATAATGTGGCTTTCTTTTTGTGCAGATTATTCTATAAATTTGTATTCATTTTCTGTGGTTTTCATACTATTATTGCTTAATCGTTTCAATGTATTAGCTGTTTTATTACTTACTGCGTTTATTTTAAGTGCTACAGTTTCATTTCGTGGTATATCAGTAGCTACCATTTCTTTAATTCATTTTAGTAGCTGTTAAGTGGTTGCTATTATTATTATTAGTTGTAGCACTAGTAGTAGCTGTTGTTGTAGGGGTAGTATACACTTTACGAGTTATTCACACCTGTGTTAGCTGATGGTCTTTCACTGGAACCTGGCTGATAGCAAATCTCCTTAAGTCGATAGAACTCTTCTAGCCAATATCAACAATGATTGGATGGTCTTGATTTGTTCTCCGATTTCCAACTCACCACCCTCCTTTCCAAGCCTTTGCAGATTGTTCAACGTATACCAGTTAAAACTGATATAATCGTCGCCTTCATGCTCTCTGGCAAGGTCCAAATACATGTCTCCCTTTTCGTTTTCTTTAATTTTTACTCTTTGGTTAGCTTGGACGATGAAGTCTGCACTACGGTAAATTTTTCTTTTTTTTTTGTTAATTATCAAACGGTTTTGTCTTCCGACGGGGATTATGTAATCTGTTTGTATCTCAAAATCCCTGGGAAGTTTGTGCAGTGCATCCTTCAATAACATTTGGTTGTATGGTTTAACTTCATTTTCTTACATAATTCCCCGGAGATCATCTTCCTCACCGAATGGTACCAAGTCTTATATATTTTTTTGAATTAGTTTGCAGCTTTTGCTTATAATGTAATTAATGATTTCGTCTCTATAACCTCCTAACCTATACTTGCTATTTTGAAGCGTATTATCGATTTTGGCATTATCATATTTGGTTCTTAGGACGTTGTTTAATACTGATTTTAGAAGAGATTAAGTTTCTCTCTAAAGGATTCCCTTTCAGAGTCATGTCCAGGTCTACTAGTGAGAGAGTTCACTAGTTTATTATTATTATTATTATTATTATTATTATTATTATTATTATTATTATTATTATTATTATTATTCCCTTTTAAGAGTTTTTCACACCAGTGTTAGCTGATGGTTTGTCACTGGAGTGTGAGCGATAACAAGTCTCCTCGAGTCTCCAGGACTCTTCTCAGTATTCTGACGATCTCAATAATGTAGTAGTTTGGATGGTCTCCACTAGTCCTGTTATTTCCAAAACTTCCAGTCTGTGTACATTGGTGACTTTACCAAGAGCACCAATTACAATTGGAATAATCGTAACTTTCATGTTCCTCAGATTTTTCAATTCCCTAGCAAGATCGGGGTACTTATCCCTCTTTTCACATTCTTTCAATTTTACTCTGTGGTCCGCCGGGACAGCAAAGTCAACAATTCTGCCAGTTCCTTTTTTTGTTTATTAATATAAGATCTAGTTGTCTGGCCGAGATTTGGTGATCCGTTTGTATCCCAAAATACCCGAGGAGTTTGTCACATTCTCTAGGACAGATTCTGGGTTGTACATATACCATTTGTTAGTATGGTCAAACTTCAACTTCTAGTTCAATTCCCAGTGGATCACCTTGCTCACCCAATTGTGTCTAGTATTATATATTTTCTGTGCTAATTTACCGCATTCGCTTATTTTGTGATTGATCGTTTAGTCTCATTCATTACTTAAACAACACCTGCTGTTTTGTTGCGTTTTATCTATTCTCGCCATAATGTGGTTAGTTCTAATGGCGTTGTTTTGTGCTGCTATTGGAAGAGATTCAGTTTCTCTCTTAAGATTTCCTTTTCTTAGCAACATCCACGTTTTCTCGTGTGAGATGTCGCTTGTTAGTCGCTGAAAACGTCCATAGAGCTCCATTCTTGATATGTATAGTCTGTCTATGTCATCTCTTGTTCTCTGGTCAATTTGTTTAAGTTCTTCCCTGGTCCACTGAAAGAATGGTCCTGAGTAAATTTGAGCAGGACTGCCCAGGTATTTATCCCTTTGACAAGGTTCATGCTACAGAGTTGTGTCACGAGAACATATCTGGCTCTTCTGAGATACTCCTTTTTAAATTTCTTTCATTTCCACATGTTTGATGGTGTCAGCTTCAAATATTCTCAAGTATTTGTACGTCTCCTTTTGTCAGAGCACACTGATTTTTTGATCTGGTAGTTCAACTCCTTTCGTTATGAATCGTTTGTCAATTTTCATTACAAGCATGGCGGATTTTTCAATGCCAAATTCCATTCCTATATCTTGGCTGTATATTATAACAATTTGTATTAGGGTTTCTAATTCTTTTTCATTTTTGGCAAAAAGTTTGATGTCATCCACTTACATCAAGTGGGTGATATTTTCCCGCGATTTACTGAGTTTGTATCCGGCTGTGCATTTCCTAAGGATGAGAATGAATGGAATCATGGCTATCACAAATGTTAATGGTTATAGTGCATCTCCCTGGAATATGTCTCTTTGGATCTTTATCTCTGCTAAGCTTTGCCCTCGTGCTGTCAATTCTACTCTCCAGGCTTGCATGGTCTTCTCGATAAACTATACGATTGGGTCGGATATTCAATACATTTTGAGACGGTAATGTATCTAGGTTTGGGGACTATATCGTAAGCTTTTTGGACTCGATCCAGACCATATATAGATTATTCTGTCTCGTTTTACTTTCGTTGAGGATGTGTTGGTCTATATATAGTATTTGTGCCTCTGGTTCTTTTGTGCATTCTTTCTATTCGTTGGGGAATATTCCGCGGGTTATCAATGAGTAGTAGATCTGCTCCCTATTTTGTGCCCTTAGTATTTTCCACATTATCAATAGGCATGATATGGATCTATAGTTGTTTTGGGTAGTTCCTTCGAGGGGTTCTTTTTGAATTAGTGTGATCTTCTCTTTGGTCATCCATTCGGGTATCTTAGTTTTCTAAACACATTTACTCATTTTGGTTGCAAATCTGTTGTGTATGGATGTGAACTTTTTAAACCAAAATCCGTGTAAGGCATCAAGGCCATGGGTTTTCCAGTTTGCTGTCTTTTTATGTGTTGCATTGAGCCCGTCTCGGTATATGTTCACCTAAGAGCATAGTTCGATCATTCTCAATTTTACCCATTTGGCTTTTTCGTTATGATCTTTCCGTTCCCATATTTTGCTCCAAAATCTTCTTGCCTCTTTTGCATCTGGTTGTTTATATGGCTTCACCTATTCTCCCCCTAATTGCTGGAAGAATTTTTTCCTTGTTTACCAACGTCCTGTTTTGTCTATATTGTTTGGTTTGGTATTGGTATCTTTAGAGTTTTTCATCTTTTGCTAGTATTTTGGTTGGTCTCCTCTAGAAGTTTTTGAGTTCTACTTGCTGAGCTTTTTCAGTTTCATTCGAAAATATTGGAATGATCCGTTTTAATATTCTTCCTCGTTTTTGTAGTCTTTTTATGTGTGATTAAGGTCTGAGTTCCTACTCGGGTTTTGACTTTCTGTCTATGGTTTTCAAGAAGACCCTGCTTTTTTCACCGACTAATTTTGCTCCTCCGGATATCCAATCGTTTAACTCTGTGATATCTTTCGTCGGGATAATTGTCAATAAGTCGTTCACTTTCTCGGTTTCGAACTCCACTCTTGGTTTCTGAAAGTAGACAATGTGTTTTTTTTCAAACATGATTCTTCTAATGGTATATATATTAGTTTTTCCCTCTCTGCTCAGTGTTTATGTTTGTGTGTTTGTGGCGCATGGGTCTTTGTCATGTAGTGTTTGTTTAGGAGTCTCTCGTTTTCCTGTATTTATTGTCTCAGTTACTGTGTCAGGGGTTTGTTGATGTGTTTGTCTATATATTTGTTGATGGATTCTTGTATTTCAAGGTCAGAAAACCAAACATTCTTTATTATTGTCCTAACCTGGTCAGCGAGCTTTTGGTTTGTTGACTTAAATCTACCGAATTCGGTTCAGATTTCTATCATTCTTTTTTGTAGGATTGCTTCTAAAATAACAGTATAACGCTAGTTTGTTATCTTCCCTAGTCCATTTTCTATGATGTGGTCTCTTACGTGAGTGGTCGATTTGTTCCTCGTTTGTGTACCTGAAAGAAGAGTTATTTGTATACCGGGAAAAAGAACAACCAATGTTCGCAGGATACCGAAAAGATCCCCAATGTTGGCTATCTAGGAAGCACCTTCTGATCATGACACCCAAACCTGTCGTCTGGGCCCCATTTTTATTTATGTTTCTATTTGTCATTTTTAATTTTAATTTTTATTGTGGCTATAACAGACCCAGGGGTATCTATTATCTGCACGCCTGACCAAGAAAAGTTATGGAACAGCGGGCCACGAAAAAAATTAAATAGGTAAATTCTTAAGTTTTAACTTTAAAATCCGAAGACCTGATATTTTTATACCTTACCTCTCAAAAACAGTACCTGAGCTAGTTTCAGGTGTTCCTGTATAAACTTTTTGGTTTTACATTTACTGCCCTATTTTGAGACTTTATTTCCACACAGAGAAGATTCGTTTATCTTTCTCCAGCTGTTCGGTTCCGATTCCTGCCTTATTTTTCAATATTATAAGAAATAGAGGTCACGTGATATTCTAGGATATTCGATTCTAAACTCATTCCCATGCTTTTTTTGGCCAGTCTACCTACATTGTTTCCACCCTATTATTATAATTGCCAGGTTAAGCCGGAGCATTGGCCGATTGAGTAGAGTGTTCGCCAATGGCACGTGAGACCGGGGTTCAATCCCAGGCCGAGTCATACCAAAGACTCAAAAATGGTACTTGATACCGCCTTGCAAACCACTTAAGTAAGGGTAAAGTTAAGCAATCCAGGGAATGGAGTAGCGCCCTCCCCTGAACCACGGTGTAGTAGCTACTGAAAAATGAACCTTCGAGTCACCCACGTCTAAGTTCACCAACTTTACTTACTTTACTTGTTATTATACCTCTCATAATGATTTTCACATCAGTTTTAACTGGTGGTTTTCACAGAGGTTTGAGAGGCATCCAGTCTTCTCAGGTCTTCAGGACTTGCATTCTAGCTGAATTTATTGATTGTGTTGGTTGGATCATCTCGATTCAACCTCTGATCTTCAATTCCCACAGTTTTTTTTCATGTCTTTCTGAACAGTTCCAAGTAAACCAGCAACAATTGTTATCAACGTCAACCTGATGTTCCAAATCTTTTTCAGTTCTCTGGCAAGATCCAAATATTTGTTTTTCCTTCCACTTTGAATCATTTTAACTTAAATCAGCTAAGGTTGTTGCTCTTACTGTCAATTTCACTCTTCAACTTTTCACGGTCTCCTCGATAAACTTTATGTAGAATTTCTTGTACATTCTGAAGCAATTTATTATCTACCCTTTTGATACCATATCATATGTATTTTTGTCGTCAATAAATGCCATAACTACATTTCCTCTTGCTCTTGAGAATATATTGATCAACGTATAGTAGCTGTCGTATTCCTCTAGTTCCCTTGTGAGTTCTTTTCTGATCTTAGGAAAACGATACGCAGCTTATTATCGAATCGTACATCTCCACTCGAATTTGAGCGGTTATTATTTTCCACATCCTTTTATAAGTATTATCTCCGTTGAGAGTTTTTCAATGAGATCTGATGGCTTTTCTCTGGAATTTGAGTGGCAACAAGTCTCCAGGACTCTTCTTAGTATTCTGGCTGATTTTAATAATCCCATAGTAGAGATGGTCTCCATTTGTCCTCTTATTTCCAAATCTTCCTGTCTCTTTACTTATCCTTTGGAAATTGTTCCATGTCATACCAATTCCAATTAGTATCACCGTCACCTTCGTGTTCCAGTTTTTTTTTAGTTTTCTAGCAAGGACAAAGTACTTATTTTTCTTTTCGCTTTCTTTTATTTGTATTCTGGCTCGCCGCGATAGCTAAGTCCACTCTTTGACAAGGTTCTCTTTTTTGTTCACTATCACTTGGTCTGGTCATCTCGCCGAGATTAAGTGATCCGTTTGTATTTCAAAACCCATGAGAACATAGTGCCTTTCATTCCCAAGACGGGTTCTCGGTTGTGTATATACTATTTGTTTGTATGGTCAAATTCAAACTTCTTGTACAATTCTCAGTGGATTACCTTCCCCACTAAGCCATGTCTAGTTTTATTCTTTTTTGTGCTAGTTTGCTGCATTTTCTTATTATGTGATTGGTCTGTTCGTCACCTCATAGAATACATTTAACATTTTGTTGCGTCTCATTAGTTTTTGCTTTGACATAGTTGGTCCTCATGGCGTTTACTGGTGCTACTACTAGAAGAGATTTAGTTATCGCTGAAGGAATGTCCGCGTCTTCTCCTGTGATATTTCGCTTGTTTATCATTTGAAATATCCATACAGTTGTTTTTGTTCAAATTTTTGTTTTCTCGTTATTTTTAATATGCCGATTCTTGTTTTGTTTGTGTTATTTTGGTAGATGTAATTAGTCTTTTTACTCTTTTTCGTGTTGCATTTAAGTTGTCGTATCGAAGTAACATCGCTATCTTCAATGCTGGTCAATCATCTTTCTTTTCTTGATACATATAGTCTGTCTACCTCATTTCTAGGATGTAAAGCTTTATGCATTGTCATTAGTTTTCTTGTTATATCTCTTTTTGTTGAAGTTCTTCCTTGTCAAATTCAAATATGGTCCCAGGATTCTTACCAGTAGGACAGCCCAAGTGATAATCTTTTTGATGAAATTTCTGCAATATTTTGGTCTCGAGTAACTTTCTCGTTCTCTTGAGATACTCTTTCTTAATTTTTCTTTCATTTCCACTTGTTTGATCGAGTCCGTCTCTGATATTCCCAATACTTTATAAATTTCAATTTCATCCAGCGATCTCATTTTTCTTGATTTCCTAGTTCTATTCTCTCAGCCATTTGTGTTTTTCCATTTCTCATTATAAGCATGTTTCTATGCTAAATTTAATCCCTATGTACTGAGTGTATATTGTCACTGTTTGATTTTTTCCCATTCGTTTTTTTTTGACAAGCAGTTTGATGCCATCCATGTACATTGAGTGATTTTTTCTTATGATTTAGTAATTTTTCATCCGCTTTTGCATTTCCTAAGTATGTGAATGAGTCGCATCAGCGCTATTGCAAATAGTAATGGTGATAGCGCAACTCCCTGGAAAAAACAGTTAGGATTTTTACCACATCTGAAGTTTTTCCTCCAGCTGTCAATTTCACTTTCCAGCTTTTCATGGTTTCTCAATAAACTTCGTCCGATATATTGTACATTTTTACAGAGTCTATTATCCAGCTTTAGTGAACCATATTGTATGCCTAATTGTATTCAATATATGTCATAGCTACTTTTTTCGTCTCGTTTTGCTTTTGTTGCGGATGTGTTGATCAATGAAGAGTAGTCTCCTGTTTCTCTGTTTCCTGGCGGCATCCTTTATGTTCCTAATGAAAAATCCATGGCTTATTAAATATTCTCCTTAATTTGGGACGTTAGTAGACACATTGGTAGACGCTTTGTAGGTCTATCATCGTTTGGGGCAGTTCCTTTTTGGGGTCTTTTTGGATCAGGATGGTATTTCTTTCGGTCAACCATTCGTGTATGTCTGCTTCTTGTAAGCATGTATTCAGTTTGATAGCCAGTCTGTCAAGAATGGAGATGAATTTTTTTAAAACCAGAATCCCTGTAAGGCATCATAGACAAGGGTTTTCTTATTCTGTATTTCTTAGTGTTGCTCTGAGTGAATCAAGGTGTACTTTTTCCTTTGGGCCAAGTCCCCTCAACTTTTTTTCTGTAATGTTTATCCATTCGGCTTTTCTGTTATGATCTCTTCCCATATTTTGCTCCAAAATTGTTTTGCTTTCCTCGCATTCAATTGTAAGTGTGTCTTCGCATGTTTTGACCCTACTTGCTGGTAGAATTTTCTTTATTGTTTTCGAATGTCCTGTTTTATCTGTATTGTTTGATCCTATCTCGGTATATTTTAAGTTTCTCTTCTTTTATCAGTGCCTTCTGATTGATCTATCGTTTGATCTAATCATGTTACTTTGCTATTTTCATTCCAACATACACTTGCTTTTTTCTTGTGTCTTAGCGTTTTTGTTTGTTGTCGTAGATTGTTTATTTGTGCTTCCAGTTTGATTTCCCATCCAGGTTTAAAATTTTTGTTCCTGTTCTTTTGGGGAACCTCGAATTTTTTCACTGACTATATTGTTTCTGCATTGATTATTTTTTTTTTGTAATTCAGTGATGTTCAATGGAGTAAGTGTTAATAATTCGTTTATTTTTTCAGTATATGTCTTTGTCTGTTTTTTAGTCTAGATTCTTGTAAGATGGTAACGTGGTTTTCTTTTTATACAACATTCTCTTTATATTCTGTACATGTATTTTTCTTTTAAATTCAAAATAACTTAATAACAATATTATTTCGCATAGCTTTTGTTTATAATGAAATATATTACTTCTTTCGTTCTCAACTTTTAATTATTAAAACTCCAAATTCACCATACAAGTCAGTCTTGCCCACCAAGGTTTTACTTTAAGATTAGTTGCAAACCTTTTTTTTTACTACCAGGGAAAAATAGCGATTTATTAAATATTTCCAAAGAGTGATCAATATGGGATTATTAATTCTATTATTCTTCCCAGCATTAGCCATTAAATTCCAAAAAAGAGACAAATATGGATACCTGAGTACAACTTGCGTAGCCGGCGCAATTCAGATCAAAAGAAACCAGAAAATGCAAGAAGAAAAGGTGCACGAATATTAATTCAGTTGGCCTCCTTCAAAATGAGTATGTTAGCACTTTTCTGACTGAAATGTCCAACTTGAAATGAAGCTGATAAAAATAATAAATAGATAAATAAATAGAAATACGTCATGAAATACCCTTTCGGTAAATGGTCAAAATCTCTTTTCTTTTTTTTACTCTTTTTCCTCTCTTTTTAATATTCAATTTTGTCCGACTTGATATAGGAAGGTTCATGTCTGCCTCAGTCACGACCCTTTTTGCCTGGAATACGAAAAAATATCTAATAATGAGTTGACATTGTATTTCTTTATTAGCCCGGCGTCATTTTCTGTCACTAAACATGAACAAAAAAAAAACAAAAAAAAACAACAAAAAACATAGTTATGCCGCAAAGTTAGGGATAAAGACATGAAGATTACGAGTTTTTTCTTCTTTACCTCAATTTGTAATTTTGTCTACACAGGAAGTTAACATTTTTACTGTTATGATAAATGATCTAAAATCAATTTATCCTGAAAAGACTAAGAAAGAAAAAAAAATAATACAAAAAAAGACAAATAACAAGAAAGAAAGAAAGAAAGAAAGAAAGGAAAATAAATAAAGATGGACTAAAAGAATAGAGTTAAAGATAAAAACTATAGAAATATAAATGATTTGAAGGAATGAGTGCCAAATACTACACAAAAACAAAACGAAACAAACGCAAATATACAAAAACATGAAAAAGAAAAGAAAAGATTAGAAAAATATGCAATGTAAAAAGACACAAAAGTAAAATGAAAGAAAATAGATAAGAAAGAAGAAATGAAAATAGAAGCGATAAACAAGAAAAGAAAATGATTTAAGACGATATAAAAAGAGAAATATATAAATTTAGAATAAAAGTATAGAAGCTGAAAAAATTCAAAGGAAATGGGGTTAAATACCAAACAATAATAATAATAATAATAATAATCTCATTAAAGGTAAAAAAAAAACATGGACAGTACCCTTGTAACGTACTCAGGACTATTCAGGCAAATGAACCAGTGGACCAGAATGTGCGCGAGTCCTTAACACTGAAGATATAGACAAAGTGTATGCGTGAAGAAAAGAAGGAGGAAGAGAACTCTCCAGTATTGAAGATTGATTCGATGTATCAATACAATTGCTTTAAGATAAAATTAAGAGCAAAGAAAGACTAATGTCTGCCACAATAGCATCATAAAAACAAACAGAAAAAGAAAAACGTGGAAACAGTGGTAGGAACAAAAATAAACTTTTGGGATATTTCAAACTAGAAACTGGGGACATGGCTACAAAACAAAAATCTTAAGAGAGAAACTGAATCTTTTTTAAGACCAGCACAAAACAACGCCATAAGACCCGATTATATTGAAGAAAATATTGATTATATGTAACAGAATAGCAATTGTAGATTATGTAGAATAAAAGATAAAATGTTAATCACATAAGCGAACGCAGCAAACTAGCACCGTGGAACTGTAAGAATGGGCAAGACTGGGTGGGAAAAGTCGTCCATTGGGAATTGCGCAAGAGATTAGAATTTGATCATAAGAGCAAATGATATATGCATAAACCAGAATTTGTCCTGAAGAATGAGACGTATAAAATTTTGGGAATTTTCAGATGCAAGCGGATCACCGAATCTCGGCCAGCAGACCAAAATGTGTTGTAATTAACAGGAAATAAGAATTTGCCATCTGGTGGACTTTGCCATCTGGTGGACCTTGCAATTTCAGCTAAAATATTGAAATTGAAAATTCTTGGCCAATCATTCATAGATTCTGGTTTTAAAGTATCACAGCCGTCTATAACAGACTAGCACTTCAACTCCGTCCTTAAGAGCTATAAACCGATAACTTGTCTACATATTATGTGAAAAATCACATCCTCACAGATTAGGAATATTATCAATTACTTGCTAGAATGTTGCTGACTGTTTCCGGGGGACCAAAGGAACAGGTGATCTACTATACACTGATGATAACGTCAACAAGGAAAGCAAAGCAGGAAATGTGGACATGGCATGAATTAAGAGCTCAGAGGCCTATGATATGGTTCCATTGAATTGTATAATAGTTGGCTTGACAAAAAAGTGATACATGAATACCAAAACTTAGCTCAGATACTTATTGTGAGAAGTAAAGTATAAAAGAGCAGGTTAGCGGAATTTAAGTGAGTTAAAACTGAAATATTTTCCTCTCTTTCATTATTTTCTGTGTTTGTCTCGCTGCTCTTAAAAATGTACCGTAACTGTTTTCAATCAGATCTGTGTTAGGCGCGTGGTTAATAAACAACACCTGGGTCTGAAAGAGTCATTATATAATACCCAAGAAAAATGAAAAATCGAAACATAAACATAGGGCCCAAAAAACATGTTTGGGGATCATGATCAGCTGGTGCTTCCTAGATAGCCTACGAAGAATGGTTGGTTTGCTGACCTTGAAATACTGGAAATCCACTAACAAATCTATAGGCAAACAAATCAACAAACACCTAACACAGTAATCGAGATACAAAATACAGGAAAAACAGAAACTCTAAATCAAACACTAAATGACAATGACCCATGCACCAAAAACACACAAAGAGGAAAAAACCAATGTAGATACCATTAGAAGAAATATGTCTGAGAAGAAAACCATATTGTTTTTCCTTAGGAACCAAGACTAGAGGATAGTCAAGTCCAAAACCGAAACAGTGGACGACGTATTGAAAAATATCACGACAAATGACATCACATAGTTAAACGATTTAATATATGCAGGAGCAAAATTTGTCTGTGAAAAAAATCGGTGTCCTCTTGAAGACAACTGAGAGAAAGTTTAAATCCGGTTGGGAACTCAGACTAGAATCACAGACAAAAAGACAACGACAACAACAAGAATACTAAAACGGAACATTTGGAAATTTTGCATCGATACAATGACTTGAAGACTACATAGAAAAGAACGGAGTAAGACTGATTACAGCCACAAGAAACAATAGTAAAAACACGAGGATTAACAGAACGAACATAATCAGAAAACAAAAGTGGGTAGAAAACCAGCTCTATGGATTTTTAAGCGACTAATGAGCGACATATCACTCGAGAAAACGTGGACATGACGAAGCAAATGAAACCTTAAGAGAGAAACTGACTGTCTTCTAATAGTAGCATAAAACAATGCCATGAGGACTAATGATACCAAAGCGAGAATATGTAAAACGCAACAAAGCAGCAGAGGTAGGTTATGTGATTAAAAAGACTAAACGATCAATTACATCTTAAACAAATGCAGCCAATTAGCACAGAAAGTGTATAAGAATAGACTCGACTGGGTGGACAAGGTTTTCAACTGAGAATTGTTCAAGAAATTAGATTTTGACCATACGAACAATAGGTATCTGCACAACCTAGCATATTTCATAGAGAATGCGACAAACTCTTCTGGGATTTTCAAATACAGAGGGATCACCGAATCACGGCCAAACGAATAGAACTTATAATAATCAATTAAAAAGAAAACTTGCAGAATTGTGAATTTTGCAGGCCCAGTGGACCACAGAGTAAAATTGAAAGAAAGTGAAAAGAATGAAAGTTACGATTATATCAAATGGACTTTGAAATGACGGACGTGTAATAACTTCCAAACTACAGCATTGTTGAGATCGGCCAGAATACTGAGAAGAGTCCTGGAGACTTGAGAAGACTTGCTGTTATCCAAACTCCAGTGGAAAGCCATCAGCGTTAGCTGATGTGAAAAGCATTCAAGGAGTCAAAATGATTATAATAAATATTGAAAAATGAGAAAACTAAGTAAATGCTGCAAACAGAACCTTATTTTTTTTTTAAATAAAAAAAAGTAAACATTCAAATTGGTACCAAATACCTAGATAAACCCAAACAGATAAACACTTGCAAAAATAACGACGACTAAAATGGTCAAAAAATGATAAGAAATGGATGGAGAAGTGTTAAAGAAGATGGGAAAATGAGTAAAGATTGCGTAATTAGAAAGATCTCGACGAAAAAAAATGGACTTGAACTTAAAAGTTTCGAAGGAAGTAATGCAAAATACATTAAAATAACACATACACACACTAAAAAATGTGTTAAAAAAAAGAAAACGAAATGCAACGTAAAAACTGGCAAAAAATAGTAAGAAAAAAAAAGAAGACGGAATGAATAGACGAAAAGAGAAATTATAGGGAAGAAGGAGATAGACGGTAAAAAAGGAAAGCAAAGAAATTTTTAAGTTTCGCAGGAACATATGCCTATGGTCGAAAAAAATAGGAGAAAAAGAACAAATCTGATGGTAAAAATGAGCACAAAGGAAAAATGGAACGAAGAAGATTAGGAAGAATAAATAAAACGGTTAGTGGTAAGAAAAAAAATCTAGTTGAAGGTATCAAAAAAGAAATGGCGGATTCTTTTTAAAGTAAAGATGGGTGAAGGATTTGAAGGAAGCAGTGTCAAATACCCACAAATAAATGGGAAAAACATGCAAAAAGAACCAAAGAGGTCATACTGAATGCTAAAAAAAAAAAAAGGCATTTAAATTTTAAATACTCAAAACGAGGGGAAATATATTTCCTTTACAATTAAACCTCTACCAAAACATTTTTATTTTTCCTGTCTACTCCCAAACAAAGTGAAAAGATTCTCTGTTCTCTAACATCCAATTTAAAATTTCATTTCATTATGGAGAAGAGATTGAACCTCAAGATTAGAATAAAAGAGAAGGAACTGCATATTAGCCGAAGTAAAAACACTAAAATGAGTCATCCATGATTTCACCTCTATTCCTATCAACTACCCAAAACATTTTTTAAAATATCATTCCTTTCTCTGTAATCAGTCATGGTTAAATATTAAGATGGACTGGTGCATCTTCTTTATTTCTGTATTTCAGAATCAGAAAATCACAATTGACGTGTCTGGTCAGAATCTATAAAAAGCTGCAGATTCTGGCTAAGATATAAACATTTCCAGCCCACAGATTAATAAATGATTGTTTATATTTTTTTCTCCGTCTAAAGATTCTGCAAATCAATATTGTTAAAATACTGTCGGGAGTCAATGATGAATGAAACCAGTTGCATATCTACATGTCATTTCACCTGTAAGCCAAAGGTAATCCAATTATGAAATATGATGAACTCGACCTGGTCATACACGTAATTCTGGTGACTCTAGTGGGGAATTTGCCGGTTACCACAGAAGATGAATCACAATAGTTCATCTCATGAATTCAGCACTCTCGGTTAACATATCAACTGATGTAGTGTCAGCCGTATTTTGATCCAAGCTTGAAGCATTTTGAATGTCTAGCCACATTCAAGAGTTGTGATACAGCATAAGTTTGTCAGTGGGTGGCCATATATATTGTTAAAAAAAGATTACATATGCTAAGATTGTATCATGTGTAATTTGCACTGAATTAACATGTGTACTCTTAAAATAAGTTGATGAAGTTAACTAAGCTTCAGCTGTTGCTGAGAACAGGGATAGCAGTTAGCTGAAGTGTAGTTGAAGAGCGGGGGTATAAAGTAGGTAGAAAAAGGAGTAGAAAAAACGGAAAGTACTTACTCTACCATTAACCGGTAAAAAAGTTTTCCACAAAAATGAATTTATTTCAGAAAAAACAAAATTGCAAGTAATTCTACGACCTGCATTGCATATGCTTGCTACACAGTTCCCAGCCAAAATTAATTGCCGGAAAACAATAAATAAAAATGGTTAAAGGCAAAAGCCAAACGACAAAAAAAGAGGTCGACTGCCCAGGCGACCTGCTTTTAAATCCGCCATTTGCCAGTAACGGCCCAACTTTGATATAAACCAATGGCATTCGAACAATTGTGAACTGCCGAATATACAAATTCCAACAATATATATATATATTTAAATTTTTGAATGCTCTATAAAATATGCGCAGCAGATTTAGCTTAGACACCCCCGGAAATATCTTAGATGAACAGATTAGTAGCATGAAAGAGATATACTTATTGACTTGTTATTAATATTATTTCATAATTTTCACTTCAACATTACATTATTTCATTATATTTTCACCTGCATTGCTTTGGAAAAAGGTTGTAGTTTTAATTTAAATGACTTAATCTTGTTTGTTTAAGGAGTATTTAAGGAAGAAAGAATGTTCAGCTATTGAATAAAACAGTTTTGCGTCTTATTTATTATTAGTTTATTTACTGCGGATTAAAAATCTCAAGTGAAAAGCCTCAGAATGTGCTTATTCCATAATTTTCGCTATTGACAGTAGACTTCAACAAATAACCAACCTGAACCGATTTATCCATCAATAAATCGCTAGGAATCGATTCATTGGGTCAATTCAACGAGGAAAGGCGTTTAGTCAGTTGATCGTTAAAGCTGTTATGTTTTGTTTGGAATATGTGTTGCCATTAATTCCTCAATATTGACCAGAGTAAATAGAAAACATCATACAATTATATCAGAATGTTACAGTATAATGTACAGTTCAAATTTAGGCAATTATCATTCAAATATTCTTCAGAATTTCCTCGAGTAAGGATAGTACAGACAACACACACTGACACACACGTGTGCATTGTATCATTCATATATATATATATATATATAATGTAGTTTTTTTATACTTTTAAATAATGAGTGCTCATATCGGTAATAGACCGTATGTATATAATCGTTAGGATATTGAAGAATTGGAGCCAAAAGTGATGATAATATTTAGGAGGTTCCCGTGGTATAATGGTTATCGTTGCAGGATATGGACACGGAAACAAGAGACTGGACGAGACTGATTGCATTTTCACATAGCACTAATACCCTTGGGAAAGGTATGAATCCAATTATTCTCCCTCCAGCTATAGTAGGGCAGACTGAGTTCTTCAGCTTTGGTGAGGCAACTAGTCTAGGAGAAGGAAAGCTCTGAATTAAAACCTGTTAAACTCCGCTTAAAAAAATTGACCTTGAGTCATATCCAGGTAATATTTAGTTTTTCGGTTGGTCTGGTGATAGTAGAGACAAGAAACTGACCCTAAGCGCAAATGATTTAGTGTCTACACTATCTTAACTTATATATATATATATATATATATATATATATATATATATATTGGATGGATAAATGTGTTAATGTGTGTGTGTTATTTCATATATAAAGTGCTCCCAATAACAATAGCTATGCAGTGAACAGTTCTTCTTCAGATGGTGACTCAGTGAATAGGCATTATTCCAAAAACGAAGTATTATTACAATGAATCCAAAGCACTCTACAAGCAGCTTACAATGCACCAAATATACTCCTTACACACACACACACACACACACACACACACACACACACACACACACAGAGTTCTCTCGCTTAATGATAAATACATAAGTATGTCAACTGGAAACAAACGGAGATACTTTTACGCCTACATTTTGAATAGAACACTTTGAACTTTAAATTGTCTATTTTGAACATTTTTCACTTTAGATAGTCTCGTGACCATTCTTGATGACCTTCAATAATATCTTATTCGATGTAAAAGCAATACTGAATAACACGCTGAGCACTTTAAATGAAAGCTTAATGCAGTACCCTGTGGGTCAGCAGTCAAAATTGCTTATACAAAGAAGACTGCAATTGATGCTTTCAGTTATCCGAATCGGGAATGACAATTGAGCGCAGACAGATCATCATATAATGAATTGAAACAAAGGTTTTCTCGATCCTGTTGACATCTTTAGAAATCTATTAGTTTTGAGGAAGAGATTCCAGCCATTGTTATAATCATCATCGTTGTTATTATCAACATGATTCATTTTTCTGCTTTACTTTCTGTTTCTTACAGTTTTTCACTGGGTCTATAACCAAAGATTTATCATTATTATTATTTTGACTGCTTGAGAGTTTTTCACATTAGCTTTAGCTGATGATTTTCCACTAGAGTATGAGTGACTGTAAGTCTTCTTAAATCTCCAAGACTCTTCTTAGTCGTAGTTTAGACAGTTTTCACCCGTCCTGTTATTTCCAAGTCCTCCTGTCTTTGTACCAATTCTTTAGTAACTGTACTGAGAGCACCAATTACATTTGGTATAATCGTAAATTTCAGGCCCCACAGTTTTATTTTCAATTCCCTGGCCGAGATTTGGTGATCCATTTTTATCTCAAAATCACAGAAAAGTTTGTGCATCTAATTCACCAGGACAGATTCTGGGTTGGGCATAAACCATTCGTTCATATAGCGAAACTTCAATTTTTTGAACAATTTCCAGCGGATCACCTTGCCCACTCAGTCATGCTTATTCTTATACACTTTCTGTGCTAATTGGCAGCATTTGTTTAAGATTTGATTGTTTCGTCTCAATCACCACATACCAACATCTGCCGTTTTATTGCCTCAAATCAATTCTCGCTTTGATATGCTTAGTTCTTATTGTGTTGTTTTGTGACACAATTAGAAGAGATTCGAGTCCTCTCTTAAGGTTTCTTTTTCTCAGTCGCGTTCACGTTTTCTCGTGTGATATGTCACTTGTTAGTCGCTTAAAACATCCATTCATTTGATTTTATTCCTACTTTTGTTTCCTGGTTATTGCCGTTCCGCTGTTCCTTGTGTCGTTACTATTGTTTTTTGTGGCTGCAATCACTCTTACTCCGTTCTTTTCTATGTAGTCTTCGAGTCATTGTAGCGATGCGTCAACACCGACTTCCATGTTGGCAAGTCCTCTTCCTCCTCTCTTCTTGACACATATAGTCTGTCAATGTCATTCCTGGAATGTAAGGCCTTATGCATCGTCATGAGTTTTCTTGTTCTCCGTTCGATTTGTTTAATTTTTTCTTGGGCTACTTAAAGAATGGTTCCGAGTATCTTACAAGGGGGAGAGCCCAGGTATTTATTCCTTTGAAAAATTTCCTGCTATAGAGTTTTGTCTCTAGTAGATTTCCGCTTCTTCTAAAATACTCCTCTTGATTCTTTCTTTCATTTCTACTTGTGTGATGGTATCAGCTTTCAGTATCCCCAAATTTTTGTAGGTTTCCTTTTGTTCGAGCGATGTAATTACTTGATTTTGCAGTTCTACTCCTTTCGTCAGGTGTCGTTTGCCACTTTTCATTATTAACATGGTGTATTTTTCTATGCTCAATTCCATTGCTATATCTTGACTCTATATTCTAACAGTAATAGGGTTTCCAATTCTTTTTCGTTTTTGGCGCAACATTTGATGTCGTCCACTTACATCAAGTGGTTGATTATTTCTTGCGTTTTACTGAATTGGATTCGACTGTACATTTCCTAATGATGTCGTTTAGTGACAATTCAGGCTATAAGTAGATTTTTCCGTTTCGTTTTACTTTCGTTGAGTATGTGTTGATGTATGTATATAGTAGTTCCTCTGTTCCTTTGGCTTTCTTGTGGCATCCTTTCTGTTCGTCGGGGTAGATTCCACGGCTTATCAATGAGTAGTAGATCATCTCCCTAATTTGTTAGTATTTTCCACATCATCAGCATGCACGTTATTTTTTGTCATCCATTCAAGTAGCATAGTCTTCTGTATGCATTTATCCCTTTTCTTGTATGTCTATGTCTGAAGGCAAAATTTTGAAACCCAAAATCCGTGAATGACATGTAGGTTAAGGGTTTTTCAGTTTGCTATATTTTTAAGTTTTGTGTTAAGCCCATCTGGATGTATGTTTACCGGAGTATCTTTTTCGACAAATCGCAATTCTGTTTCCATGTTGTTTATCTATTTGACATTTTTTGTTATGATCTTTCCGTTCCTATATCTTGCTCCAAAATCTTCTCACCTCTCTTGCATCCGGTTAGTCTTCTCAATCTTTATTTTTGAGTTTTAGTTACTGTGCTTTTTCACTTTCTTCCGAAATTTCCAAATATTCCGTTTTAGTATTGTGGTTTTTCTCGTTGTCTTTTTGTCTGTGATTCTAGTCTGAGTTCCCAACCGGGTTTAAACTTTCTCTCAGTGGTCGTCAAGGGGACCCCGATTTTTTCACAGACTAATTTTGCTCCTGCATATATTAAATCGTTTAACTTTGTGATGTCATTTGTCGTGACATTTGTCAATAAGTGATTCACTGTTTCCGTTTCGGACTTGACTATCCTCTAGTCTTGGTTCCTAAGGAAAGGCAATATGGTTTTCTTTTCAAACACATTTCTTCTAATGATATCTACATTGGTTTTTTCCTCTTTGTGTGTTTTTGGTGCATGGGTCATTGTCATTTAGTGTTTGGTTAAGAGTTTCTGGCTTTCCTGTATTTTGTATCTCGATTACTGTGTTAGGTGTTTGTTGATGCGTTTGTCTATGAATTTGTTAGTGGATTTCCAGTATTTCAAGGTCAGAAAACCGACTAATCTTTGTTATTGTCCTAACCTGGTCAGCCAGCCTTTGGTTTGTTGCCTTAAATCCACAGAATTCGGTCCAGATTTCTTTCATTCTTTTTCTATACCCTTTTTATTGAGTTGCTTCTAAAATAACAGTATAATGCTACTTTGTTTTCTTGCCTAGTCCATTTTCTATGCTGTGGTCGCTGGTGTGAGTGGTCGATTTGTTCATCGTTTGTGTACCTGAAAGAAAAATCATTTGTGTACCTGGAAAATTTTGGCCAACATTCGCACGATACCTAAGGGATTCCTAATGTAGGCTATCTAGGAAGCACTTGCTGATCATGACACCCAAATTTATCGTCTGGGTCCCAGGTTTATTTATGATACGATTTGTAATATTTTATGGGTAGTATATTGTAGCTCTTCCAGACCCAGGGGTTATATAATATCTTTGTGCCTGACACAGATATTATCGAAAACAGTTACGGTAAATATTCATGAACAGTGACTCATTAAAAAGAAAAGAAAATATATATTAAAAAGTAAAAAATAAAATAAATAGATATTTTTGTTTTAACTCAGTTAAAATCCACTAACCTGCTATTTTATACTTTACTTCTTTCCACTAAATGTATGTCTTTCATGATAAAGATTACGCTCCTCTTATGTCTTTCCGGTTTCATTGAGGATGGTAAGTGTTCGTAATCAGTGCTATCTGGCTATATCAGACATTATATTTTAAACTATCGAAAGATACTATTTACCAACCCCTTCGCTCGGGCAGGATATGACACAAGGTCAATTTTTAAGCGGAGTTTAACAGGTTTGAATTCAGAGTTTTCCTTCTCCTAGACTAGTTACCTAACCAAGGCTGAAGAACCTAGTCTGTCCTACTATTTACCCATAGCTAGAGGGAGAATAATTGGATTCATACCTTTCCCAAGGGTATTAGTGCGATGTGAAATGCAATCAGTCTCGTCTAGAATTTGAACTCGTGTCGCCGTGTCCAATTCCTACGACCATAACGACTACACCACGGGCACCTCCAAAAACTATCGAAAGATGGTACTCGTAAATCATAGAGAATTTAGGGCGGAAATTTTAAACAAATCTAATTCGTGCTTTTGAAATAGTCTCGTTGAAATAAATTCATAACTAACCGGATTTTCTTCTCGAAAAAAAAAAACACAACGAAGATTCGAATTTTTTATTTCACTCTTCGCAAGTTTTTCGATGGAGTCTGAGTAACAGCTTGTCTTCTCCGGTCTTCAGGACTTTTCTCAGTATTCTAGCCGATTTTGATAATTCTATAGTCTGGGTTGTCTCTATTCTTCTTTTGATTTTCAGTTCCTCCATTTTTTTTCCATTTTTTTTTTGTTACCGTTCCAAGCGTGCCAATTACAATTGGTATCACCACCACTTTCATATCTCTCAACTTTCTTAATTCTCTGGCAAGTTTCAAGTTTTTGTCTCTCTTTTTCGCTTTTTTATTTTCTTTATGTCGTCTCCTAGGATGGCAAGAGAGGTTTTCTGACCAGCGTTCGCTGGAGAGCTTTCACTGAAGTCTCAGTGACAGCAAGTCTCTTTAGGTTTCCAGAACTCTTCTTAATATTTTAGATATGTTGAAAAAAGCTGTAGTCCGAATGGTATCCATTCTTCCTCTGATTTCTTACTGTTCCAATCCTTTGGGTGCCGTTCCAGGAGTACCCACTACAATTGGTATCCACTTGGCGAAAATTTCTCTTTTCCTTTTGTTAATTAGCACTATGTCTAGTCGGGATAAGGTGAAACGTATGTATCTCAAAAATTCAGAAAATTTGGTTGTAGTTTTTATTTTATTCCTTTTTTTCCAAAGCAGATTTAACTGATTGTTTTTAATGGAGTCTAAGTGATTACAACTCTCCTATGTTCTGCAGACTATTCTAAATATCCCAGCTGATTTTAGTTGTTCTGTGGTCTGATAGGCAGCAATTTTTCCTTTAATCTCCAGTTCATCGAGTTTCTTTTCTAGGATTTCATGGAATGTTCCAAGGGATCTAACTATGATTCTAAATACTTTCCCCTTTATGTTTTACAAATTTTTCTGTTCTCTGGCAAGGTTCCAATATTTGTCCACCTTTTCACCTTCCGCCACCTTTTACTTCATTTTCTGCTGTAATAGCGAAACCCACAAGATGAAGGGTTCTTTTCTTTTTGTAATAAATCCTATGTCTGGTCTTCTGGTCTAATATAGGATATATGGGTGATAAGTTTATATCTCAAAGTCCCAGATAGTTTTAAAAGAATAAGCATTATCTGCCATTGTCGTAACTTTAAAATGTAATGAGAATATTCGTGTGAGTTTTGCTAGTTGAGTAGAACATTACCACAGATTTCCAAAATCGACCCCGATCAAGGTATTTTCTTATTTTAATTAATGGAAATATATCAGTTGGGTTTCTTTTTGTTATTTTTATTTTTTATTTTCTGACGTTCTTATTGTTGATCGAGCATTTGGGAAATTCAGAGTTGTGTGAAGTTTTGGGACATTTTATACTTTAATATATATATATATATATATACATATATATATATATATATGCATATGTGTGTGTGTGTGTGTGTATGACAGAGAAAGAGACAGAGAGAGAGAGTGTGTGAGAGAGAGGGAGAGACAGTACTTGGGAACTGTTTTTGCATCATCTATATACATAGAAAAGTAATCTAGATGTTGAATAAGTTCACGTAGATCTGGACTGGATTTGGTCTGGTTTATTTTCCATTTAAGCAGCCATTGTCTTCTAGATGTGACGGCAAATTAAAATAAAAAGATCCCCGGATGAGCAACTATTTAAACGCGTATGGGAACTGGTGCATTTAAATATTGTTATCACCAAACGGGGGCTTATTTTTTTGCACGTGTGAGGACGAGGTGGCCTGGCACTTGATCCCCCGTAGAATAAGTCCTTGTTCAGAGTCCTTTCTCGGGCATGTAAGAACTGGCATATTATGTGGGGGTTAATTTATGGCTAGTCTGAACGCCGTTAGCAAGGGGTTTCCAAATTTCACACTAAACACACACCCACCAAGGCCACTAGTTCTTACTCTCTAGAACAATGGAAGATATGGACCCACTAGGTTTAGATGTAATAATATTAATTATAGTAGTCGACAACTCCGATTTCCCGTGTAATATCTTTAAAGGAATTCATATAGGACAATTTAAGCGAGGATAACATTAGGCGAATAGAAGCTGAAAAAGAAACATGAAATAACAACTTGGTAGTAGACGACACAAATGAACAAATTCAACACGTGGGAACATGAAAATATATCAATCTTTTTACTACACACGTTTATACACATATTCAACGCGTCGGCTATATTGTTAACGGATAGTACAGAAACATTAATATCTTTCTTCTTTTCTTTTCTTTCTTCATTAGTCTTTCCTCAAATTGAGAGAGAGAGAGAGAGGATATATAATTGGGTATAGGGAGAAACAGTCTTAAAATTTACTTAACTTTTCCAATGGATTCCTGTGGAGAATATTTCCTCTTTTACGGGCTAACGGACTTTATGTTATTTTTAGTTCTGGCTTGAAGGTATGACTCTTCTACTTGTCCAAGATACTTTCCGTCTTCCCCCGGTGATTTCGGTGGTAGTTTCAAGATATCTTATCACTTCAACTACTGTTTCGCAAATCCCGGTTTTAGTGCTTCACACGGAGTTTGGAATTAGATCCGTTCACCGCGACCTCTGTCCAAAAACTGATTTTCTTTTTCCCTACTTCCGCTGACGGAAGGAGCTCCCACTTCCGCCTTAGGGTTCCAGCTTTTTTCCTCCTTTCCCTGGTCACTAAGTGCAAACACCTGTCGGCTTCCACTCTGACCCACATTCTTTACTTTCTCCGACAGGCCATGAGGAACTTACCCATATTACTATTCTGTCTTAACGGTCATTCTTTTGGGTGGCCTGCTAACTCAAACACGGAGTGGTAAGGGACATTCTTTATCTCTCATCTCTCAGTGGGAGATCACGTGACATAGAACAAATATTACGTAAATAGCAATACGCTGTCTCAGTATTTATAAGAACTGAAAAATTCGAGTAATATAAAATCTGAGGGCGAATGGAAAATCGTAAATAGAGCGTTGTCTGTAATAAGGAATCAGAATCGTATAGATGTTATCTGGAAGAAAAAATATAAATGATCAAATTGCCACAAAAATAACTATATAAACACTCTGAGTTGGTACCAAAATACTGACAAGATTGGATATAAATTTTTTGATTTGACACCTGACTAGTTTTAATCGTTACAAATATTTTAAGTCTAAAGAGCGAAAAATATGTTATTATCGTATGACTGGTTTAGATCACGTGACAAGTATATATTAGGTGATAAATTGTTTAAATATAGGGCAAAACATATATGCGGCCTGCCGAGTTTAGATCACAAGACAAAAATTTTAATTATAATATTTTTAGCTGAAAGAATAATCATTTCCTTATTACCACCTAAGTGAAATCAATACTTGTGAAAGTCGTGCAGGAGGTTTATTTTTGTGAATTTTTACGGGGAATGTTAATTGCAATATATATATATATATATATATATATATATATATATAAATCATCATCATCATCATGTCGTGCTGCCTGCACGGATGTCCCTGACTCTCTCTCGCCACTTCTCCTTATCGTTCATCGCCACTGGCAGGTCTTCAGGGCTACATCCCGTATCCTCACATAGTTGCTGTATGTACGTTCGAGCTGGTCGTACTGTTTTTGCTCGGCCATATGTGGGGGTCCATAGGAGTACATCACTTATGAGCTCGTCGTTGCTTCTCCAGCAGTGTCCTGCGTGTCTGGTTCGTCTAACTTGTATAGTTTTCGTGATTTGAGGCAGGTGACCGTATAGTTGGTGTTGCCGCCAGGACTTGTTCAATATTGCTTGCAACATTGTTGTGTAATTGCTGTCTAGCTTCTTCTCCAGCCGTTTTGTTAGTGTCCAAGGGGTGCATCTATACAGCAGTATCGACACGAAATGTCTGGTCTTCCATACCTCTGGGTGAATCTCATCAAGCCCTGCAGCTTTCCTATTTCTAATTTTTCTAAGAACCGAGTCGAGTTATTCTTGAGTGAACGGTCCTAGTTTAATGTCCAATTGCTTACTAATAATTCTGGTGATTGGTTCATGCTAACTTTCGGTGGGTTTCCTAGTATATTTTCAAAATGCTGTTTCCATAGTTTTATTCTTTCTTGTTGGTTTGCAGCTTTCAATTTTGCTTTGGCTGTGCTCTTCCTTCTACTTACTTCGTATATCGTTTGCCGGGCTATCCTAGATTGCCTATGTTCCCCTGAGTCTCTAATCTTATCTATCTGATTTTGTATGTATTCTGTCTCTTCTTTTAGATATATGCCTGCTTATTGATATTGTGCCTTTTTTTAGTTTTAGGGCATTTGTGTTTGTTGGGTCCTTCCTATAGCTTTGGGGGCAGTTTTCACGTGTGCACATTTTTCTCTCACGGCTAACGTTTCCCATGGGGCTCTATATTTAGTTCTAGGTTTTGTTGGAATACAATTCGCTGCCGCCTCGAGGTGCACGTTGACGGAATTCTCATATTCGTCATTTGGGGTACCTTTTTCAGTCTTCTCTTGTAGTGTCTCGAATCTGTTTCTCAATTCTAATGCATATTTATCTTTAATATCTCTGTTGTTAAGAAGAACCCAGTCATAGTTTTTAGTGGTTGCTGTTTGTGTTGGTTTTTTTTGTAGGCTTAGTCGTATTTTTGCCGTGACTATTCGGTGATCGGAGGACACACCCTCGAAAGAGGAGTATGCTTCACAATTCATTGCGCTGTTTTTCCATATATATATATATATACATATATATATATATACGCGGTTCATTCTGAATATATAGAGAGTCTTATTTTTAAAAAGACAAAATATTTCTTTAGTTTTCCCCGTAAATGCATTATTTGGAATTGGTTTATCGCAAAAATCATTTTACTCACGCAAAACTATTTAAAGGTATATTCACAGAAGAATGTTTGATGTGTAAGAAGTATGTTTTGTAGAAAGGCCTTTAAAATGAGCCAAATATGGGTTTGCCACTATGGACCCGAGTCAGAAAAAAACTGTCTATGATATGGAAAACGCACTGGCTTTCCCGTAAAGAAAATGTTTCGGGCGTGGACAGGAAATGGCCCAGCACTATTGATTTTCTTTGAAAATATGTAACTGTAAACAATACTTCGTATTCCTCAGGCAATTATCTCCTTGGTTGTTGATAGGCCCTCGTATATATATGAGAATTATTTTTATTATTTACTCCTTAAGAGTTTTTCATATCAGCGTTAGCCGATGGCTTTCCACTGGATTTTGAGTGACAACAAGTCTCCTTAAGTCTCCAGGACTCTTCTCCGTATTCTGGCCGTTTTCAATAATGCTCTCGTTTGAATGGTCTCTACTCATCCACCAACTTCCAAGTCCTCCAGTCCCTTTAATGATCCTTTACTTATTGAGCCAAAAGCACCAATCACAATTGGTATAATTGTCACCCTCATGTCCCATAGTTTTTTTCAATTCTCTAGCAAGGTCGAGGTACTTACCCTTCTTTTCACATTCTTTCAGGTTTTTTTCCGTTGTCAGCCGGGACAGCAAAAACTACAATTCTGCAGATTCTGTTTTTTTGTTGTTAATTATTATAAGGTCTGGCCTTCTTGCTGAGATTAGGTAATCCGCGTGTATGGCAAAGTCCCATGGGAGTATATGTGTGTCATTTTCTAGGACAAGTGTGGGGTTGTGCATATACCATTTGTTCGTATGGTCAGACTTAAATTTCTTGCATATTTCCCAGAGGATCACATTGCCCACTCAGTCATGTCTAGTCTTGTATTTTTTCTGTACTAATTTGCTGCATTCGCTTATTACGTGATTGATCGTTTCTTCTCTGTCACCGCATAGCCTACATTTGCTATTTTGTTGAGTTTCATCTATTCTCGCTTTGATATGATTGGTTTTAATGGCCTTGTTATGTGCTTCTATTCGGGGGGATTCAGTTTCTCTCTTAAAGTTCCCTTTCCTTTGCCAGGTCCAGGTTTTGTCATGTGAGATATTGTTTATTAGTCGTTTTACGCCCATAGAGTTGTTTTTCTTTTTTTGTTTCCAATTATTGCCATTCTCTTGTCTATCATGTTGTCAGTATTGTTTCTGATGGATGTAATCAGTGGTCGTTCGTGTTTTTATCTAGTCTTTGAGCCGTTGTATCGATGCATCAACGCTGTCTTTGATGCTGGTCCATTTATTTAAGTTCATCTCTGGTCTACATTTTTCTATGCCAAATTCCATTCCTATGTCCTGATTGTATATTGTAACTGTGTGTATCAGATTTTCCAGTTCTTTTTCATTTTTGCAAATAGTTTGATACCATCCATGTACATGATCTTTTCTTGCAATCTGCTAAGTTTGCATCCGGCCGTGCATTTTTGAAGTATATGGTTAAGTGGCATCATGGAAATTATGAATAGTAAGGGTGATAGTGCATCTCCTTGAGAAATACCTCTTTGCATCTTTGTTTCAGCCAAGCTTCTTCCTCCTGCTATCAATTCCACTCTCCAGGTTTTCATGGTTTTCTCGATGAAGTTTATGACTTCATATGATATTTTGTACATTTTGAGGCAGCTTTTCGGAACCAGATCATAAGCCTTTTTGCTTTCAATCCAAGCCATAGCTAGATTTTTCCGTCTGGTCTTGCTCTCATTTAAGATATGGTGATCTATGTAAAGTAACTCTGCTGTGCCTCTGGATCCTTTGCGGCATCGTTTCTGCTCCTCGGGTCCTTTTGTATCAATGTGGTCACCCAATCAGGTAATTGTGCTCCTTGGAAGCATCTGTTTATTTCTAGTGCTAGTCTGTCGTGAATGGAGGTGCATTTCTTGAACCAGAACCCATGTATTCCATCATGGCCTGGCGTTTTCCGGTTTGATATATTATTATTATTATTATTATTATTATTATTATTATTATTATTGCTGTGATATCTTGAGTTCAGTCATTAATTGTTTCCTGAGAAAAAAGATTTATTGATGACGACGGTAATGGAACATTTACATTACATTTCTTCAAAAGACGTTACATTTCTTCAAAAGATTCTCTTCACTATGGAATACACTAATTGTAGAAATTTTTCATTGATCTATGCGACTAATAAATACCTCATCTAATATCGTCGGAAACTAAACCTTTGATTTCCTTTTCATTTCCGACACATGTTTAAATCTCTTACGATGAACATTAAGATGTGGAATTCTATAAAAATCACAATAAACTAGATTTTGTGCAGTATAGAAGATCAATCTTAGCCACCTGCAAAGAAGTTCAAGGGTAAGTGTTACTAGTCAGAAACCGAGCCAGCATAGATATAAGTCCCACATGGAAACAGCTAATGTTGATTTGTTTGTTGATTGGTCGGTATTTTATTTTATTTTATTGTTGTTTTTTCAAAGTGAAATCCTATATATATATATATATATATATATATATAAACGAATATTTTGCCGGTAGATTTATTTTTAAACGAGTTGTTTGAGCTCATTTGTTTACACAGAGATGAGTGCTTGCAAGTATTCCGTTCAAAGACTAATGATTCCCTTTGATATTAATCTTTTGTTTGCACGTTGGTAAATGGTTTCAAGTATTGCTCGTTAACATTAGTTAGTATATATACCAAGTATTCCTACTTTATACAAAAAAATTGCACGGAGACTCGCTGTCACTCAAACTCCAGTGAGAAACCATCAGCTACCACTGATGTGAAAAACTCTAAAGGAGTAAATGATAATGACATCAAACTATTTGTAAAAAATGAAAAAGAACTGGAAACCCTTATACACGCCGTTAGAATAACACAGTCAGGACATAGGAATGAAATTTGTCATTGAAAAATACGCCACGCTAGTCATGTAAAGTGGCAAACGACATATGACTGACGGAATGGAACTACCAAATGAGGACAACATTAAAATGCTCGGAGAAGATGAAACCTACAAATACTTGGGTATCTAGGAGGCTGAAACTATCAAACAAGTTTAAATGAAAGACAAAATTCGAAAGGAATATCTCAGGAGAGCTAGAAAACTACTTGAGACAAAACTCACTAGCAGAAACCTCATAAAAGGAATAAATACTTGGGCTGTGCCCCTCATTAGATATTCCGGACCCTTTCTCCAGTAGATTAGAGATGAACTTAAACAAATGGATCAAAGAAAAAGCAAAGTAATGACCATGCATAAGACAATACATCCCAGACATGACATTGAAAAACTATATGTTTTTAGAAAAGTTGGAGGAAGAGGACTTGCCACATCGAAGACAGTGTTGACGCAATCGATACAACGGCTCGAAGACTAGATAGAAAAATACGAACTGGGACTGATTACAGCCATCAGAAAAGATAGCGACAATATGAGAGACGATAGAATGACAATAACTAGGAAAAAAATGGGAAAAAACCCAACTCTATGGCCGCTTTGAATGACTAATAAACACGACAAAACCTGGATCTGGCAAAGAAAAGATAACCTTCAGAGAGAAACTGAATCTCTCCTAATAGCAGCACATAACAACGCCATTAAAACCAATCATATCAAAGCGAGAATAGATATGACTCAACAAAATAGCAAATGTAGACTACGCGGTGACAGAGACGGAACGATCAATCACATAATAAGTCAATGCCGCAAATTAAGTCAGAGGGAGTATAAAACAAGACACGACTGGGTCGACAAGGTGCTCCACGGGGAAATGTGCAAGAGATTTAAGTTTGACCACACTAACTAATGGTATATGCACAACTTAGTACCTGTCCTAGAAAATGACACACATATACTCCTATGGATCTTTGACATACACACGGATTACCTAATCTCGGCCAGAAGACCAGACCTTATAATAATTAATAACAAAAAAAGAGAATGTGCCAAATTGTCGATTTTGCTGTCCCATCAGACCACAGAATAAAACTGAAAGAATGAGAAAAGGAGGATAAGTACCCCGACCTTGCTAGAGAATTGAAAAAGCTGTAGAACATGAAAGTAACGATTTAAACCAGTTGTGATTGGTGCTTTTCGGACAATAACTAAAGGATTACTTAAATACCTGGAGGATTTTGAAGTTGGCGACGACCAGAGTACTAAGAAGAATCCTGGAGACTTGAGGAGACTTGCTGTCACTCAAACTCCAGTGAAAAGCCATCAGCCGATACTGATATGAGAAACTCTAAAGGAGTAAATAATAATAATTACAATAATGATCATAAAGAGGTAACAAAATAGCAAAAGTTGGTTATGTGGTGATAGAGATGAAAGCATCATTCACATAATAAGCGAATGCAGCAAATTAGCACGTAAGGGTTATCAGACTATATACGACTGGATGGGCAAGGTGATCCACTGGGAAATGTGCAAGAAATTTAAATTCGACCATACGAATAAATGGTATATCCACAACCTAGCAGCTGTCCTGGAGAATGACACACACAAACTCCTATGGTCTTTTATATACAAACAGATCACCTAATTTAGGCCAGAAGACCAGACCTTATAATAATAAAAAAAAAAAGGAAAATCTGCAAAACTGTCGACTTTGCTGTCCCGGCTGACCACAAAATAAAACCGAAAGAAGGTGAAAGAAGGATGAGTACTTCGACCTTGCTAGAGAATTGAAAAAAAAAACTATGGAGCATGAGGGTGACCATTATACTAATCGTGATTGGTGCATTCGGTACAGTAACTAAAGAACGATTAAAGGGATTGGAGGACTTGGAAGTTGGCAGACGAGTGGAGATCATCCAAACTACTACGTTATTGAGAACGGCCATAATACTGAGAAGAGTCCTAGAGACTTGATGAGACTTGCTGTCAAACTCCATTGAAAGACCATCAGCTAACGCTGATGTAAAAAACTCTAATGAGTAAACAAAAATAATAATATGGAAAAAGGTTTATAAAGACTTAAAGAAGACCCTGAGGCGATAATACACTTGAAATTGTCCAGAGCATCCCTAAAAATGAACGGAAATGGAAAACGGCACGCCATGAGAACATACATGGATTCTGGTTTTAAAAAAAAGTCACGTTTATCCACGACAGATTAGCTCTTCAAGTGAATAGATGCTAAGAAGAAACAAACATACCTGAGTGGATGACTACAGAAAAGACCAATCGGATCCAAAAATACAGCCAAAAAAGAATCCTCCCCAACAACTACAGACGCATGACGTGACTACCGATTATATCGAAAATACCAACAGCACAGATTATGGAAGAAAGTTATTACTCGCATATGAGCCGCGGACTCCTTCCCAAAGAACAAAAGGATATCAAAAGGGAACCAGAAGAAGAGATGATCTACTGTGCGTTAATCAGCACATCCTCAAGGAAAGAAAAAGGTGGATATTGTATTTTGAGCGTTGATTGACATCAAAAAGTCCCACGATATTGTCCTGCAAAGCTGGATAATAGACTGTCCCACAAAGTACAAGGTATCTGACAAAATCCTAAAGTTCATCACGAAAGCCAGCTAAACAGGAAAGCCGATCTGACCGTAGAAGAAAAAATTGCTTTGATGAAAATCCAGAAAGCTATCTTCCAAGGAGATTCGTTTTCACGATTAATACACTGGAAGCTAAAAATGTACAAACTAGCGAGAAAAAAATCAACCAATCAAAGTACATGGACGACATCAAGCTGTTTTGCAAAAAATGAGTAAGAATTGACAAACAGTATGAATATAGTCAAAATATAGGGATAGATCCCAATATTTTGACCGTGTATTCTTATTGTTAGGCATAGAAAAATGTGCCATGCTAATACTGAGAGGCGTAAAAAGATAAATAACGAAACGAATAGAACTGCCAAAATAAAAAAGAAAAAAACAGAGCTCTCGAAGAAAAGGAAACTTACAAATACTTGGAAATATAGGAAGCATACATCAAACGATCAGAGATCAAAGAGAAAACTAAAAAGAGTATCTCAGACGGACGAGAAAATTTCTTAAAACTAAGCTCTGCAGCAGAAATCTCAGCAAAGGGATAAACACCAGGGCTGCCTCCCACCTGGAAGTTAGTTTATTGGGTTTTAAGGCATATCAACCTTTGTAGGTTATTTAATGTTAAATCATCTTTATACATATACATTTAGTACGTCTTTTCAACGAATATTTTAGATAACATTTTACAACAAAGTAGAGCTCATTTTTTGGTCTAAATTAAATGTATTGCTATGAAGCTCTAACAATTGAATTTAACATCAGTCATTTGTTTGCACACAGTTAAATGGTTATACATATATCATTTGTGAATGAATAGTTTGTAGGTAATTTTATTTCTAAATAAGTTAGAACTAATTTGTTTCCATCAGTGATTTGCTTACACACAGTTAAATCGTCAATGAGTTATATTCCCAACAATTCGATTTAACAGGTCATTTATTTTCACACAGTTTAAATGACCAAACAGTTTTATTTGACTCATAGATAGGGCCCTATCAGGAGCTGCTAGTCCAGGTCAGAGTGGACCTGGGAGCAATAGTAAAACCTGGGCCTCACCATCAGGTGGTTTAGTGTTATATCTAAGATACTCATTGTGGGGTCTTACCCCTCAGTAGAGATGCGGTCGGTGTATTTTACAGCCCCAGTTAACTGGAATTTTCTTCTTGAAAGATACCTGGTATCATTCTTGAAATGGATGACGGAAGAATTTCAACAAATGTACCAGTGTGACACGACGTGCGGTTGAGTACTTAATTAATATGCAAAAATTAGAATTTATGAAATATATTTTAATTAACACACACACACACACACATATATATATATATATATATATATATATATATATATATAACAAACAAAAAATCCTTAAAATAAGTATCTTTTTGTTCAAGGCCTAAAAATCTGGTTGATCGTTCCAAAAAGTCAGTTAAGTGCGAAACAATCGTTTTTGATTTTAAAGGTGAGCAAATTTTTTTGATTTTTCGGTTGTCAACTAACTTTATCAATCATGATGATGAAACGTGTGATTTCGTAAAACATATTTTTTTTGTCAGTATCTTGAAGATCAATGTCAAAAGGGAGATTTAATTTTGCTCCACCCTAAATAAAGTTGAGCTGGGCATGGCTCACTCAGTCAGGTGAGGCTGAGGTTTTTTTGTCAACCCCAAATGCTGTAAACCAATTCTCATTGGTGAAAGCATCTAAAAAAGGTTTTCTCTATACATGTAAGATATAATCCTGAACTAGGATTGGCTGACCAATGGGAATATGACTCCTAATTGTCTCTCATTGGACAACTAATCAGAAACCGTTTTTAGTCCAGATATTGATCTATAAAAAATGGGATAATTAAACGAGTCTTCAGAGAGGATAAGAAAAAGGGACCAAGAAGAAACTCAAGACTACCAAAGAAGCATCTCTTCCATTCTAAATCCGAAGTGCTCCGAACAACTTTAAGACGATACAAAATTTTCAAGTCCTAGATTTTAAAGACGTTAGTGTTACTCTAACCGCACCTCATCGTCACTCTTCCTCTTTCGATATCCTTTCTTCTTCTGTTTGCCAGGAAAGTAAACCTCGTTTGTTTGTTATTTATTGTCTCACAAACTTGTTTCAATAAAATTTTTATTGTTGTTAAACAACGGTTTTTCTCAATTCTTTGAGTTGCTAGACAATCTAGCCACTCGTATTACCTGACCATAAGAAGAACATTAGGCTGAATTGTGTCAGCCCCTCCTCCATGGATCTTTCAAACACAACGTGGGCACGGAAGGATTCGACAAAGCAAACAACCATAAGCTTATGTGATAGTCACGAACACAATAGGCACAACAAGTACTGTGACTAGTAGTCCCACCACATTGTGCTCAGTGACTAGCATAGGACCACACCAGAGGACAAGAAAGCTAATGACGATGAATAAAGCCTTACAGTCGATAGATGACAGGCATACTATACGTATCTAGAAAAGGAGGAAGAGGACTCACATGAATTTAAAATAGCGTCAATGAACCATTTCAACAAATCCGAAGAAAAACAATTGCGTAGATATTTCAAGCGACAAATAAACGAAATCTCAAACGAAATGACTTGGACATGTTTATGAAGAGGAAACCTTGAGCAGCTGTTAGCTGCACAAAACAACGCTATAAAGACCAATTATACTAAAGCAAAAATACAACAGATTAGCAAGGGTAGTTATGTGATAATAGGGACGAAACAATTTATCACATAATAAGCGAATGCTGCAAACATGCGCAGAAATATTATATGACTAGACACGACTGGTTGGGGAATGTTATCCGCAGCGAATCATGCAAAAATGAAATTTGACCATTCTACTAAATGGTTTTTGCAAACAAAAAATCTGCCCTGGAGAACAAGACAAACAAAGTTCTCTGGCAATTTTGACATACAATTATATATCCTAATTCGGCCAAGTGATAGCAAAGAGAAAATAGAGGAATTGCAGAATATTGACCACCGAATAAAAATTTTAAAAAATGAAAGATAAACAAATACTTGTACCTTCCCAGAAAAGTTACCCTTCCCCCGAAAAACATAGTTGGTGCACTTGGAACGGTCTCCAAATGCTTGGGGAATAAGTGACTGGATGAATTAAAAATGAGAGGAAGTACAGAAGCCAGAGTTAAGATCATTTACTTTACGGAGAAAAATCTTGGAGACCTGAAGAAACTTGCACTCACTCAGATTTCATTGAACAGACACCACTTAGTGCTGGCGTGAAAACTCTCCAGGAATAAAATGATAATCCAGAGTAAATGATTGAATAGTTGGATTTGATCTATTCATGAGATGCTAACACGTACTTCTATACCGAGTCAGAATTGACCATGAAGCCAAAGGCAATGAAGGGATATTCTACATTCCTCCAAAGCACCAAGACTCGAGTGCCACAATTAGACAGAGTGCCAGACTCAGGACAATCTTTGTGGGGTGGGTTTTACACCTTTGCAGAGGTGCAGTCTGCATATCCTTAAAACTATATATATATATATATCTGTGTGTGAGAGAGAGAGCGTGTCAAGTTTTTAGGACTAGATTCAGAATGTAAAAGCATTGTCAGCATTTCAACTTTTATCGTTAGAACTTTAAACGCAATAAACCCTAGCTTATAGCATCTGCAGCCGACCATAACAAATACAAGAATAGCGATCCTGAACTAAAATGTAATGATGCCAGCAATGAATGGACATTTGTTTTGACATCTGCATGGAAAGATCCATCAATTACCTCACTGGAGATGTAGTAATGCTTCCCAGTCACCGTGTCTTAAAATCAGTAAATAGCATATTGAGAATCTCACCGACAATAATCATATTTACCCAACCCCTCCGTTCGGGCAGGATATGACACAAGGTCAATTTTTAAGCGGAGTTTAACATGTTTGAATTCAGAGTTTTCCTTCTCCTAGACTAGTTGCCTCACCAAGGCTGAAGAACCTAGTCCGCCCTACTATTTACCCATTGTTGGAGGGAGAATAATTGGATTCATACCTTTCCCAAGGGTATTAGTGCTATGTGAAATGCTATCAGTCTCGTCCAGGATTTGAACTCGTGTCGCCGTGTCCATTTCCTACGACGATAACCATGACACCACGGGTACCGACAATAATGGGCGCTACATTTAATATCAACACCTGCTCAGCAATCGTCTGTTGCAACATCTTGTTGCTACATTCCCACTAATGCTAGTGATCAAACTTGAGTCTACATAGAAAGAAGCGACAAACTATTAAAGCTTTCCATATGGCTAGTCCTCATTTGTCAATTGTGATACGAGCAATCAATATGCGGTAACTAAGAAAAAAATTGATACTTGTTAGGAGACATCTGAAAAACATACTTCGAATGAAAAATATGAAAACTTTGTTAGCGTCCAAATAGAAGCGGTAGCTGAGGGCATACAAACCAATGTTGAATTCCCTGGGAGTTAATAGCAGTTAGGGGAAACAAGATAACATGAAAAAAGTATCCTTACTTAAAAGAAACCAAACAAATGCCAACACACAGAAACATAAGAAAGCCTTGAGAGAACCAATAAAACATAAAAAAACGATCATCTTGAATACATTCACGACCAAATCGATAAAATCAGAAATTTACGAAACAATCAAGATGGCTGACAGTAAATGAGGTAAACGGAAGGGAAAGTAACTCGAAAACAAAACCAAACGCTGTCAACCAAGAATAATAACTTCAGAAGTGGAAGGAATATTTGAAGAATTAGCTCGGAAAAAATCACTAATGAACCAACCAAAATCAAACTAGGTCATTTTATGGAGGTGGAATGTGAAACGGTATCGAAAAAATTAAAAGCAGAAAAAAATCAAGGATAAAAAGAAATATCTCCTGAATAATAGAAGAAAAGAAAATTTGCTGAGATACTTTTTTGTTTAAGCAAAACACAGTAGAGAAAATTACGAAATGCTGTATCCTCTCTTCCTTAAGAAAGTAGAACTTGGAATCTCAAAGAACTATAGGTGCAAAACTATTTCTGCTAGAGCTGATATGGTTTATATTGCTTTGTTTCGTATCTAACCAGAAGTCGAGAACATTTTTTGGAAAGATCAGAACGGATTTCGAAGAAATCATCCAAAACGTGACTATATGTCGAATTATTCAAGGGGTACGTGCAAACGATCTTGAAGCAATGGTTCCGTTAGATATTGGTGATATTTCTTTGACAATGACGCTGGAGTCTTGCAAGGAGATGCATTAGTGTCATGTTGATACTCTGTCTAGATTACGTACTATGAACTTCAATAAATCTAATAAAAAACATAATTTCACATAAAAAATTACAGGAAGCAGAAAATACCCACATTTTTGGAGATAAGGAGTTGATAGAATAAATATGGAGTGCTTGGGTGTTTTGTATATATATATATATATATATATGTATATATATATATATATATATATAAAACACCCAAGCACTCCATGTTATTCGAATTTCAAAACAGCATTATTGTGCAAATGAATACCCAACAATCCTGAAACACAGAAAAATTTGAACGTTTTCTTGATTTTAAACATTCATTTTACACACATACACAAAAACACACATACACACATACACTCACACTGATATATAATTATCTTCAACTTCATCAAGTCATGTCAAAAGCATCGAGTTCTCTGACTCTCCCTTACCATCTGTCCCTATCGCTCATCGCGTTCGGCTGGTCCACAATACTTCATCTTGTGTCCGCTCAGGGCTGATGCAAATCCTTGCTGGTTGGCCAACACTGGCACGTCAGAGTGTAGGATTACATAAAAGAACATTGTTTATGAGTTCATCCTTACTGGAGCAGCAGTTCCCGCTCCATGTATTATTCGTCTTTGTAATTTGTGAAATGGACTCGCTTTGGAGTTGTGAAATGGGCTCGCTTTGGAGTTGATAGAATAAACATGGAGTGCTTGGGTGTTTTGTATATATATATATATATATATATATATATATATTAGTTTTGGAGATAAGGAGTTGATAGAATACGGTACGTTTGTAAATGTCCACATAGTTAAAGTTAATCTAAGCTCAAAATCGAAGTTCTCGAGCATGGTCCAATATATATAACTTTTGAATCTTTGTAATTCATTAGTTTTATTTTTCTAACTCTTCCAACCATTTACTTTTGCCTCCATCATCATAATTTCATCTCTGTTTTATCTCAACAGCAACCACTAGCCGGCATTAATCTACATTACTTTTTTTCTCTTAACACTTGCCATTATATTTATTTCTTCCACCATAATAAACAAGGAAGGATCTTGGTTTTAGATGCTCTCCAAAAGCAAAAGAGCGCGATCTTTTCCTCGGGTTGTAAACAGACAACACCGTTCAAGCGTGTGATGCACCTCCCATGCCAATTGAACAAATATTCAGATGCATTGAAAGATTTTCAATAGATTTTCATTGAGGCCTACTAAAAGAATTTAAGTCTTGAATTTAAATCAGAGAAATAAACAAACACAGAACAGAGAGGAAGAGACGCGCGTTCAGCCATAAAAATACAAGTTCAGACATAATTAATTTTTATTGAAAAGAAGCAGTTACCGTTTCGTTAATCTTTTTCAAGTCTTAAATTTCAGAAACAAATACAATTGTTTCGTTCGTAGGTATCTCACATACAAGGAATGCTATGACAGTATTGACTCTAATTTATTTCAATTGAAACCAAAGTAAATACTGGGACTAAAATAACACGTTTGGGTTGAACAAAAAATCAGTTTTTCCTATTATTATATGATGATATGATATGATAATATTAATTTTGACTACTATTCCCTTTTGCCTCTCTAATTCTTGTTACTTTTCGAGCAACTCTATGACAGCAAGAAGCAGTGTGTATCGAAACTAGAATAAAGAATCAGCTCCCGGTGAGATTCTAACTCACATATCCTTCTATCTTAGAGAATTATTGTTATACATATGATCTGCTTCACAATCTCTACTACGAAACCATGGATGGCATTATAGAAGTCCAAAAATATGTGATGTCACTTAATATCTTTATTTTAATGATTCAGCGCGATAGTGAGTTATTGTTTTACCTACGAGTAGTGTAAAGAATATATATATGAGAAAAACTGGAAATAAATCTAACAGTATGAATATGTACAGAGATGAAAGATATAAGGTCTTCAGAGGATGAATTCATAAAATTATTTGATAAAGTTAGATGTTCCGCTATTTTTTTTTGTTAACATTCTTTCTATCATGTTTAAATCTACTCTCTCTCTCTCTCTCTCTCTCTCTCTCTCTCTCTCTCTCTATCTATCTATCTATCTATCTATCTATAAACGATGAAGCAAAATTATTTTAAATAAGGTAACTTGTCTGCGCCAATCTGATTGATGCCGCATAGACTGGCTGAGCAGTACTTTCATTCTTATGAAGATGCAAAAACTTAGGTCGACTCGTGGTTAGCCTCAAAAGACGCGATTTTTTTTTCTGGCGTAGAATTCAAATGCTACCAGAAAGATGGGAAAATAGTGGGCAGCAATGGAAAATACTTCTACTGACATATTTCTTATTAACTTTTAAAAATAATCATTACTTTTCTTGAAAAATGACCCAGAACTTATTCAAGGTCCTAATATATATATATATATATATATATATATATATATATATATATATATATATATATAGCGTTTGTGACTTAACTGTCTTGATTGTCTATCTGGATTTTATGGTGCTGACCAGAGTTGTTTTCACGGCAGTGTAGTGTAGTTTGCGTTTAATGGAGGGGGTGCTTTTTTAATTAGCGGTGATTTTTTAATGGTTCATTGGTTTACATAGATATTTAGGATTATCAAATTTTTATTTCAAGGCCAAGTTATTAATTTTCATATTAAATCCAAATGGCAAATATGTTTGCTGTCTTCTTTTCTATTTGTCTTTTTGTTTAATTGTTGATTTTTCATTTGTTTCTATGACGGTAAATTTTTAATGTCTAAAACTCGTTACCGTTTGAATGGTAGTGTTGAAACTTCCATCGAAGACATATATAGTTGAATAGTAATCGCATGAGTTTTAACAATAAATACAATTTTGGTGAACAAAAACAACAGAAATAACAAACAAAATAAATTAGATATTAGATTGAATAGAAGAACTGATTATCCACTTCTGAGAAATATTCATTTTTATAGTTAAATATATATTTGCTACTTTAAAAAAAAAGAAGGAAATTAATGGGTTTAATTTCAATTAAAGTAATCACTACCTGTTGACAAAAGCTTCCAGCGTTATATGAACGCATTCACAGCAGAAAAAAAAATGAATTCTATCAAGAAAATAATTATTCATTAAAGAAATCAGAAAAAAAAGTTTTTTAAAAAAGAAAGCTGAAAATAAATAATACAACAGTTATTTATTTTTTTAATTTATTTTTTGTAATTATCTATTTTCTTTTTTCTGATCAGTTTCTTATGCACAATATTCAAATGATTAATATCGTTGAATATAAGGCAGACTACTCAGCATTTTTTGGAGTCATAAAAAACGCTCTTGTTTTGATAAGACATTTTTGCCGAAGACAAATCGGGACCAGTACAAATGAACAAAATCAGCCGATTTTTATATATATTGATATTCGACTACCCGGAAATGAAAATGAGTTTTATATCTCTTTAGAAAACAAAGAGCGATATCACGTAAGATGAGAAGGCAGAATGGTAATTATTGGCAGGGTGAAATATTAACTGAAATATTGGTGTCGAAAAGCAGTAAGATGAATTTGCCTAGGGCAAAAGAATATCAGATTTCACAGTTATTATCGGGACTACTGCTTTACAATATCAATACATATATAGTCATCCACAGACAGATCTGTTTCGTTCTATCAGAACTCATCAGTGTGGCTAGACAGTATCTTCCCGTAGCTGGGATCGAAACCCGGTTGAATCAAACGTCAAACCAAAGCTTCTAACCCGTCAGCCACGAGGAGATATTAGCTGCGAAGTAAATTTTAAACGGTTATGAATCACAATTACTATTGTTTACATACATCCGTTCAACGGATATATATATATATATATATATATATATATATATATATATATATATATATATATATATGCTCCCCCATGGGGGTTGAGCTCTCTGGCGAAGGAATTATCGGCCGCCGCTAGCGTAATGCAAAGCTCTTTGAAAGAATTGAGCACTCTGGTGGCCGATAGGGTATAATAAAAAAATGTAAACAAAGGCTGCTGCTGCTGTTTCTAAAAATAAAAATACCTTAATATTCCCTTAGCCAACGTTGTCCGCTTGGTAGCCGATTGGTCTGAAACTTAGTCTAACGTGAAGTTGGACGGGTTTCGATCCCGTCTTCGAGCGTCACTGAAGAGTTCTGATAGAACAAAACAGTTTGTCTGTGGATGACTATATATATATATGGAATGACAAGGTATTCAGAGAATAATTTCATTTGTAAATGACTAATGTACCAATAATTAATGTTCCTTTTTACATATAGAACAATCATCATGGAAATTTTAATATGTGACGTTGTATCTTTTGAATTATATTCAATTTTAAAAATGAAGCGAAAAATGAGAAAAATCTTTGCATTCTATTATAGTCAGAAGCGTTCGGTTTCACCATGCCAATTAGTGCTAATATCTTTTCTACCAACACGTACGCTATAACGGTAATTTTCATGTATAAAAGAAAAGGGTCAGAGAGTCTGATTTAATTGTACTTTATTTAAAATTTTCAAAACGTTGAAAACGTTACAAAGACATAAGCACATTAAGTTTGATTACATTTTGCATCTTCTAATTTTATAGCGGAATAAAATTACACGTCAATTATATGAGACACGTGAATGTATTTTATCATAGGTTTTATTCATTAAAAAAAACTTTAATTAACTGCTCGGTAATTAACCTTGATGTACTTAGAATAAAAAACGTGTGTACATTCTTTGTTACCTTATATAAGAATTCACAGAATTTTGTTTTGTTTGACCAAGGTAATTATTCTATTGCAACCAGTGAACAGCAACGGAATATATATATATATATATATATATATATATATATATATATATATATATATATATATATATATATATATATATATATATATATATATATATACTTTTGGATAATCGAAACACGATATATATTAATTTGGATAATAGTCGCAGCAATATTAGAACAGAAAAATGGTTTCTGTGCTTGTTCAATTACCTGTGAGCATTATTTTCTACTGGCTTTACAATATACTTATTTGGTTTTACGGTATTATCGTAAGTTATTTCATGTTGAGGACATTCTTTCTTGGAATTATATATTCTAAATTAATTATATATGTATTTAACTATAATAATCATTCGTAAGCACATGGTTGTAAGTATTATTATTTGGTCATTATAATTCATTTTCATTTTCGTTTATATCTACTCATCCTTTGCATGGTTTTTCTTGGTTTTCTGGCATCTTAAAATTTGTTTGAGTTATTTAATTCTGAAATCAGTCATTTTTTTAAGAAACTAAATGCATTAAAAATAACTACATCTACGACTACAACTACGACTACTACTAATTGTAAAAGAAATAATAATAATAATGGATATTGCTTAAGAGCTGAAAAGCTGTGGAAACTGAAAGTAACGTGAATAGCCTTTGTAATTGGCACACTTAGAACGGTCCCCAAAATCTAAGAAAAAAAGACAGCTTGCGTAGAAAATCAGAGAAAAAATCGGAAAAATACGTACCACAGCATTGTTAAGATCGGTTAGATTACTTAGATGAGTCCTGGAAACGTGTGGACACTTATAGTCAATCAAACTCAAGTGAAAGGCCACCAGTTAAAGGTGGTATAATAATAATAATAATAATAATAATAATAATAATAATAATAATAATAATATCAGGACAAGCACTGTCGCTCCTACTATTCATAATTGCCATGAAGCCACTTAACCACATACTCAGAAAATGCAGGGCCGGATAAAAACTTAGTAGATCGCAAGTAAAGATCAACCACCTAATGTACATGGAAGACATGAAGCTATTTGCAAAAAAAATGAAAAAGAAATGGAAACCCTAATAAACACAGTTTACATATACAGTTGAAAAATACGCCCTGCTCGTCATGAAAAGTGGCAAACGTCATTTAACTAACGGAATAGAACTACCAAAAAAAGACAAGATCAGAACGCTCGCAGAAAACGAGACCTACAAATGCTTAGGTATCTTGGAGGCTGACACCATCAAACAAGTCGAAATGAAAGACGAAATTCAAAAAGAATATCCCAGGAGAACTATTCGAGACAAAGCAGAAACCTTATCAAAGGAATAAACACTTGGGCTGTACCCTTCGTTAGATACTCGGGACCCTTTTTCAAGTGGACCAGAGATGAACTTAAACAAATGGGCCAAAGAACTAGAAAACTAATGATCATGCATAAGGGATTAATCCCAGAGACGACGTTGACAGACTAATATAGTCAGTCAAGAAAGGAGTGAAGAAAAGGACTTTCCAGCATTGAAGGCAGCGTTCAAGCATCGATAAACGACTTGAAGACTACATAAAAAAACACGAATGAGGACTGATTACAGCCATCAGAAACAATACTGATTACACGATAGATAACAGAATGATTATAGATAATCAACATGATAAACAACAGAATGATTATAGATAATAGATAACTAGGAAACAAAAATGGGAAGAAAAACAACTCTATAGGCGTTTTAAACGACTAATAAACAACATCTCACACGATAAAACCTAGACATGCGTAAGAAAAGGAAACAGAATCTCTCCTAATGGCAGCACATAACAACGCCATTAGAATCAATTATTTTAAAGAGGGAATTGATGAAACTCCGCAAAATATCAAATGTAGGCTATGCGGTGACAGAGACGAAACGATCTATCACATAATAAGCGAATGCCGCAAATTAGTACAGAAAGAGTAGAAGACTAGACACGATTGAGTGGGCAAGGTGATTCACTAGGAAATGTGCAAGAAATTTATATTTGATCTTACGAACGAATGGTATATGCACAACCCAGCACCTGTCCTAGAAAATAACACACATTTACTCCTATGGGACTTTGGCATACACACGGATTACCTCATCGCAGCAAGAAGACCAGACCTCATTGTAATTAACAAAAAGAAAGAGAATCTGCAGAATTGTAGAGTTTGCTGTCCTGGCTGACAACAGAATAAAACTGAAAGAATGTGAAAAGAAGGATAAGTACCATCCAAACGACAGCATTATTGAAAACGGCCAGAATATTGAAAAGAGTCCTCGAGACTAGAGGAGACTTGCTGTCACTCAAATTCCAGTGTAAACCTGTCCGCTAACGCTGATGTGAAAAACTCTGAAAGAGGAAATAATAATAATAATAATAATAAAGTGAAAGACTATCAGCAAATGCTGATGTGAAAAACTCTCAAGAAGTAAATAATGATGATAATAATAATACTGGCGAATGAATAAAGATTGAAAAGACATTAAGAAAGGGTAAAAAAATACAGACAAAAAGAGGACAGGTGCGCATATTTTAAACAAACCCTGGATGTGTTATAGCCACAACATACTACCCATCAGTAAAATATAAATAGAAACCTAAAACAACGTAGCACCCAAATAACAGGTGACGTAATGGACAGATGCTCCCCTGATAGCCAACATGAGGGACTAACGCCATCCTGTGAACGTTGACTGTTCTTTTTCCAGGCACAAGCAATCACATATATCAGATACACTAATACAGAAAATGAACTTGGGATGACAATAAACCTTTACTTCACTGGTATTTTTGTAGCAACCCTACACAAAGAAGGAATAAAACAAGAGGAACAGAAATCCTGGAAGGATGCGCTAGATTTCAGATAAGTCAATGACCCTGACCAATTTTGGACGATAATAAAGAAAAGTTGCTTTTTGACCATAAAATACTAGAAATATACCAACAAATAAATTAGGAATCAAGGTAATAAAACCCTAAAACAATAATCGACACACGAGTTATGGAAAAAACAAGAACACTCAAACAGAAATGAACCTCAAAGTAATTAAAATAAAAACACCATACACCCAAACCACACAGAAGAAAGACTAACACTAGGATGAAAAATAGATACAGAGATTCTAAAAGGGAATTATATATTAAAAGAAGACTAGATTACCAACGGTAAGAAACAAAGACTGGAAAACAATCTAGACAGGAAATGAAAAAATAAATGAATTAATAACACAAGATCACGGCATTAAACGAACTAATCTATGCAGGAGCAAAAGTATTCTGTTATAAAATCGGTAATCCCATAAAGAGTACCCACAAAAACTCAAAACCAGAATGGGAAATAGGGCTGAAAACGCAAAAAAAATCTATGACAACAAGCAAAAATGCTAAGACAGAGGAAAAACGCTGAAATTTGTTAGGACGAAAAGAGGAAAGGAACACAAGTTAAACAAACAATAAAACTCGAGGCGATAAATCAGATGATACTAGCGAAAGAAGGAAGACTAAAAAGATATCAAGACAGTATAAAACAATAAAGACAAAACAGGATATTCAAAAACAACAAAAGAAAACTCTACCAACAAGTAGAGGGAGAATGCGCGAAGATATACCAACCAGAGAATGAAAATAAAATGAATAGCAAAATACGGGAACGAAGAGAACATAACAGAAGAGCTGAATGAATAAACAACGCTGAAAAAAGTTAGAAGGACTCAGTGAAGGTCCTAAGGCGAAAATACACCTCATACTGAGCAGCTCTCAAAGCGTAAGTATCAAACTGGAAAACGCCAAGCCATGATAGCATACGTGGATACTGGCTTAAAACTTCACTTCCATCCAACACAGACTATTAATGAATAAATGTTTACAAGAAGCAGACATACCCGAATGGATGATCAAAGGAAAGACCGCCCTTCATCCAAAAATACCCCCTCAAAAGAACTGCCTGCAACAACTACAGACCCACAACTACCGATGATATAGAAAATGCTAACGGCACAAGTCAGGTATGAGATTTACAATTAGCTAATAAGCCAAGGACTGTTTCTCGAAGAACAGAAAGGAAACCGCAAGTAATGTAAATTTCATAGTGTACCAAGTTATTTTTTTTTCTTTTAGTTTGGTTTCTTTTGTCTAATAGCATATAAGCCTTCGTGGCTTATTTAATGCCAAAGCCATTCTTCTTGTAAAAGAACAGTAGTGGTACTTTTTAACCCATAGCTGAGGGGACGAAGGGATAAGGGGGTTCATATCTTTCCCAATCATTTTAGTTCGAAAGAGAACGTAACTGTAGTTCAAACTTATAATGACAACAGCTAAAGCCAGAAAAATAAAAGCAAAGAGGTGACGTTTAACGAACTAATTTTTATTTAGCAACAAATAACAAGTGTTTGTGGAAAGTTCTGTTTAGACAAATTCACGTACCTAGGAAGCAGCGTCGAATCAACCGAAAAGGACATCGAAACGAGGTTAACGAAAGCATGGACAGCTATCAATAGGCTATCGACTATATGGAAATCAGACCTAACCGATAAAATGAAACGCAGTTTCTTCCAGGCAGCGGTCACATCGATACTGCTATATGGATGCACTACATGGACGCTAACAAAACGGCTGGAGAAGAAACTAGATGGCAATTACACAAGAATGCTGCGTGCAATCCTCAACAAGTCCTGGCAGCAACACCCCACAAGACACCAACTGTACGGCCACCTGCCCCCTATCACGAAATCTATTCAAGTTAGGCGAACCAGACATGCAGGACATTGCTGGAGAAGCAGAGATGAACTCATAAGAGATGTACTCTTATGGATCCCCACACACGGCCGCGCAAAAGCAGGACGACCAGCACGAACGTACATTCAGCAGCTATGTGAGGATACAGGTTGTTGTCCTGAAGACCTACCTAGGGCGATGAACGATAGGGAGGAGTGGCGAGAGAGGGTCAGGGATATCCGTGCTGCCAGCACGATATGATGATGATGATGATGATGTCAAAAGTGTAGATTCGACTGTCTTATCGCTGGAAACGACAATTGTTTGGATGAAAACTGAAAACTGGTGCAGCTATGTGGCTAGATAGTCTGCTGACGGCTCGAGGGGTAGGCGTATCTGCTTGCTGAGGCAAACTAGTCGATGTCCTCGTGGTTGACCGGCAGCTCATCTGGGGTTTGTTGGGTGGTATTTATCTGTACTTCCCACCAAGTAGGATTTAACACAAGGTCATTTTGATGCGTGGGCTGTGCACAAATTGAAACATGCAAGGCAGGGCAAAGAATGCTTGGTCCCTCAGGTGCCAAGCGATAAACTTAGCTCCTCCAAGCGGGTGTTACCTGGTAGCGCGCCCCTCAGGACCAGGTGCTCACCAGGCCAGAAGGATCAGTGCCAGGTAGGTCTTTACTTGTGGTTAATTCACCAGGCCAAAAGACCACGTGCAATGTGAATCTATGCTTGTCAAAAATCAACCACCACAGGATGGCATAAAACTTTTTGCAGAAAAAAAAGAACTGGGAAGGAAGTGAGGATATAGAGTGAGGGTAAAGGAATGTAAATCGGCGTCGAAAATGTTCAATGCTAAAAACGAAAAGCGGAAAATAACAAATGACAAAAAGAAGAGAACTACCATATATGTTTGCACAAAGTTAAATCTTTTAAACTATTCCAATAAAATACTAACAGTAAAAGCAATTAAATGGTTTTAAGTAACAACAATGATAATTACGTGTTAGCATGCAGTTATATTGTTTTAAACATTCTCAAAAGATGCTGATGATTTTCAAACATATTCATCTGACCCCAAAATGGACCTAACAACAATGATATTTTTGCAAATACACTAGCCCAAGCTACTGTATAGCCTTGAGTAAGCAGTAGCTAGCATTGTCCTTATGGTTAAAGCAAATAAAACAGAAATCATGAGTTTTAAACAGGAATGAGCCATTTTCCCTTTAAAGCGCAAGCCTCTTAAATTATTAGACCAGTTCCCATTCTTTGGTAGCAAAATCTCATCAACTGAAAGTGACCAGTTTTCGAGAAGGAAATCTGCTAAACCCTGCTGAACAAATTGACCGTGTGTCACATCTTGTTTATTCGAAGGGATTGGTTAGTATATATATATATATATATATATATATATATTGCAAAAAAGGTTAGATTCGAAAGATACCAGAACAGAGTCTTGTAATTAGAACAAAATAAGACCTTCCTACATAACGATGGAGAAATCAGAAGGACAAATGAACAATGGACGTAAATACCGTATAGATAAACAATATTTAAAAAGGATTACAAAGAACTGAAGAGGAACTAGAAACGATCTTACTCGTAAACTCACTAAAAGCAACACTCAATAAAGTAGCAAATGGGAAAATACCCAGGAAGCACATTGGCTCTGCAACTGTGTAAATGCCTAGAAGAAGCCAGCTTACCTTAATGGATGTCAAATTGGAAAACAATACTGCTCCAGAAAGACGCCTCAAAAGAAACCATCCGCAGGAACTATAGACCAAAAAAATATTTACCTACGATGTGGAAAATTCAAAATGGAGAGGTAAGAGAAGAAATATGTAATTCTTTTGTACGCCAAAGACTATTTTGGGAATAACAGAACGTATAGCATTAAAGAAAAGTAGAAATAGGGGAACCATTTTTTTGAATAAGCACATCATCAATGATGTCAAAATTAAGAGCAATATACCCTTTGCATAGATTGACACCAAAAAGACCAATGATATGATCCCACAAAAATGCATAATAGAAAATCTAAAAATGTACAAACTATATGACAAAGTCATAAACTTCATCACGGAATTCATTAAAAAACTGGAAAGACGAATTACCAGCTGGCTGACAAATACAAACAGAGGCTGAAATCAAAAGCAACATCGTCCGAGTGACTCTCTCTTGCTATTGCTGTCAGTTAAATCATTGATGTCACTCAAATATATACCAATAATTGCACAAGGTACAACAAATTCCGAAAATCATTAAAAAAATTAAACCACCTTATGTATATAGGTGATATCGTTTTTTGTTAAAAAGGAAAAGAGAAATGAAACCCTGATACAATGTAAAACTAGGATATAGGAATAGAACCTGGTATTGAAAAATCTGCTATGCTGATAATAAAAGGAGGGAAAAAATAACAGAAGGAATAGAAGTGCCAAATCAGGAAAAACTCAGAAGGCTTGAAGAGAAGGAACATTACAAGCGCTTGGATATAGTGGAAGCAGACAAATAAAACTGTGATAAAAGGAAAAAAATGATAAAAGAGTAACTGAAGAACAAGAAAACTCCTCGAAACTGAGATCAGCAATATAAATCTCATAGAAAAAACATTTGGGCAGCCCTCGTTGTAATTTACTCTGGACCATTCTTAAAATGGAATAGAGAAGGACTCAGACAAATTGATTAAAGACCAAGGAAATTGATAATGAGACACATGGCCTTAACCTCAGAGATGACATAAACAGACTTGGTGTGTCAAGGAAAGAAGGAGTACTCATATTAAAATGTGAAAGAAAGACTAATTACACCAGCCAGTAACAGAAATAACAAAATGAGAACTAAGAAAAAATATGACAACCCTCTTCCCCACAAAAACCCCTAGAAAACAAAAATGTATTTCTGCTATTAGCAGAGATACATATCCTCCCAGGAGTTTTCCTTTTATCAGCCATGTCCATATCATCTCATGTACAATCTCAGCAGTTTTTCTCTTGAATTATCAATACAGTTGTTATTCTTTCAATAACAACTGTATTGATAATTCAAGAGAAAAACTGCTGAGATTGTACATGAGATGATATGGACATGGCTGATAAAAGGAAAACTCCTGGGAGGATATGTATCTCTGCTAATAGCAGCTAAAATAATACGATAAAGACCAGTTTTATAAAAGCAAAAACTGATACTACGCAACAGAATAGCCGTAGTGACAGCGTTAAAACAGTTTATCACGATAAGTGAATGCAACAAACTAGCCCAAAATTATACAAGACGAAACACAACTGGGTAGGAAAGTGATTTACAGGGAATTGTACAATAAATTAAAATTTTAGCCAACGAATAGAACATGAACAAACCAGAATCCAAACTCATAAATCAGACGCAAAGAATTCGCTGAGCTTTTAAGATCCAAACGGATCACCTAATCCCGCTCGGACGACTAAAGGAAAAAATAACTCGCCATTCCGGCTGATCACAAAGTGAAAATAGAAGAAACTGAGAAGATAGACAACTTGTTAGAGAACTGAGTTAAAGATGAGAGTGATAATTGCAGTAATAACAATTGTAGTCGGCACTCTAGGAACGGTCCAAGAATCTTTGGAAAAAGACTGTAGGAATTGGAAATCAGAAAAAGAAATGAGACCATCCAGACCTCTTAATGGTTAAGACTGGGTAGAATAATCAGAGGAGTCTTGGGGACCTGAGAAAACGTGCTGTCACTCAGACACTAATGGAAGAATAGCAGCAACACTAGTGGGATAATCTCGCAAGGAATAATAATAATAATAATAATGATTAGAAGAAGAAGAAGAAGAAGAAGAAGAAGAAGAAGAAGAAGAAGAAGAAGAAATCTACCCGATTGACAGATAACTGAATATTACTCCAGAGCTGAAAACGTGAAACATGAAGGTGACGATGAAACAAATAGCAAGTAAGGCTCTTGTAACAGTCTCCAAGACCTGGAAATAAACTATGTTGATTGAAGATTAGATGAAGATTCGAGACCATCAAACCACAGCCCAGCTCAAATCTTCTTTGATATCTAAAAGACTTCTCAAGATCTGAGAAGACCAGCTGTCACTCAAACTTCAATGGAAAAGCACCAGTAATACTGTTGTGAAAAACTTGCCAGGCTTTGAATAACAAAACAGTGCTAATATATATATATATATATATATATATATATATATATATATATATATATATATATATATATATATATATATATATATATATCATCAAGTTACGCTGAAAGCACTGATTTCCTTGAGTTTTTCTTGCCATCCATACCTACCATCTATCGCTCCCGGTTGGTCTCCTCGACCACATCCAATATCCGCAGAGCACGTATGTATATAAGTCAATACAGACTTACATATATCAGCAAAAGTCGTCCAGCATTGATGCATTATTTTGTAGAACTCCATAGAAAAACGTCTATTTGTCTTTATTTCTCCAGCCAAGACCCACATGTCTTGTTCTTTTTATTTGGATGATTTATGACATGAGAGGTAAATGACAGTAAAACTGCTCTTTGTGGCATCTTGCTTACAGGATTTGTTAAAAACAGCACGACTAACGACCCATTCTTGTATAGTCCCTATCTAGTTTTTTCTCCATGCGTTTTGTTGTGCCTCCATACAAGAGAATGGCCACAGTCAGTGCTTGGAATAAATTCTATTTTATCTTATCGGAGAAATCAGATTTCCATATGATTGATAATTTGTCAATAAAAGTCCACGCCTTTGTTAGGTGTATATCGACATCACTTTCAGTAGATAAGATATAGCTATCAAGGTATGAGAACTTGTCTAATAACTTTAAATGTTCGACAATGAAATAAAGATGGCTACTTCTTGTTTAAAAGACTTGAACCTTGTTTTATTTTGTTTCACATAGAGGAAATTGCTCCTGCTGCTTGCTTAACGTTATGCAGCAGGGATTCGGCTAGGGTAGGTTTATTCGTGTGAAGCAATAAACCATTGGCGTAGTCTGCGTCTCTCATAGTTTCGGGATATTGTCTTCTTCCAGCTTTTTTAGTGTGAAAATATTCTTTTTTGTTTTAGATATATTGACATACGAATGACGTATAATAAACTCATACGATGTTAATGTAAGACTCCAGTGACAGTGGTATTGTAAGGAGAGCGAACTCTTGTTTTCATGTTTTTTAAGCCATCGTTATAGTTGTTACAGTTTCATTAGATAGACCCTAGGCTTGTAGTCTTTGCTCCATCTTTCCTCTGTGTTTGGAATTAAATGCCTTAGAGAAATCTATGTGCAAAAGTATTACTTCGAGATCTTTTGCACATACCCTATCGATGGTTCAACAGAAAGTCAGAATGTGCGAGATTGTGGATCGAATTTTCCGAAAACCATTCTGATTTTTCGAAGAAATGTTTCGATTGAGGAATACATCATAAACCTTAGTTGGTAAATTAAGAAGTAGCTATAGCCTCTGAAGTTCTTAATGATTCTGTCACCATCTTTCTTAGAGAAAGTAGTTTTTTCGTTAATTTTCGAAGGAGTTTTGTTTTTCGATTTCGTTGCATAATCGGAGAATTATATTGTTAAATTTTCTTGTCTTCCATACTTCTTGAGGAACTTCGTCAAGGCCCGCAGCTTTTCTTCTTTTAATATTTTTTTTAGCACTGCGTCAGGTTTTTCCTCCATAACTAATCTAGTATGATTCCTAGTTGTTCATTTATAATGTTTTGATAGGATTATCAATGACTTTAGGAGAGTTTTCTAGCAAATATTTGAAATCTTTTTTTCTCCTGTCGTCATTCTTGTTGTCTGGTAGCTTTAAGTTAATCTATCAAGGTGCTCTTTCTTCTACCCTCAACTTTTAGTGTCTTCTGTGCTAATTGTGATTTCTTACTCCTCTATTCTTGATTTTATTGATTTGGTCTTGAATGTGTTCTCGCTATTCTGGAATGATTTAGTTTGTTATCTCAAGGTTTTCTTACGTTTCTGTTCTATGGCATTTGTTGCGTTTCTTTCTTTAAGAAAGGATGTTATTTTCATGCTATCTTGTTCTTTCATATCTACTATTGATTTTCAGTTAAAGCTACTTTTGGCTCTTGGTTTGGTTTGTATAAACTCCGATGGTGCGTCTATATGGGCGGTAACGACGTTTTCAAATTCATCATTCGAAGAATGTCTTTCAGATATCTTCCGATGAGTATGGATTTTTTTCTAGTAATTAACGTATATGATTGCTTATATCACTATTTATAAGTCATGGTCATTCGTATCGTGAAACTGTTTGTTCCTGTTTCTACGTAGACTCAGGTGAATCTCCTTCGGAAGCGTAGTATGCCACACATTGAGTAGCACTGTTTATTAACAATTTTTAATGAATACATAATCTAACTGTGCTTTAGTGTTGGTTCATAAATTTCTCTCCCGTTTTTGGAATTTTTTCCCTTTGTTTGGAGTGTTAGTCTGTTCTCGAGGGAAATACACGTTAGATGCACCTCATTTCTATTTAGCGAGTTGTGTAAATCGATTTTGTTATTTACCTCTTTGCTTACATGGACATTCATATCTCCACTGAACATTTGAACGTCGTGTTTGGTAATGTGTCAAACAAAGGAAGTTAACTTTTTGTAGAGGGTTTTGAAGTTCATTTAATCTTTGACGGTAGCAAGAGACGATTACAGTGCAGGAATTGCCATTAAATGAAGCATACATCCTTCCCGAGTGGATTCTTTCTCCACTATTTTTTGATTTAAAGGCACAAAGACATTTCTATGCCTCTTATGATAGCACTGACGATGTTTTTTCATACAGATGCCAAAGCAAATCTCCATCTATTTCCGTTGATTTTAATAGTAATTCGTTATGGTATAATTCAAATTCTTGCACGTGCATGACGATTATATTAGTCTCAACTGCTGATGCTGTAAGCTCAGGTAGTTGGTTTACTATGTTTAAAGTCCTTGCGTTGAATATCACAATGTCTTCATCTAAGTAGGTTTGGTTTGGGCTCTTTAGTTGACTTTATGAATATTGGGCCAAGACATACAACCTCAGCAGAGCGAGCCATTTCTGTACTCGCTTTAAGGCAGTGCTGTTTTGACGCATGGTATGAATCAATCATGGTAATCGTTTGTTGGCGTTTTTCATCAATGTCAACCATATAGATGATTTGTAGAATTTTCCTGACTTAACAATTATTGACCTATGAGTTTCCTCTGCCCAGCATCTGATGAAGTGTGGCGTTGACCTATCTTTGGATTTTTCCGCCCTAATTCACATCCACGATGCTGCTTCCCATGATTAGCATTGCTATATTCTTGAATAGCTTGAATAGCTCCAACATCAGGGAATATGATCCAGTGACCATTCGAAGTTGAATCTACTTGAACTTAAAAAAAAAAAATTAACTTCCTTAATCAGGCTTTCTTGATTTATCTTATTATATTTAGTGATTATTTGAATTTGAATTGTTTCTTTTTTCTTGTTTTTTCTTTCCCTGTTTTTTGCATTTTTCTTACTTTTTTGATACTACACAATATTTGAATATATTTACCCAGAAAATTTACTATAATAGACCTTGTCACTTTTCAATGACACTATTTTTTCAAAAGTACACTATGGTTAAATATGAACATAAGTAAAATGAAATATATTAGCAGATTCAATAGATTTGGGCCTATCTAAAAAGAAAGTTTATGTTGAAAACTTTCTGGTCGGGCTTTTGAAGACTCAACTTTTTGCGTTTGTACAAATGATCTTATTTGTCAATATCTTGGTTTTTATTTAGGTGGACGAAAGAGGTTTTATTAATTTTTTCCTCATCCAATTTGAGATTTTCAAAACTTTCATTCAAAGTTAAGTGTAAGTGAAATGTTACGCAGAACCAGTCTTCCAATATTTATTATCAATGATTTTGAACTGATTTCGTGACTCATATCAGAATTGGTAAGACTTTAAACCTATAAAGTTTTAACTTTGTATCAATCCAGCGATCCCTTTTGATTTTATTCAGGCTTTGTGCATTTATTTCACTCCTTATTAAAATAATGCTTTTTGTGATGTTTTTTTCTTTTGAAATCTGTCTCGGATATTCTTCTTCATGCTGATACGTCTTAGTTTTAGGAGCATTAAAATATTTGTAAAATACAAAAGGTACAATTTCCTACTTTCAAGTAGTACTTTACTTTTCAACATTAAAATGCATACAGCGTATCTTTATTAAACGAGTTAAACTTTTAACCTACCACAAAAAAGAGAAGTTCACTTTCTTTACTTGGTCAGCTTGCTGGCTACCGATTTTATGTCCATACTAAATATTTTCGGGTTTAAATGTTATAACTTTAGCAAGAAATACGTGATTTTTGGCTGGATTAGGGAAGGAACATGGCGATTTTTCTCTTTTTTTTTTGTTTGGTCTTTTGCTTTTTTATTATCTCTGTGACACTCCTCTTCTGGATGCGATATCTTAGATAGTTTTTTGAGCATTGAAATACTTGCAACAAATAAAAAGAACAATTTTCTACGTTTCAGTTGAATTATGATTCATTCACACACACACACACACACACACACACACACACACACACACACACACACACACACACACACACACACACACACAAAATATATATATATATATATATATATATCATTCAATCTTGTAAATCTGGACTAGGGAATAATTCCAATCAGGACCAATAAAATATTCAAAAATAGAATATTAAATTTAAATAATCCTGGTTAAGAGCTCAATGTAAATTAAACCCACAGAGCAAATAATTTTCTCTGAAAAAAAAACTAACAATCGGTCACATTAAGATAATAAATTTATTTCCATCCTGTTAAAAGCATTGATATAAAAAAGTAACAAGACTACTTCAGATAAAAGAAGAAATGGATTAAAATCAGGTATCAAAGTATTATGGCATGTAAAACAAGATCCGATTTCATCCTACTTTAAATCTAACAAAGACAGATTTTACAGTTACAATAATAAATGTCAATTATTCAAACATTTATAAAAAGATCATTCCGACATATCTAATTTTAGTATATCAATTTTTATCATTAAAATGAACTAAAAAATCTAAAACTAATGTTAATCATTGTAACCACCCACTTAAATTACAATAATAGACTAAAAATTACTAACATAAACTCAAATTCTAATTCATTTACCTACTTTATAAATCATAGTTATTCGTTTTCTGTTTATTTATTTATTTATTTATCTATTCATTCACATATTTTTGAAAATTGTCTAAATTTATTTCTATGCTTACATCTAGCTATGAAATCATATCTGATTTAATAGGTTACCAGGATCAAAGTATAACTTAATTTGTATCTTTTATTTCAGATACAAATTACATCTACCATCAATGTAGCTAGGAGTAAAAAATTCCAATATTTTCCATTGAATTTTTGGAGTTAAACCCATATTTTTTAACTTCCAAAAATGTTTCGATAAAGCTGTATGATTTCTCAAGTGTCCATGCGAGAACGAATGAATATGATTATTATATCCTAACTTCCATCTAACCGAAGAAATTCCAATATAAAGGAACATGTAAAAGATATTAGAATTTATATTACTATTATTTATTTAGTCTGGTTGTAAATGTAAAAAAATATTTTAATTCATTTCTTTTTTGATCTGAAGAAGTCCAGTTACATTGAATATTGATTTATATCAATGCTTTTAACAGAATGGAAATAAATTTATTATTATGCGACCGATTGTTGATTTTTCAAGAGAATATATATATATATATATATATATATATATATATATATATATATATATAACAAATATGATAGATTCATATGGATGAACTTGTCATCTATCGGACAATACATCAATAAAACTTACATCAAAAATAGCATTTTATTTTTACTGTGATTAACTGAAATGGCACTCTCCATTGATTAATATTAGATCAGGTTTCATGATCATGATATAGTGATATATTTGCATATCAAAGTCCCTCAAAATGTACGTATCATTTTGAGTACGAATTCTGGTCTCTGCTCATGTCATTCATCAAACCTTTTCGGAGAACACCTCCTTTCCAACCCAGTCATATCTAAATAAGCATTTCTTTCATTTTTTTGTGATAAACCGTTTCCTGTGTATCACCATCGAGATTACACTTGCTATTCTCCTACCTAGAATTATTGACTTTGACTTTGACATTTACTTCTTATGGCATCATTTTGTGCTGCTGTAAATAGAAATTCAATTTCTCTTTTTAAGTTTTCCCTCCGTAGACGTGTCGAAATCATCTCGCGTGCAATGACTTTAGTTTGACTCTTTAGTATTATTGACTTTCGTTCCATTTTTGTTGTGTATATTTAAAAAAGATGTTGTCCTCAGTCTCACTTGTTCACATATTCTTCGTGTCCCTGTATTGCTACATAAACAAAATCTTCGATATTTACAAGTCACCTTTCTTTTTCTTTTCTGGTCACATTGATTTTTTGCTGTTTTTTTTAGTGTTCTTATTGTTGTTACTTGTTTTTTTTTGTTTTTTTTCAAGCTGAAATATGAAGGATCCCGCTGTAAAAATCAAATTTGAAGAAAATGTATGCAGATTTTTCAAGTTTTAGAAGAAATCTTCGGAAAAGATTATTTGAGTCACAAGTAATCTTACCAAATTTTATCACATGGTAAGGAATATTTATCGAAGACGATTCCAAATCTATAAGGATCTTAAACACCAATAGAGAAATCTCAGACTACCAACTTCCATAATATCTTTTCTTGGACAAAATTCTCTTCAAAAAGCTGTCAATAGATGGGATGCAAGAAAATGTGCCATGACATTCGCTCTTTATTACACCAAAACTAAGTCCTGATCTAAAAAGAATGAGTAAAGATTTAAAAAAAGTTTATGTTCTCGACACAAATTTAATATACCACCCCTCTCTCTCTATATATATATATATATATATATATAGATAGAGAGAGAGAGAGAGGGGAGAGAGAAAGAGGGAGGGAGAGAGAGAGAATGATAGAGAGAAAGCGAAAAGAGAGAAGAAAGAGACGAAATAATATGGTAAATAAGCCAACGAAAGATTTCGCGAAAATTTGACGTTGAAGATTTAAAAAAAAAATCGACAGTGTATTATATCTCATATTCGTTTATTTTGTTATACTTTTACTTTTTGGATCTGTTTGTTTGATTTCCTTGGATGACTGGTTGGTTAGTGGTTAGGGTGGTTTGTTTTACAGTATGTCAACCCTTGTTGGATAATTAATACGGAAGTCAACCATTTTAAAGCAAATGTAAATTCAGAACCAAGTACAGGGATTAGAAATTAAAATGTCGTTCGTTGAATCTTTAAAGTCGTGATTAGTTTCTGAATTATGTCTGAATATGGCGTTTTTGTCGCTTTTTTAAAGTTATTTTTATGTTCGTAAATACTGTTTTCTCATTGGACAAGATCTTTGACCAACGTATTTTTATAATTACAATCCAGTCATTGGATAGTATAAACGCAAGTCTCAGATTAATTGTCGGTATTATTATTCTATCATTGATTATATTCTTAATTGTTTCGGGAGAATTTGTAACTGTTTTGATTCCTATCACATCACATATTAATATTGCCTTGATAATGATTTAATATAAAAACCGAAAAATTTAATGTTGGTAGAATATTCAATAATAAATAAATTCATCCTCTGAATGCCTTTTACTTTTCATATTTCTATATCTAAACACACACACACACACACACACACACACACATATATATATATATATATATATATATATATATATATATATATATATATATATATATATATATATATATATATATATATATATATATATATATATAGTGTTTTTCTGCCCTGTTGTTTGAACTCAGGATACGTTGACTGCATCTTTCGTAGATTTTAAAACACTCTCTCAATAAAAAAAAGAGTTTCTTGATTATAACTGTAAACTACATCTCTTTGTGACAATCCATGTCTGTATTGTGAAGCTATAATTGTTTACAAATTATTGTCCTTATTAGGAATAATACAGTCGTTTAAATGAAAAAAATACTTAATATTGAAATAACCTAATGACATGACGTAAAGTCAACCAACAAGCAAAACAAACCACTTGTAGTTTTTTTTCCTTTTGTTCACGTCAGTAGATTGTACATTTTTATGTGTGACATTTGGTACATTGCTGAATGTTCTTTGTGCATTCAAAATTACTATAGAGATTTCTTCCATTACTATAGACGCTAATTGACTTTAAACGCAGAATAATATTTACATTCTGTTGGTAGTATCTCGCAGTGTTTACTGCATTATGACTTTATCATTTTAACATATTGACACTTTAGTTCAAATAAGTTCGCCCAATATAGTTTTTTAAAATATGCAAGTAGCGAGTATATGAATAAACAATTTACCAGGGCAATCAGAAGATGGAAAATATGCGTGGTTATCCAGAAAAAATGATATTTGCTTCTTTTTTTCAGCAGTGTGATGGAACTGTAAGCACCAGTTTTTTTGTTTCGTTTTTTTTTTTGCTTTTTTGTACAAATGCTATTAATTCAGTTAATTAAAGTAAAACTGTCGATTAATAATGTTTTAAGAGACGTCAAAAAATCGTGTGAATATGAAAATAGATTAAAGAAAAATCGCACTTGTTCGATTTTTTGTCAAAATAGACATCCACTTGTTAGGGTTATTGAAGAGCAGAATTTTATTAATTTCTGAAAGTTTTATTGTAATCATCATTATTATACTCTAAAGTATTCATTGCATTGTTTTGAATTAAACTTTTTAAAAATGTGTCTGTAATAATTTTTGTACACTTATATTATACTCCTGTCGGATAAAATATGTGCGCAAAGTTGTATGGATTCAAATATTAGTATCTAATACTATACGGTGCCAAGTATTCCTATATTATGTTAATAATTTATAATGATTTATATGGTTTAAGGCTTATATTCCTATTTAATAATAAACTTTTGTCTGTACACAGGTACATAGTTTCATGTAAGTAAATATTCTAATCTTTAGTAAACAATTCTAGCTTCAAAAAACTATTTGTAATAGAAATAATTTGCCCAGAGTTATATATCAAGTATTCCTAACAAATATAAATAATTTTCCAATAGGTAGATTTGACAGATAGATAAGACTACAACTACATCTGGTAAGAGTGAACTTTGAGTAAACGCAATAAAAAGTAGTTTACTGGGTGCAGGGTAGCGTCATACTCAGTAAGATCATCTGGGTGGTGGAATTTTACTAGTCTTTAGAGATCGGCACCGTGAATAGACGTAAAGTCACGCAGATCAATTATTGCTCGCTAAAGATTTTCATCCAAATAAGTCACTCACAACATACAGACTTGTTATATTAACTGTTAGAAAACTAGTCAAGGGAATAAATCTTTGCTGATCGTTATTTTGATTCTCACAAGACGTCTTATACTTGCTGTCTTGCGTTTTAAGAGTAACAGTTCAAATCCTGGACGAAAGCTGTAAACGTTTCACTTTGTGCAAATACCCTTAAGAAAGGCATGAATCCATCAGTCTTTTTAAGATATGGGTAAATTATTGAACAGGTTGGGTTATTTAGTCTTTTATGGCTACCAATCTAGGGGAAATCAGCTTTGCTACCCTTTAAGAATTGACTGAGTCCCATCCTGACCGTGTTGGAGGTATTCAACGAATGTATACTTGTGAACTTGTGCTAAATATAATTTATTCTTAATTTTACTGCATTCGATTTCATGGGGTAATGGTTAACAAGTTGTTGTTTCAGATGAATTATAACTCACATCTTAGTCTGATTTTAATTAAAAGCCTAAAAGATGCATATTTTAAATGAGCAACAAGTCGTTATATTATGATTAACATTCTTATCTCCCTGGTCAATATGGAGTAAGTTTTGATTCATTTTTCAGAGGATGTCTCATGCTTTTAAGCTTGTACACAATTTTTACTATACTTATTTAAAATAGACACCGTCGTTTTGTCATGATTAGTGAGTCAGTTTTGCAGATAAGTTACAATAGAATATGGATTTGATGTACACATCACATGAATTCAGAAAAAAACTTTGACATGCCATTGACATTATCTGAATTGTCATTTTACAGATTATTACACGTGATTAGAAAGACATGCGAAAATTCTAACTCGAATGTGAAATCAGTTACACAAATAATTAGCTGAAGATATGGTTAACAACATATTTATATACATGGCATTGACAGTGGCTACTCTACAGGCTACACCGATTGAATTCTCACATACAGAGCATCTATAATTTATAGAAATAAAATGAATATAGCAATAACTTTGCAGTATTTATTATTAGCGTCTTAGATTTATTCTCAAGACGTTCTAATATTGGATATAAAGTTAGTATTAGCCAAGGAAACAACAAAGAAAATTAAAATAACAAAGATGAGATCACATAAGGAAATGAAAAGTTTGTCAAATGGTTCACGGCAAACGGTAACGTAACAGTGAAAAGTAGAGAAACAATACGGAAGGGCACCTATAAAAAAAGGGGAAGACATTTTAATAAAGGAATCCAAGAAAAGTAATTGGAAAGAAAGCAAAGAAATAACAGAGAAAAATGCCAAAAATAAACGAAAATTATATTGAAAGCAAAGGGAAAGTCAAAAGAATAAAAGGAAAAAAACGAATGAAAGAATTTGAAAGGAAAAAAGTTAAAAGGAAAAAAAGTCAGAAAAATAAGAGTAAAATGAAACCGAATTAAAAAGAGAATGTAAACAAAAAAAAGAAAAAAAAAAGAAAAAAGGGAAGAAAAAAGGAAGAAAGAAAGAAAAAAGAAAATAGGTAAAGTAAAAGAAAAGAATGAAGGAAAAGCGAAAACAATAAAGAACAAAGTGAAGTAAAATAACGAAAAACGAAAGGGGATAAAGGAAACCCGTTTTATATGAGTCTTACGCTCTGCAAAGGATGGAGTCGATGAATTCTAAGCCTCATCGACAGGGCAGTTTTGATAGACAATGAACAGATACATAAAACCTCTACATTGTTGGAATTAATGTAAAGCGTTGAAGCAAAGCATGAGTAGCCGAGTTATTTATTACTGAAAAAGAAAACATTTTAAAATTCCAGTACGGAAATATTACGTTTAGTTTGACGCAAAACCACTCTAGTATCATCCGCGGCACACAGTTTTGATCCTGGTGAGCGGCATAAGCACCGGATGATACTTCCTAATGGTAACATTTTCTGTTAACCATTACAGTTTCAGGCGATCTACTGCTGCTTATTATCTTATCCTTATCTTATCTATTTCATTTCGGATTGCACCCTTGAATATAAGTGTTCCCTGCTTCCAGAAAAGAGAACTGCTACCCCAACTTGGATCTTGCAGAGCTAAAGAACCATAAAAGTTAGATCATTTCCTATTGATATCAGACCATTCTAGCGCTGAAGACTTAAGTTTATTATCATATTTACCAACCCCTCTGCTCGGGCAGGATATGACACTTGAGTTTATTATTGACATTAGAAAACTAACCTTTTCATTTATATCTTGAAATACTTCTCTTTTTATTTTATTATCACTTAAAATCTGCCGGTTTTCCAAACATGTTTAGCTTTACTTTTAAAACTACTGTATACAAACTCCTAAATTAACATACATATACAATACTTATGATCACAAAACAAATATTCTGGTACCCATATATATATATATATAAATTAACAAAGACATCATTGGTAATAGAAGAGGGGGAACTATGATAAAATCGTAAAATTGGCCCCATTCTGGCTAATATATTTTTGTTGGGTTCCAAGAGAGACAACTGTTAGATAAGTTTCCTAGGCCCTTCATCTATTTACGTTATGTGGATGATACTTTTGTTTCCTTTAGATCACGTAGCGATGCTTTAGCATTTTTTTGATATCTTGAATCAGCTACACTCCTCCCTGAAATTCACAATGGAGGAGGAAAATAATGGTCAATTACCATTTTATATGTGTTAGTCGAAAGATGTGACTTTTCTTTCCTCACATCGGCCTATAGGAAACTCACATTCACTGGGCTATATTTGAATTAGCATTCTTTTCCCCCTAAATCTAGGAAACTTAATCTAATCAGATGTCTTTCTTATAGGGCTTTAAACATCTGTAGTGACTGCAGGATTGAGAATGAACTTAAGGTTATCAAGGATATCTTTATTGACAACAGGTACCCCGAGGAAGTCATTGATGTTGATACCATGTATACAGTGACTAGGTTTAAAAATACGAGCAAACTCTTCGGACCTCCGAAGTGTCCTGTATACTTTAGACTTCCTTGGGTGGGTTCTACTAGCCAGTTCTTTGCTAATAAGATTGCCTTTTCTGTGTATCGTTGTTATCATGCTGTCAGCCTAAGACCAACATTCAGTACGAGGCCGGCCTTTAATTATACAAATAAAGACAAGCTGCCGATCTTTAAACAAAGTAATTTGATATATAAATTTGTATGTCGATGTAGTTCGACATATTTAGGCATGACTTGTCAACGCCTCGAAGTGAGAGTTAGAAAGCAGATACCCAGAATTCTCTTGTCAGGCTGATTAACATCCAGACATTCTCAGGCAATGGATTCGGCTATTGGTGAGCATTTGCTTACTATAAATGGCCGCAGAACCAGTTATGAAGACGATTGTTTCTCTGTTCTGCATAGAGCTAGAGACAAATCTCATCTCAAAGTCTTGGAGACGATTTATATTTCTATGAATCGCCCCTCTCTATGCAGGCAGTTAAACAATCGTATGTTAAATATTTTTGGGGAACTGCTTAAGACTGGGGGGGACTTGGGTTTTTCTTTGTAACCCCGTTCTTGCAAACCAAATTACATAATTTATACCCCCGTTTTTACATATTTCCGGTGTATATAACTTGAAAAGCGCCGGAGGAAAGAGCCCTCGTTCATTTTACTATTTTATTATAGTTCCGCCTCTTCTATTACCAATGATGTCTTTGTTAATTTGTATATATAAATTTGCTTGTACCAGAAATTTAAATATATATATATCACAGCATTTTGGAGTATTCGACTTTTTCAATATGGAGCATTAAATCTCAGGGCTCAAACCTTTATTTTTCAAACTCCAAAAATGCTTAGATAGGGCTGTTTGGTTCTTCAGATGTTCATGGGAGAAATAAAATTTATGATTAGCGTATCCAGATTTCCATTTCGTCGAGGAAATTCCTATATAAGTTTTTCTATCCATAACATTTTCTTTTGGGTAAATGATTCCTTGGTATATTACATTATCTAAGTTACATAATCCATTCATGGGACAATTCGAGTTTTACAATTACATTCGTTTTGTTTTCTATTATTATTATTGTTATTCGTTCGGTCATGAAATTCCTTAAGGATCTCTTTATTATGATTATTAATTATTTGAAAAATATTTTTCGTGTAGGAGTAACTAATTTTTAACGTTTTTCTATCAAATGTTTTATATAGTATATTATTATGTTTAAAGTTCTTATCAATCAATTAAAAAAACAAACATTTACCTTCATTTATACTAGCTTGTCTACAAAAAAAGGGGGCAAACTATATAATTTTTCTTTTTCTATTCTTTTGACTGTACTTATTTTCTTTATTAATATCATTCGGTATATTTTCTTCTTGATAGGTAGACTCTTCTCTAAAACCGCTATTTTTAAGGGCATCCATATATATCTTACTAATCTCATGAAATATTTTCTCGTTTGCTGATAAATTCCTTATTCTCAATTTTACTGCTTTGGGGACTTGTTTAATTATGGTCTTCGGGTGATTCGAGTTTACATTAATATAGGAAGGGTCAGTTTTTAGAAAAGGTTTATATGAGTTATTCGAAAGGTTTAGTGTCACATCCAGGAAATTAACAGTCTTATTATTTGAAGAAACTTCTATTCTGAATCCTAAAAACTTAAATGCCCTTATAACCTTATTTTGTATGCGTGAGCTATTTGGGCCATTACTGTTTAGGATAAGTAATATCCCATCAATATGATATATACCCATCTGTTCCGGGCTAACGATCCTATTAAGTATATCTAATATATATAAACCCACAAGGTCAGCTATTTGTGAAGAATCATACCCCCCATAGGGACATCAAAATTATCAGAACCTCTTTTTATCCAAGTGGGTCTATTATTTTTTAGAACTGTTTTTCTTGCGTAGTTAATGCTATCTATAAGAGTCTTTTTTGTTATATAAGGATAATAGTCAATAATATCGAATTGCATAAAAATAGCCTTGCTCTTATTTTTAATTTTCCTAAACCATTCAAAGGTGTCATTCGAGTTTTCCCAAATATTACTATAGTTAGCCTTTTTCACATTAGTTACAATATTTTGAATAATATTTTTTGATACCTTACCTAACTCAGTGTTTGAGGGATTAATCAGTCTAGATTGCAAGTATATATATATATATATATATATATATATATATATATATATATATATATATATATATATATATAGTATACTTAGTCCAGTTAAACCGGAGTTGGGAGTAATTCCATCAGGACAAGAAATTATTCATGAATGAATATTCAAATTTTCCTGGTAAAGAGCTCCCCTGACATTCAATGGTCCATATTGAAAAGATTTAGTACCCCAAAATCTTTCGATAGTAGGTGCAATCTGTGTCTTGAAGAAAAGATCCACATTTTGCTTTTTCCTGAACCAAAAAAATTATTATATAAGAGAAATGAACTAATAGCTAGGTGTAGACATAGGGCCAAATTAAAACTATAAATAATTAAACAAATAAAGTTTTTTTTTTAAAAAAGCATAAAGTTATTTTGAGAATTAGAGTTAATTTTGAGAATAAATAAAATAAATTGTTAGATAGAAAATTGTGAAAAAGCATATAATACATATGTACTACGCATAAAAAGTGTAACTGATTAATGCCTTCTAAATATTTTTGAAATTTTAAAATATTTAAGTAAATTTAATATTTGTTTTTGTTTTAATATATCTATTACTGCATCTTTACGTGAGATTATTAATTAAAATTTAAATCTAATTAAAATATCTGTAATTTAAGTCTAAATGTAAATTTTTAAAAAAATATTAAGTTTAAATTTTTTTTTAAAAATAAATTTACTACATTGCTAACCGAAATTTAAAATTTAAAACGGAAGTGGGCTTAATGAAGAGGTAACTCTTCACCCCTCTTCTATCCCCTCCCACTCTTCTATCCCTTCCCACGCTTATGTGTCTATTCTAGTTTTTTTTTATCAAAAAGATCTGAAGAAGTCCTGTTAATTTTTTTCGTGTTTTTGGAAATTTCAAAAATGCGTAACAGGATGGAAATAAATTTATAATCCTTTGTGATTGGTTTCGTTGTTTTTCCTTAAAGACATATATATATATATATATATATATATATATATATATATATATATATATATATATATATATATATATATATATATAATCTACCTCTAGCACCAACACACATGTGCAATATTGTGCATAAATTTATGCACCAACGGTAGAAGAACTAATAGTGTCTCATTGCGATTGAGTTCAATAATAATAAATTAAACATACGGTACATCATGATGTACGTTGTGAGGATAAAACTCATTACCCAGCAGTAATGGATTAGCGTGATATGATTTCTAAACATCATACAACAATGTGGTATTCAGTCTGGAAATATAGAAAGCGTGAAAATTTATATTGAGAAAATAAAGCGACCAGAATGAATATGAGAAAATAACACACAAAAGGAATAAAAAATAGCGTAGGAAATAAAACCTCGAGAAAGTATTCAGTCGAAATAATGCATGTTATAATCTTCAGAAGGGAATACGAGAGAATATGTAAGAATATTATCTGAATGTTGAAAAAATAAAGCAGAGAAAGAAGGAATAATGATTAAATAAAATTATAGGAAATATTGAAAAACATGAATTAATTTCTAAAAAAAAAAAAAAGGAAAATCTGAGACAGTCTCATATATGCTCCACTATAAAAAAAGAATGAAAGAAAAAAGAAAAGAAAAAAGAAATAATAAGAAAATAAAAGAACAACGAAATCATCGACATGTAGAAAAAATAAAAATGCCTGCTAACATTTTCCCGCCAATGGCAGAATAGCAGTCATTCGAGCATAATTATTAGACAACATTTATCCAAACGATGAATTGTTTTCGGCAGAAGATTATGAAATTCCATAAGAGTAAAAAGAAAGAAAAAACCGGAAGAAACAAATATTGAAAGATAAAAACAACGGTTGTGGAATATTTCAATATTTTTCTACATTGTTTTGCGCTTAATGGCATATAAAAAAAAACATTGTTATTTGGAAAAAGAACACTGCCGCTTTTTTTCACGGAAAAATGTGACAAAATTTGTTTTGTTGGAATCTTTCGTAAAATTTGTTAACCTTTCTATTCACTCGATTCTACTATTATAGCTCTAAATCCTCAAGGGTGGAAAAAAGGTAATTGTAGATATCAAACTGTAGTGTTACAAAATCAGTCGTTTTGCTTTGTTGCATCACTGCAGATAATTTGCGGTTTGAAATAATAATTAGTATTTATACAGAAACCTCAGTTTCACAATTGTCTTCTGGTACGGTCTGGTTCTTTATTTCCTTCCACTATTCTCTCTCTCTCTCTCTCTCTCTCTCTCTCTCACACACACACACAAACACATATCAGTAAGAACCATAAAGAAACGTTCGTCTCATCACTCGATCCTTCTCCTTGAAAGGCCACCTTCTTGAGTTTGGAAAGAATTTTTTGATTTTGCTTTATTTGGCACAATGCCATATTGATCTTCTAATCATTACCACACGTCAAATGCTCTATTTTTTCCCTCTAGAAAGCAAGAATTATTTTTTTTTTGTCAAAGCCTTGTTTTAACAAATGACCTATTTCAAATTTTGTATTATTTGTCTATAAATTGTTCTGTTGTTCATCAAAACTTATCCCCTCTTTAATCTTAAAGAAAACATCCAATTATTCTCCGATTGTAGTCATTGATGACTGTTATGTCATTGATGGTTTTTCATTGGACAGTGAAGGAAAATCACACATACATACACACACACGTTTTGTATTTTCACCTTCGACCCGGCCAAAAATGCCATTCAAAGTGATGCACCGGAAGGAAGTGACACATTCCAATGGCAGTTATGAGAGGAAATCGAGCAGGTGAGCTCGGCTGATAAATATGGGACAAGGTGAAGGTCCCACTTCAGAGTGATACACCGGAAGAGAGTGACGTGTGAACTGCATGACAGTTATTTCCTCGAGTAGGCGATTGAGTGTGCGTTGAACTATTATATAATTCAGTCAAGACAGAAGTCAGACAGTTACAGTTGGAGTTGCAGACAAGATATGGTAGGGAAAGCCACGCAGAGCCGAAGGGGCCCTCGGGGCCCCTGATTGAGTTGGAGTTGCAGTTGGAGATTTGGAGGCGATATGTGGTAGGGAAAGCCACACTGGGCCGAAGGGGCCCTCGGGGCCCCCGATTGAGTTGGGGTCCAGAGAAGTTGCTGATAAGATGTAGTCGAGAAAGCCAGCAGAGTGGGCCCTGGGCCTCCGGTTGAGCAGCCCTGGAGAACGAGAAAGACACAACGCTGACGGTCATAAGAGTTGGGGTCAAAATGTTGCAGTTATGTTCGGTCTCCAACTCCCTCCCTCCATAAAACAATGAATAACCTTTTCGAACCCTTACAATAAAGTGAGAGGTATATATTTGTTAAAGAAGTCTTCGCTTGTCATTTATCATTGTGTCGTTGTGATTCATTCCGCATGTATGTAGATGACAATACAACACACGCACGTGCGCGCACAATTCACCTCAAGTGTTAGAACTCTTTTATTTTAAACGTTGATTGATGTACCCCTTAGACAGTCTCATTGGCGACTCTATGTACCATTGAGTTTATATTTTATATCAGTGTTCTGATGGCTAGTCTTGTCAATAGGATGTTCTTGATTAGTTTGATATATTCATTCTTAATCTTATAATTAATCTTGCATTTCTTAAATAGTTCGATTCTTATATTCGACAATTCGAAAGATGTTCAAAAAGTAGTATACAGTTTGATATAAATCTACAAGAATTGAAACATTCTCTCAAAGTGATAATGGGTATATAATGCTTCTTGTAACTATCAGAATAGTTTTAATACTGAGGGTAATCTTATGAGACATCTCACAATTATTTCCAACGTTCCCCACAAGTTCACGTAGGAGTTATCAGTCTCTACGTTCTATAGTTCAAGTAAAGTAACTTTACAAAACAGTCTCAATGATAAATAAAATGAAAAATATAAATTTATATATATATATATATATATACAATGATAATCTATAGAGTAAAAAAATAACATGATTCAATTTCATATTTTAAGACATGTACGATAACTAGTACGAAATAAGTTCTGTATTAATTTTAAAAGACCAAAACAAAAGGCGGATAGCGTTGTATAAAGTGAAAGTACCTCACTTAATATAAGGTTAAAATATAAATAAAAAAAAAGAAAGTTTGGTCATTTTGTACGTAATTGAAAAGTATAAAATTTATACATAATTTGATTGAGTAATAAAGAATATGATATAAAGAATGGATGCATAAATAAATTAGGGAATAAATAACCAAATCATCTCCTTCTTTTACTTTAAAATATACCGTACCCTAGGAACGACAAAAATACATCTGTTCATGTCGACGTTAAATTTTAGCGTAGGAATTAACGGTTGCCACTTGCGTAATTGAGCACTTCGGTCTCCAATAGCATAAAATGTAAACAAATGAACCGTAATAGATATACGGTAAATTCGCTAACTTGGGTTGGGACTGCTGCTGTCACTGGGGTTATGTTTCCATGCTGATGTAACGTTAGCCGGGTTTCTATCCCAGCTTAAAGCGTCTCGCATGTCTAGCCACACTGATGAGTTGTGATACCGCAAAATAGTCTATTTGTATATATATATATATATATATATATATATATATATATATATATATATTACCCAGGCTTCTATGGCTAGGATGCGATACAAGGTCATTTTTGAGCGGAGTGCAGCTGGTTTGAATTGAGCTTTCTTTTCTTCGAGCGTGGCTTACCAAGGGTAAAGTATCTAATTCGCCCTACTATTTACACATAGCTAGTAGCAGAACAGATGAATTAATGCATTTTCAAAGAGCTTAAGCATAAAGTGAAATGCAAAAAAACTCATTCAGGGCTTGAACTTGGGGAGCTGATTCCATTTCCAATGGCAATAACAATAACGCTAATAACAACTTTTTAGTATGCCTGCAATGATTTATGGTAATATTTTAGATCGTAAGGAATAATGCACTACGATTAAAACACCAAGATAATATGGTATTCTAAAATACAGCAAATTGTTTCTTATCGTAAAGATTAATATTTTTCTTTTTTGCAAGCTGCACCAAATCACTGAAGTCAGATTTTCATGTTTTTTACCAGGAAAAACAAAATAAACTGAAGAGATCGTTTGTCTCATAATCAAAGTAATTTCATTGGAACTAGACCAAATTAATGCATTTGCACTATGTATAATCAAAATAAGTTTCAGTTTCTTTGTTTAATTGCATAATATCCTTCAAAGGTTAGTTAATGTCAAATCCATACTTGTAAAAGAATAGTAGTAAAACTATCAAATCCGTAACTTAGGGCATAAGGGGTGCATACTTTTTCCCAGCATATCGGCCTGAAAGTGAATGTAAGTGTGCAGCTGGAGTTTGAACTAGCTTACTACGATATTTCAATCCACCAAGTTTGAAACTACACTATAGGCACTTCTAAAAAAAAAAAAAAAAAAAAAAAAAAAATTTTTTTTAAAAATTGTTTTAAAATAAATGTACTACATTGCCAACCGTAAATTTAAATTTAAAACGGAAGTGGGCTCAATGAAGAGATAACTCTTCACCCCTCTTCTATCCCCTCTCACTTTTCTATCCCCTCCCACTCTCATGTGTCTACTCCAGTTTTTTTATCTAATTGATCTGATGAAGTCCTGTTAATTTTTTTTCGTGTTTTTGAAAATTTCAAAAATGCGTAACAGGATTGAAATAAATTTATAATCCTTTGTGATTGGTTTCGTTGTTTTTTCTTAATGAAAATATTGCTCTGTATAATTGATACATTGAGCTCTTTACCAGGAAGATCTAAATATTCACGAATATTTTCTTGTCCTGATGGAATTACTCCTAACTCCGGTTTAACTGGACTAAGTATTCTCTTTTTGCTCCTGAATGGTTGAGCTCTCTTTTGGAAAATTTCAATTTAAAAATCATCCGAAACCCTGCCAATTCAGAAATGGATAAATACACTCCGGAATATTCACTGAAAAATATCCCTTTTCCATCTTACCATGTTTTTCAATTGGCTTTGACAGAGAAAATTGTGGATTTCGTCAAAAGATTGCGGTGGAAGGCCTTTTTCTACTTGGATTCATGTAAAAATACTGACGATGTCAAGAAAAACGTTTATAACCTCAAATCTCCAAATACTCCTCCAAATAACAGACTACTAGACTCGTTTGAAACGGACTTATTTAAATTAATTAAATTGGTTAAATTTAAGAAGGTATGTAATAATTTTCAAATGAAATTAAGCCAAGATATAAATGAAGTAAAAACATCAAATTATATATGGGTGAAGTCAGATAAATCAAAAAATATATATAAAATTAAACCCTCTAATTATCAAGAAATTTTAAAGAGCAAAATTACTAATAATTATAAAATAGACTATATTAATACTATTGAACAAATAAATAAAGATACTTCTAATTTTGCTAGTAGATTGCAAATTGAGGATAGGTTAGGAAAATTTAAAAAGAAAGATGCTTATATTCTAATTAAGGATCATAAACCAAATTTTGAAAATAAATTGCCAACCAGACTGATTAACCCCTCTAAAACAGAGTTAGGTAGGATATCTAAGTTTATTATCCAAAATATTGTCAATAGTGTAAAAAAGGCTAACCATTGCAATCTTTGGGAGAATTCTTATGAGACCATTGAATGGTTTAGAAGGATAAAAAATAAGAGTAAAGCTACTTTTATACAATTTGACATCATCGATTTCTATCCTTCCATAACAAAAAATATTTTAATAGATAGCATTAACTATGCCCGTAAATATATAGATATAACTGTTGAACAATACGAAATAATATTAGCGTGTAGGAAAACTGTTTTAAAAAATAACGATTCAACTTGGGTAAAAAATGGATTAGATAATTTTGACGTTCCAATGGGGGGGTATGATTCCTCCCAAATAGCAGACCTTGTAGGATTATATATATTAGATATACTCACTAGAATCATTAGTCCTCAACAAGTAGGTATTTATAGGGATGATGGGTTATTATATATCCCAAATAGTAATGGCCCTCTTAGCTCTAGCATACAAAAAAGGATTATAAGGGCCTTTAAGTTTTTGGGATTTAAAATAGAAATCTCATCTAATATTAAAATAGCCAATTTCTTGGATGTCACTTTAGATCTATCTAATAATTCCTATAAACCTTTTATAAAACCCAATCAGAACCCATCGTACATTAATGTTAATTCAAATCACCCTAAAAATATAATCAAGCAAATCCCAAAAGCAGTAAATTTAAGAATAGGTAAGCTATCTGCAAATGAAAAGATTTTCAAAGAGAGTAGTAAAAGATATATAGAAGCCCTTAAAAATAGTGGTTTTAATGAGGATTTTAGGTATTTAAAACAAAATATAACAACTGAATTTACTAAAGAAAATAATAATTATGTTCAAAAAAATAGAAAAAGGAAAATTATATGGTTTAACCCCCCTTTTTGTAAACTAGCCAATATAGATGTAGGTAAATATTTTTTGAGACTGATAGATAAACATTTTAAACAAGATAATATATTGCATAAAATATTTAATAAGAAAACCTTGAAAATAAGTTATTCTTGCACTAATAATATTTCTCAAATAATAAATAGCCATAATAATAAATTAATTAATAAATTTCATAACCAAGTAAATAATAATAACATTAATAGTAAAAAAATAGAATGTAATTGTAAATCTCAAAGTGATTGTCCAATGAATGGTTTGTGTAGTTTAGATAATGTAGTATACCAAGCTATTATTTATCCAAAAGAGGACATAAGTGATAAGAAATATTATATTGGCGTTTCTTCTACTAATTTCAAGATTAGATATGGAAATCATAAATATTCCTTTTCCCATGAGCATCAAAAAAATCAAACTGCTCTATCAAAACATTATTGGGGATTAAAAAATAAAGGGTTAACCCCTGACATTCAATGGTCCATATTGAAAAGATCTAGTACCCCAAAATCTTTCGATAGTAGGTGCAATCTATGTCTTGAAGAAAAGATCCACATTTTGCTTTTTCCTGAGCCAAAAATTTTACTAAATAAGAGAAATGAACTAATAGCCAGGTGTAGACATAGGGCCAAATTTAAACTATAAATAATTAAGTAAAAAAATTTTTTTATAAAGCATAAATTTATTTGAGAATGAGGTTTAATTTTGAGAATAATTATAATAAATTATTAGATAGAAAATTATGAAATAGCATATAATATATATGTACTAAGCATAAAAAATGTGACTGATATTTTGAAATTTTTGAAATTTTAAAATATTTAAGTAAATTAAATATTTGTTTTTGTTTTAATATATCTATTACTGCATCTTTACGTGAGATTATTAATTAAAATTTAAATCTAATTAGAAATATCTGTAATTTAAGTCTATAAAAAAAAAAAAAAAAAAAAATAAAAATTTTTTTAAAAAAATTGTTTTAAAATAAATGTACTACATTGCCAACCGTAAATTTAAATTTAAAACGGAAGTGGGCTCAATGAAGAGATAACTCTTCACCCCTCTTCTATCCCCTCTCACTTTTCTATCCCCTCCCACTCTCATGTGTCTACTCCAGTTTTTTTATCTAATTGATCTGATGAAGTCCTGTTAATTTTTTTTCGTGTTTTTGAAAATTTCAAAAATGCGTAACAGGATTGAAATAAATTTATAATCCTTTGTGATTGGTTTCGTTGTTTTTTCTTAATGAAAATATTGCTCTGTATAATTGATACATTGAGCTCTTTACCAGGAAGATCAAAATATTCACGAATATTTTCTTGTCCTGATGGAATTACTCCTAACTCCGGTTTAACTGGACTAAGTATTCTCTCTCTCTCTCTCTCTCTCTCTCTCTCTCTCTATATATATATATATATATATATATATATATATATATATATATATATAAAGTGAAAGAAGTGCCTATACTGTAGTTTCAAACTTGGTGGATTGAAATATCGTAGTAAGCTAGAATTTTCGAAGCCGCAGCTATCTCATTCCTCAGTTCCCTAAATACTCGTCCTGGCTTTTATAATATTTCTCCTTACTTAAGCAAACACATTTTAAACAGCTACAATATATTCCATCCTTAGTTAATATTTTCCGTATATCTCATAATTTCCATGCTTTTTATTCTTCTTTTGTTCTTTCTTTCTTTTCTTCCTTCTGTCTCGAAATCTTTCTCGTTAAACAACGTACATAATTCTATACAATATTCCTAATAAGTCAAATGACGTAATTTAAACATCAAACGCTGATTTGCCAGTTAAACGGCTAACTTTTTCTTACTATACATATTTTCCCGTAGGTTTTTGTATTTCACATTTCTAATCATCCATCGTTAACTTAAAATTATAAATATCACCCCTCATGGTCCTGATGATGGTTCAATAGAACCGAAACCCTATAGTGTCGACCCGTTAATAAATCATTCCTTCCACTTGGATCGTTGTTATCAGTTTTTCTACATATATATATATATATATATATATATATTAAGAAAAATTCGACGTAAGAAACGTTCCTTTTTGGAGATAGACAACAAATCCTCTTAAAAGAAAATAAAAAGATTGTGGATCTCCTAAATGAAGCGTTAATATAGTATGAGGTTCGCCTGATATATAAGTAACATCACCCTTTTTCTTGAAATGCAAGAAGAAAGAGAAACTCATAATTTCCAGCACAATCATCATTTCTCACCTACATGAAAGTGACCACATAGAAGTGTAAAAAAAGGTCACAAGTATTCTTTAATGATTTATACCAACTTTACTTAGTTTCTTCTGGCCAATTCTGAGAATGTAGTGTTTCAGGAAAGTGGCCAAAAATCCACAAGTCTTTTCTTTCGAAATGTTTCATCAGTTTTCATCGCGTATCTCAGCCGATAGAAAAAGTCATTGCTATTGGTCGATTAAAACCGCCCGCTGCATCCATCAATAACACATTGGTTTTCGAAATACTTTATTAAGCTCAGTGAATAAACATTTTTCTTTTATTTTGCTCATTTTCCCTTTTCGTTATTTTTTCTCTGTTTTTTTTTCTTCTACCCTCCTGCTCTTGCTCTTTGTCCCCCTCTCATCCTCCACCTTCTTCTTTTTCCTTGCAAAAATTATGGAATTAGCAAAACTGGCGGATGTTCATATTGCTTTTTTTTATTTAGCGCGAAATGAACTTATGACATTTAAGATACAAAACACTTTTTCTTTAATAGATGAACATTGTGGCTTCATAAAATATTGCTTAAACCAAAGTGATTGAATTATTTGAATTTATGGTTTACCTTTTTTCTCGTCCGCCAAGAGGAAAATGTTCTAGCGTAATCTAATATTGAGGAAACAATTATGGAATCAATTGACAAAAAACATCAAGCAACCTCTGGCCAGAAGTCTACAATATGGATTTCCTATCCAGCTGTGTAATCTTTTTCACAGTACTCTCGAGACCATCCACCATATCTCATATTTGCTTTCTTTTTTGCACTTTGTACTTTTGTACTTAGCGACATGAGACAGTATTATGCTACCCCACCATAGAAATGTTACTCAAGAGAAACTTGTTCTAAGAAGATTAGTTCTTTTCTTTTTAGTGATTGTGAGAAGAAATTGATCACAAGAAAGAATCGTCGAGAGAAAAAAAAAACTTCAGAAATAAATATCAATGTTTGATGTAAAATGCATCATAAGTAGAAAAAATCCAATCGATTACTTATGTCTTCGATTGAAGATTCAATCAGGCAACGGTTAAAAAAAGAAATAAACTGTAAACAGGATTGATTATTTACGAACACAGTGTGATTCTCCCCAGTAAAAAAGCCGAAACAAATAAATGAATGAAGCAACCGAAAAGTACTGTTGTTTGCCAGATTCAAACATTTATCAACATGAATATCCGTTTAAACTTTCGATCATTTTCTAATGTTGTCAAATATTAGACATACCCCCATAAAAAATGAGTTGAAAAGAAAAATCAATGCAAATCGTCCTTCAATAATTAAGAAAATTTATAATGAAAGTGAAGTAAACATTAAGAAAGAGGATTGTAAGCCAATGAAAAAGAAAAACATAAAGATAATAAAATTGAATAAATATGAAAATTGATATAGTTGGTCATCTGAAAACTACAAGAGCTAAAAAGAACCAAAATAAGACCATTGGATAAAGCAAGTTTTGTGCCATAGAACTCTGTTTTACTGCGTAGGCACCTTGAATAACCATACATTTTTGTTTCCAGTGAACGAGCACTTATATTATGAGCTGGACAGGTATTCATTCTGAAAGAAAAACCTTTTGATTTCATTATGTTTTCATACAAAGTCAGAGGTACATCAATGTTGTGAAACAGCAGAGATTACACCCTCCAACTCAAAACTCATTTCTTTTTCCTTTTGACAGGCAGAAGCTCAATGGTGCTTTGAAAAATATATATGACTTTAAAGAAAGGGTTGGTTAATTAATGGTTTTTTGACGTGTCAACCTTTGTTAAGTTAATTAATTCTGAACTCAGTCGTTTTGGGCGTGCAATTACGGAGTTTAAAGTAGTTAATGAAAATCGTTAGTAAACAAATATGTTTTCAAGCACTGTTCTTAATTCACATACTGTGGACACTGTTATTTTTTTTCAAATATTCCTAACAAATACAAATTATTTGGACCTTTTCAAATGGTTTCTTGTAACTAATGATAATTGTCATTTGTAAGCAATTGTCATTTGTAAGCAATTATAGCGGTAAGTAACTTTGGTCATATCTTGTAGATTTTTCATGGATCAACGAAGCAGCAATAATCGTTCGAAGAACGTAAATGTGTACGAAAAGTAAGTGGGTCGCCAGGAAAAGTTTGATAAATTCTCAAGGGCCATTACAAGGAAGCTGGTAAGAGCAACCAGTCATTGACGTTAAAAATACTCCAT